>JANVCC010000067.1:6939203-6999309 GCA_025345505.1 Todiramphus chloris collaris
ATCACCCGGGCAGAATGAGGAGGGGTGTCCGAGGTGCCTCAGCCCTGCCTGGGGGACAGCAACCTCCCACCTGCCAGCCCCGAGGAGAAGTGAAGGGGTCCGGCCCTGCTGACTGGCTTCTGCATGGGGTCTTATCGAATCAGCCTGAATAAATAAGTCACAAAGGACTGTGGCAAGCAAAACTGACCTCAACTTTTCTGTAAGGGCCTGAGGATTTGCTCCCCCTGCCCCAAGGCAAGTCACTGTGGCACACTGCAGGGATGCAGGTCTGGGCCAAGGGGTGCAAGGCTGATGCTGGGATTCACACAGGGCTTAATCCAGAGCATCACAGAGGGTTTGGCCAGCTCTGCTCCCTCTTTACTTGCCACAGCTTCATTCATCCTCCCTGGTAACTTAGGAGGCAAATCATTTCCCTTAGCTGAGATTTGCTCTCTTTCTCATGTGAAAGAAATGATGACAGAAATCAAATCATATGCTAGATGTAGAGGAAAACAATTTGTTCAGAGTTATCATTATTGAATGCCTCTGTATTATGTGATTTTCTCTCTGAAACATCCCTCAAGTACAATACAAAGATGGTAAATGGTAATATTGCATTGCTGTGTTTCTCCAGTACATTTATTGGTGATTTTTGCCAGCTGGCTTTGGAATCACTTGTTTAGGAAAAGAGTTTAAACAGCTTTGTTGACCGTGAGTTTTACTGGTCTTTTTTTTATTACAATATATATTTGGTACTGTGTTGTTGCACTTGTTCCCATATCCCAGAGTATATTTTTAGTATTAACAATAATAATAGTGACATTTTTGTCTGTTTTCCCGTTAGGAAGGGAATTGTCCTTTCCCATGACAACAAAGATTTTTTTTTTTTAAAGTACATCTTCAGTATATCTTTTCTTATAAAAGGGAAATAAAAGCACGCATTCAGAAATAATTTATTGCACCAGCTGCTTGTCAGTGACAGAACTGGAATTAAAAAATGTTCCAACCCCAGGAGCCCACAGGAGGGCACTGGGATGTAGCAGGCAAGGGAGCAAAACCAGGGATGAAGACATCAGCACTGCTCAGCCCAGGGAAAGATCTACAAGGTCTGGCAGATCCTGATTCCTGTTTCAGCATGCCAGGGGCCAGGAAGGAAGAATTAATCTGCTTAAATCAGCACCTGCATATGCCTGTGAAGCAATATAGCTAAGAGCTGATGCTCACAATGCGAGGCCTCAACATAGCTGTTAATTGCCTTTAGCATTCCTGTCCAGCCTTGTCAGAGTTAATATTTGATTAAACAGGCTGCCTCTGCCCAGATTTCACCTACCAAGTCTTTTAAATTGGTACTGAGGTAACCTGCAGTGGTCCCAGTAGAGTTCAGCACTCTCTGGCAGTAGGTGCCAAAAAAGTGCTAGTGGGATGGGTTTGTAGCCTTGAGGTTTCTGTTACAGGCAGCATGGTGTTTTGCAGTGTGCATGAAATCCTGTGCTTTGCTCTCCTCAGCTGTATCTCCAGGGAAATACTTCCATATCCCTGTATCCTTCCTTGCAGGGGGTGGGTTCTGTATAAAGTATGTGAGATGTAGCTTTTCCTATCCCTTTTATAGCTAGGTTTCTTGCCCAGATGCCAATTATCTCATATATTGCCTGCTACAGCATTCTTGGCTCTCAAAAACTGCAGTGTTGCTCATCCAGTCTGTGAAGAGGTCTGCTACCAAGGTCCTTTTCCTTGCAATCAGCTCACACCAACACTCTTTGTGCACTTTTTCCAACTGCCATCTCCTTGAGAGCAACTCACAGAGGCAGCTCACTTTATTCTCAAGTCCATTTTCATATCTTGTTTGCCAGGCAAAGGCTGGTTCCTTGCTCCTACTGGCTCATCATGCAACCTTATTCTCACTTTCTGCATTTTCAGATGCTGTTATGCTTTTGGCTGTGTTACTCTTCAAATTGGCAGGATATTCCTGTAAATAAATATCTGCATGGTCTCTCCATCAAATACTTCCTTCTCTGTGAGCATGCATCCTAGGTGTTATGAGGTTTAGACATCCCTTCCAGCTGTGTCAGTTTTTGATGACTGTGTGTCATGATGAGATGCTGGGAGTGAGTAGGGGATTTATGAAGTTCAATAACAAACTGGAGGAGTTGCCCAATTTAGGATGAATGAGCTATTTTCAAAGGCACAGTGGGAGCACTTCACATTGTGTGGCCTGCATCCTCATTTGCAGTACAGGCTGTGCTTCAGCGAGGCTGCGCGATGAAGGAGGCAACTTGACAATCCTTCATTTCCATTTTTACACATGCAAGAAACCAGTATGTCGTATCCACTCAGGGGACTTTTACACTGTGAGTTACACTCTGTTCCCTCCTCTGCCCCTCTGACCTTCAGTCATGCAGGTATGAGCCCAGACCACTGCTCAAAAAAAAGAAAAAATTATTAATGTAATTAACTGCCTGTAAAGCTCTGCTGTAAATCAGATCCCTGGAATGGACTGGGTTATAAAATTACCCTTTTGTGAACAGTTATTATTAACTTTGGTGACTGAAACAGCGCAGTGAACTGAGATATGTAGCATAATGTGAGCAGGTAGGAGTGATGGCAATAAAAATGAAGAATTTGAGAGAAAATATTATAGGCAGGATGCTTTCCACCACTTTGTTCCCTCTGGGAGATGGACAGTTTGCAGAAAGACAATATTTGGTAAAACAGCATGTGTTGCACTTCACAAGCTCAGCAGGGAGTAACCCCTGGTTCACTGGCTCCTAGCCCCAGTAATCCAGCTATTAGGAAACAGTGGAGCCCTGAGCACAAGACCTCTCTCCTGATGCTTGACTGTGTAAGGGAGTTTATCTATCTCTGAGGAGATTTGCAAGAGGTCACTACAAAGGAAAGTCATATTGTGTCAAGAAAACAAATGTGATGCCCTTGACCAGTCTCTCCAGGAGATTATTCCTATTACCCTGCCGTTCTCTGGGTGCTGGAGCCACCTGGCGTGGAGGATGCTTCATGGGCTGTCCACCCAAGTGCAGCCAACAGGATCCTGCCCACCAAAGTGAAGCCTTGGCCAGCTTTGGGATCTGCAGGTGACTGCAGCAGTTTCCTCTGGCTCCCCCTACTAAATCATCTCCCATGGGACCTCAGAGGGGTTCAGAATCCCCATGTTGCACTAGATTATCAAAAGAAGTGCATTCAGGTATGTAGAATAAATGATCCATGTCTTTCAAAAGACCTTGGTACACTGGGTGCTTAGGCTCTTTGAAAACCTGCCTGTAAGCTGTCACTGTGGCAGACACAGCTCTCCAAGTGCCTTTGAAGAATGAATCCTCACATATTTTTCTCAACAGCATTTGTTCAAAACTCTGGCTCCATTTCTGAGTGGTAAACTCATGAGCAATGTAGGAGCCTAAATTTCATTACCTTCCAAATGGGTTTAACTGCTTTTGAAAATGTTACCCATTGCACTCTTTAACACATCTTCCCCACTGTGCACAATTAAGGAGTAAGAAGATTGCCTCTTTGCAGCTGTCGTTTAGAGGTTGAATAAAGGTTGAGAGCTGAAAAAAAGCATCTGTTCAAAGTATCTGTGGAATGTCTCATTGTCCAACAGAAAACCAGACAAGGGACATCTGCATTATTTTATTCACAACTTCGCCAACAGCCTGTTCAGTAACTTTGTGACAGTCACTTCTTTTTTGGGTGTGCATGAAGGCTCCTCCACTGGTGAAATATGGGTATTGATGCTTACCTTCCTTTGGAGAGATTTGAGAGCTTGAAATGAACACTACAGCACATGTGGCTGTGCTTAGACAAACGGCCAAACATTTTGCCTTCTCAGGGAAGATAAATGGTAGAGTGACATGATGAAAAAGGTATGCGATTTACAATAAACAAAACCTCTCATACGCGTTTTATGACAAGATGAAAACACCTTTGGGAAATAGCCTCAGCATTTCTTAGCTACTTCCGGGGAATGCCTGAAGGCTAGGCAATTGTGAATAAAACCTATGTGTTTCATGTTGGTAGTAGTCATGTGCCCTGAAACAGTCTATTATGTCTGACATAAATAATGAATATTTTTATAATCTGAACTAAGTTTCAGGCTTTACAGGATCTGGTGATCATTATCTGTGGCCAAAAGTGGCTGTCCTAAAACCTGAAGCCTGGGTTTGCCAAAGCCAAAACTTAGAAAGCTATAGCTGTAGACTTGAAGTGCTTCCTGGAATGAAATATCATCCTTGAAAAGTTGAAGGCAAAGTGAATCTTCTCAGAGGTCATGAGAGCCGTTTACAAAACTGATGTAGGCAACTGGGACATGGTAGTCTACCTACACTCACCTCAAACCTACACCATCTGCTGGAAGATAAGAAATGGTTCCAGCATTACTGCACTTTCCTCACTTTGCTCACCCCACATAGTTTGCTGTGTAAGGGTATGAGAGATTTCAGTGTAGTTTCAATGGTGATGAATGATAACTTAGTGGTTCTATTAGAGGGTTTTGGCAAACAGACCATTTTGTTGCCTATGTGGAAGAATAAAGGCTCATAATGAGAGCTAGAGCCATTATATCTCTGAGTGGTGGGTTTACAAATCCCAGAGTCACCAAGTCATTTGAACGGAAAGGTACCATAGGAGGCCCCTGATCCCACCTCCTATTTAGAGCAGGTCAATACCACCTGAAGGCCAGGCTACTGGCCACAGGGGACCATCAGGATTATACAGAGTGACTGCTCCTACTTCCTCCTCTCGCTTCCAGAAATGTCCTTTCTGCTTTATCTCATAGCTCAGAAAGAAAAGAGGGGGAACATGTGTTCCTTTGTCATGTAGACCCTCTGTCCACGCTTGCAAACATCCTGAGTTCTGGGAAAGGTGTCCCACCATGCAGTGTGGCTTTAGTAACTCCACTGTGCCTTCAGTACATCCTTCTGTGTCAAACACGACTCTGCCTCCAGCTGGCCTCTGTCCAACCTGGCAGCCTTGCACAGAGCTGGCCCTGACCCACTGAAGCTGTTTCGCCTGCGCACCCTGATCAGACTGTGCACAGTAGCTCTGCGTCCTCTGTTTTTAATGGTGGCCACCTCAAGTCTATCTTTAAAAGCAGGCTTTTGTCTGCAAGGATTAAGAGAAACTTTGGCTTCTCTTATGTTCCCACGAGCTCTCAACACAGCACTCTCTTGGGTGTTTGGCTTGAAAAAAATATGCAAGTAGCCCTACTTAACATTAAGGGTACACATAAGTCTTTTGTTGACTTAGAGTGAACAGCAGCAAAGCAGCTGAAAACACTGACCCGGGTCACAAGAATGAGGGAAAAAACAGCTACCAAAGTCTCCAGCTCAGAATCCCACCCTGGGACATGGCTCCTGAGTGCCTGCAGATTTTCCAGGTTGTGTCTTGAAATACTTTCTTTATCTAGAAACCAGTGATCACATTTTAATGCCTGATTTCAGTTGCCTCCCTCCTAACTTCCAAGAAATTCTAGCAGTTGGTAAAACAGGTTTTTTTTCCCTGCAAAAATGAGCAATTGCAAGGAGAAATGTAAATTACAGTTCCATTTAGTTCTACAGGCTGGTTTCCAAATTAACTATATTTCTCCACAGTTGAGAAAGTCCTTGTATATAATCATAAGTAGTCTGTTATAAAGCAGTAAGACATCAGTAATAGTCATATCTTAATTAAGCTCTAAGGAGCATTTTCAGACTGTTGTAAGCCAAGCAGTTTTCTCTCTGCTGTGTTTAAACATGCATTACCTGTAGAATGCCAGTATGATGGGTATCTCATAAATAGAAATGATCACATTGAACAAGAAAACCTTGTTCCTCATTATTTTTACCTCCAAATTAAAATATTAAAAAAAAATGTGCGAGTTCAGGCTTCCCTGAACAGGTGCCTAGTGCTAATACTCATTTGCTTACCTTAACTATAATGTTGATTCTATCTTAATTGGCTTTATTGAGTTCATTCGCCCTGGGGGCTGAATTCGGCTTCAGATCATTATCCTCTTTCATTGGAGCAATGGAATACCAGAGTGCAAACAAAGTATGTGTGCTCTTATTTAAGAAGGTGTGATTGTTTTTCTGATCACATTATTTGCGGTATGAAATAAACCAAGTATTTTTATTTATTTTGTTTATTTGGAGGGCGAGGCGGTGAACTTTATCTCATGAACTATAAATAAGCAGATTATTATTATTATTATTTGTTTTATTTTTTCATCTAAAGAGTTAACGATGGTTTTGGTGTGGTTTTTATTCCCCCTTCCACCCAGGCAGTGATTAGATCGTCCAGCAGGTGGCTGGCATTCGCCGGCGCTCGCCGGCAGCTCCCACGGAATTACTGCAGTCAGTTAAGCAAGCCTGCCCTCAGCATGGGAAGCAGGGGGAGAACTGACGTCCAGAAGACCCTGCCTATAGGATCCGAGGCGTCAGCGGAGCCCTGCTTTTTTTTTTTCTTTTTTTTCTCACTTCAAATCCATCTGGTGAATGCAGGTGCTGAAAGCCGAGAGAGGCTGGCGATGCAGTGTGAGAGCAACTACTGAAAGTTCCTGCTTTTTTTGCAATTCCCTTGTTTCAGCCTCAGTTCTGCTTGGCAGATCTGAAGCTGGGAATTCAACAAGCCTCGATTTTGAAAATACTTCCCGCTTACTTGTCTTTGAATTTGATAAATGGCCTTCCAGAGCTGAGGAATACCTAACAACCAGACAAGTCAATGAGAAAAAGACAAGTTCCAGGATTCAAACTATGCTAAAAGATGTTCTCTTTTCACCTCATGGAAACAGTACTGTTGAGCAAGCTGCAGTTGCTTTTTGATTTGTTTATTGTCAAGATGTGTTGCAAAGTGATGTGACTTTTAAACTCTTCTGTCTGTTTAAAGCCAACAAGTAGCAGCAAAATTACAGCAAGAAATTTATCTGAGGACTTTCCGAGAAGAAAGCTCTCCTCTGAGAAGAGGAAAGTAGGACAATGGCCTCTGGAGAATGCCTTCTGCTAGACCTAGAAACAGATAACTTCATTCTCTACAACATCTCTATCAATCAGAGTGCGAACATCTCCCTCCTTGGCGATGACTGGTTCTACCCAGCGTTCCTCTACGCCATCCCCACGATCTACGGGATCATCATTTTGATAGGCCTTATTGGCAATATCACTTTAATTAAGATCTTCTGTACTGTGAAATCCATGAGAAATGTCCCTAATTTGTTCATCTCCAGCTTGGCTCTGGGTGACCTGCTGCTTTTAGTGACTTGCGTGCCTGTGGATGCCAGCAGATACCTAGCTGACGAGTGGCTGTTTGGCAGAACTGGATGTAAACTTATCCCCTTCATACAGCTCACCTCTGTAGGGGTGTCAGTCTTTACTCTCACTGCTCTCTCAGCTGACAGGTAAGGTGGCTGCTGTAGCCTTGAAAAGAAGTCTGTGTATTTATGACTGCATAAAATATATTATTTTGAAGGCATATTTGCAGGTAACAAGTATATTTTTAATGAAGGGAAAAAGAACAACTTCAGTTAATTTCTAGTGGTTATGAGCACACAAGTTGTGGAGGATGCAGACTGAACACAGCATATTCTTTGTAAGACAAACTAAATGTTTGTGTAGTTTAGCTCATGGTCTAGCTTAGTTAAAAGAAAAACAAGAGGAGATCAAGCTAAAGATCAGAAAGAGAAAATTCCATTAATGGCATTCTGTTAAAAGATAGCATGTTCATATTTGCCAGAAAGATAATTGACCCATATTTCATGAAGTGTGAAGGCTCTGGAGCAGCAATTTAAAGTGCAGTTAGAATCAATTCTTTCCAGTGTCTTGCTTCCTTAAGGCTAATTACATGTGAGGCAATATTCCATGAAATATGTTCCAAATATTCAAATGAGGATGCCCGAAGCCGTGAATCTCAGTTCACTATGGCCAGAATATTTCCCTTGATTAAAACATTTGCCCCTTATCCAATCAGAACGGATCTGTGCTGTTGGCTCGGAAACTTTGTCTTCCAATAGTCTTCAGCAAAAATAACATGTAATAATTAGGCTATTGTAGACTATTTGAAAACAAGTGTGACTTTAACAAATGACACGCTTCTAATAAACCAGCTCTATTTTAGATTTCTGTGAGACTTTGGAAAACTGTCTCAGAGCATTGAGATTTAAATTCAAAAGACATTTTAGTTTGAATGTTATTTGGAAGGATTAAGTGTACCTTTCTGGTAGGATTTTAAGTATTTACTAGACTGTTGGCTTTTATAGAAACTCCTATGTACATTACAGAAGCCACATTCCTTTGTTTCTAATTTGGACACTTCAGAAAGATTAAGGAATACATTGTCATTATGCTGAAGTTTAAAAGTGTCACGAAGATATCCGATGAGAAAAATTGTTTCAGTTTTGATCTGCTAAAAAAAAGACCTGGGGATTGTATTTCTTGGTCACAAAGAAGTTAAACTGGGCTTGCTTTAGATAGCCCCTTGCATGCCATTCTGTCTCTCCTCCTAACCTACTTTAAAACATTGGACTATTTTTGTTCAGTTTTCAAGCTAGTTCATATACATATTTCAATATACAGTAGGTGGTCTCAATGAAAGCAGATGACCCCACAGTGTTTCAGAGACAGATCACTCAATATGTTTGTTAATGCCTCTATGTTGGTATATGTATAAAGATAACACTGTCTGCCCCAATAGCTGATGACAAACAGGCCTATGTGTAAACAAAAGTCTTCAAACAATTTGTTCTAAAAGTGTTGGGAAAGTTGGAATATTGCACAAATCTCCTAGGAAGAGACCACCTACACTTCTTTCCTAAGTTTTATGTAGTGGCTGGTTCCCCACTGCCTGCTCTTCAGGAAAAGTTAGGAAAATAGAGTATTACTCCAGGAAACTAATCTTTCCAAAGCTGTAATGTAAGTTGTTTTAAGGAGTCAGGATATCAGGAAGAAGTTATTTTCATTGAGGGTGGTAGAATGGTATAGTCTATCCAGGGAGGTGGTTGAGGCCCCATCCCTGGAGATATTCAAGGTGAGGTTGGACACGGCTCTGAGCAGCCTGGTCTAGTTGAGGGCACTGCAGTGGGACTGGACTAGATGACCTTCAGAGGTCCCTTCCAGCCCTAGCCATTCTATGAGTGTCAAGAAAAGAAAACTGCATTCTTCAAGAAGACTGTTAGAGAGATTTGTATCTGATCACGTGCTACATAAAGTAAACATTGAAAATGCTTTTACTGAGCAGCACATCTACAATGTTTTTTACCTGAGGGGAGTGAACAGAACATAAAACAGCAGCTGTTTGGGGTTTGGGGCAAGCTTGGGGTTGGTGACTTTAAATTCTGAACTTCATCTTTAACTGTCGTATTGCATTGGTGATCAAAGGTTGCCACACTTCTTAATGCCACTTGGCTATAAAGGAGACAGGCATGCACATGAAAGAAGACTTTATGTTCCCATTTCCAAGGGAACATTTTACTGTCCTCTGATGCATCTGTCCACTGAAGAAGGAAATCATAACAAAACCTTTACTAGATCTATGAATCTTAAATACTGTGCTTTGAACTACAAATATACTAAGTTTATCGAAGTTTCTGGTTTGGTATACTAACGGCAGTCCTGGGATAACTTTGTTACAAAATAATATAGTATATATTTTGTTGGCTCATTGTCCATTAGACTATCTTTATTTTCTTAAAACCGTCACCCTGAACTCTAGGTCCCAGTATTAATCATGTCAGAATCTTTAGGAAAATAAACTTAAAATGTACAGGGAAAACTTCCAAGATGCAAGTTGACTGATCATCATGGTGATGCTTGCCTCAGTTTATGAGGGGAAGGGCAGCCCAATGCCTTGTTGTGACCCCTGTGGCAGGGAGGTGCTGAGCCTGGGTGATTTCATAGACAACCATTTCCAAGGTCTGATGTGTCATTGCACAAAGGATGAGTGGCAACTCAGCCCTGCAGGTAAACACCTGAAGAAGACAGGGGCATAGTTGTGAGACTGGGGGTAACACATGGACTCAGGAGTCCAGCAGGTAACGCTGTTCAGGCACAGCTCATCTCACTTGGCTTTCAGTGTCTAAGGTGCTCCAGGATAGTCAGTGAGGTGTCCTTTAGTCCATGGAAAGACATACCTCAAGAGGAGAAAGGATGAATCACCATTTCAGGATATTTGTCAGAATCAGGTTGGAAAAGACCCTTGGGACCATTGTGTCCAACCATTAGCCCTACTCTACAAGTTCACCCCTAGACCATGTCCCCCAACACCACATCCAAGCGATGTTTAAACACATCGAGGGATGATGACTCAACCACCTCCCTGGCCAGCCCATTCCAATATTTCACTACTCTTTCCGTGAAGAATTTTTTCCTAATGTCTACTCTAAACCTACCTTGTTTCTGCTTTTGGCCATCCCCTCTGGTGTCCCTCCTTGGGTACAAAGGAAACCATGAGATTTGATACAGATTAGATGCCCATGTCTGAGGTGGCTAATATTCAGTGATATGAACTCTACCCAAGACGCACATATGAGACATGTTTGTCACTTTTCTCAAGTCAAAGCCATAGACCATGGCAAAGGAAAAAAAAACCCTCCTAAACTATTTGCTGTGAATAGCATCACATGGCCCTATCTTTGAGGAAAGGGAGACTTGACTAGTGTACCACAGACCTTTTATCTATGATTTAACTTTTGCAAAAAAATAATAATATAACCCCCTCAGTTTCAGCATCCTTCCATTGACAAAAGCAAGTGGGCACAACTACTGGCATTACTGAAGATGATATGGCGATGTCTAGAGAGACTTGGCATTGCAGCAGCCCAAAATCTTCTGTGTAAAGAAAAATACTGGAGTGTGATACAACAGGGTAATTTCCAGAGACATAACCATTGAAACATAATATGAAGGGTAGTGGGTAGGTGTGATGGGCAAACGTAGTATGTGAGAGAGCAGTCAGATGTGTGTTACATGTTATGACAATTGTACAAATTATCTGGGTTGCTTTGGATCGCCTTCTGAAAATGAGGGACACAGTTCTAATAGATTTTTGCACAGCCAACATCATGGGCACAGGGATATATATATAATACTGAATTGATCATCTGCTGGTGACTGCAAATACTCAGCAAAGTGCCAGCCTCCAACACAGAGCACTAAAGCCACTCGGTGGTTTGGCCTGTCAAGACCTAGTAGTTGTCCAGAGGATTAACTACTCACTTCCAAACATTTCTTGAGAAGAAACAGAGGGACAAACTCCTGATCTCAACTTTTCCTGCAGTTGACCCCTCTCAGTCTGCAAGGTACTCCACATGCATACCTGTACAGGTTTCATTACGCTAGGCACGGTCAAAGGATCCCTGGGTGCTTAGGTTGGTTCTGTGTACAATTGTGAGATTGCATCAAGCTCAAGTTAAATTATTTGAAAGAGTGTGTAAGAAAGGGCAAAAAAGGGTTAACAATGTTCGAAATGTATTTTCTGTAGGACTAGTCCGTTGGCTGCATAGTACTTGCATCCATCTAGCTGTGTTTGCAGGAGCAGCGTGAGCTGTTGGTGAAACCTGTTTTCCTGCAAGCTTGGCAAATTTGCAGAGCAACCAGGAGAGGGATAAGGCCTGTGGTGTGTTTACAGCCACCCTCCGTGAGTGATAAGGCGCCAGGGCTGAGTATACAAGACCAAGGAAACAAGCAGTCGATGCATGTGTTATGCCGGTTTGTGTGTTTTAGACTGTAAATGAAGTTGGCAGGGGAAGGACATCTGTCTGCCCTGTGGAGACATCAGATTTCTTCAGCTACTGCTCAGCTCATCCCAGCAAAGGAGTCTGGCTTCATCTGCTCTCCTGCCTTCCTCCTCCTCAGTGCAAGGGGAGAGAATGTAGAGGTGCATGTGAGAGCAGTGACACCTGGGCTGCTAGCCCAGGCAGAAAAGCCAAAGCTGGCTCAGCCAGTGACAGGAAATTAAGGAAAATCTTTGCACAGCAAGAGGAAAAGCAGCCATTTAATTGCCCTTGTCATGGGAGATGTCTTTATTCAATTGACTGTTTCCCCCATGACTGACAGGGTTTATACATTTGCATTTGAATTACCCAGGCTGTCATGCACTGATCATAGTTCCCCACTGTTTTGCCGACACAGTAAAAAAATCAAAATGCCCTCATGCTCATGCAGTGAAACCTTTCTGAAGTAATGCTGTTTTCACAAGTACACAGCAGAGTAAGTGTAAACTGTAATTGGAGTTTACAAGCAGCATCTTTATCTTAAGCACCTTGGATTATCTGGATTTTAGCACTGGAAAGCTGCAGCAATGCCTGCCAGCTGGAGCTGCCTGCTGTCCCTTGGTGGAAAGGAGTGGCAATGCAGTGAGAGACATGAGGTGTCATTACACATGAGGTTAGGTGTTTTACCTTGCGAAGACACGCTGCAGACAGCATGAATTGCAATTGTGTGGGAGACCTGAATCACAGAATGTTTGCTGTTGGAAGGGACCTCGAAGGATCATCTAGTCCAACCCCTCTGCCAGAGCAGGATCACCAAGATCAGGTCACACAGGAAAGCATCCAGGTGGGTTTTGAATGTCTCCAGAGAAGGAGACTCCACAACCTCCCTGGGCAGCCTGTTTCAGTGTTCTGTCACCTTCACCATGACAAAGTTTCTCCTTACATTTACATGGAACCTCCTGTGTTCCAGCTTGCACCCATTGCCCCTTGTCCTATCATTGGATGTCACTGAGAAAAGCCTGCTCCATCCTCCTGACACTCCCCCTTTACATATTTATAAACATTGATGAGGTCACCCCTCAGTCTCCTCCAGGCTAAAGAGACCCAGCTCCCTCAGCCTTTCCTCATAAGGCAGATGTCCCACTCCCTTCATTATCTTGTTGCTCTGCACTGGACTCTTTCGAGCAGTTCCCTGTCCTTCTTGATCTGAGGGGCCCAGAACTGGAGACAATATTCCAGATGTGGCCTCACCAGGGCAGAGTAGAGGGGGAGGAGAACCTCTCTCGATCTACTAACCACACCCCTTCTAATCCACCCCAGGATGCCATTGGCCTTCTTGGCCACAAGGGCACATTGCTGGTTCATGGTCATCCTGCTGTCTGCCAGGACCCGCAGGTCCCTTTCCCCTGCACTGCTTTCCAACAGGTCAGTCCCCAACCTATACTGGTACCTGGGATCGTTCTTTCCCAGATGCAAGACTCTACACTTGCCCTGGTTATATTTCATTACATTTCTCCCTGCCCAACTCTTCAGCCTGTCCAGGTCTCTCTGGATGGCAGCACAGCCTTCTGGTGTGTCAGCCACTCCTCCCAGTTTTGTGTTGTCAGCAAACTTGATGACTGTGCACTCTGTTCTGTCATCCAGGTCGCTGATGAATATATTGAATAGTACTGACCCCAGTACTGACCCTTGAGAGACACCACTAGATACAGGCCTCCAACTAGACTCTGTCCCATTGACCACAACTCTCTGCCTTCTATCCTTCAACCAGCTCACAATCCACCTGACAATCTGATCATCCAGACCACACTTCCTCAGTTTAGCTGTGAGGATGCTGTGGGGCATGGTGTCAAATGCTTTACTGAAATTAGGGTAAACAACATCCACTGCTCTACTATCATCTATCCACTTGGTTATGTCCTCATAAAAGGCTATCAGGTTGGTCAACCATGACTTTCCCTTGGTAAAATCATGTCGACTGCTCCTAATGACACTCTTAACCTTGATATGCTTAGAGACAGTGCTGAGGATAAGTTGTTCCATCACCTTTCCAGGGATGGAGGTGAGGCTGACAGGTCTATAGTTACCTGGGTCCTCCTTTTTACCCTTTTTGAAGACTGGAGTGACATTTACATTCCTCCAGTCCTCAGGCACCTCTCCTGTTCCCCACAACTTCCCACAGATGATGGAGAGTGGCCTAGCAATGACCTCCGCCAGCTCCCTCAGCACCTGCAGGTGCATCCCATCAGGACCCATGGATTTATGGATGTCCAGATAGCTTAACTGGTCCCTAACCCAGTCATCATCAACTGAGGCAAGTTCCTCTTATATTCTGACTTCCCCTGGGGCCTCAGGGATCTGGGACTCCTGAGCACAGCCTCCAGCAGCATAGACAGAGGCAAAGAAGGCATTCAGTAACTCCGCCTTCTCTGTATCCTCTGTCACTAGGGCACCCACCTAATTCATCAGTGGGCCTCCATTGCCTCTAGTGTTAGTTTTAACTGAAGTGTATTTGAAGAAGCCCTTTCTGTTGTCCTTGCAAGGTTTAACTCCAAGGAAGCCTTAGCTTTCCTGGTTGCCTCCCTTCATCCTCTGACAAAAGTTTTATATTCCTCCCAAGTGGCCAGCCCCTCCTTCCAATCATCTGCAGACTCTCTTTTACCACTTGAGTTTGCCCAGCATTCCCTGTTTAACCATGCGGGTCTCCTGGCTCCCTTTCTTGATTTCCTGCCTGTTGGGATGCTCTCATCTTGATCTTGGAAGAAGTGGCCTTTGAATGTTAAGCAACTATCTTGAGCCCCTTTACCTTCTAATACCCTGTCCCATGGGATTTCCCCTAGCAATTGCTTGAAAAGGTCAAAGTTGGCCCCACTGGAGTCCAGGGCTGTGATTCTGCTTGGTATTCTGTTCCTACCGCACAAGATCCTGAACTCCATCATCTCATGGTCACTGCAGCCAAGTCTGCTCTCAACCTTCACTGCTTCAACCAGAAACAAAGTTGTTAGCTTTGGAAATGTTGATCTCAGTGCTTGGGTGCAGGGAGGGAATGGATTAAAACTAGAGACAGGTCGATTCAGGTTAGACATTAGGAAGAATTTCTTCCCCATGAGGGTGGTGAGACACTGGAACAGGTTGCCCAGAGAGGTGGTGGAAACCCCATCCTTGGAAGTTTTTAAGACCAGGCTGGATGGGGCTCTGAGCAACCTTCTCTAGTGGGAGGTGTCCCTGCCCATGGCAGGGGGGTTGGAACTGGATGATCTTTAAGGTCCCTTCCAACCCTGACAATTCTGTGATTCTATGGATGCAGGGATGCTGGGTCCCATGGAGTGAGTCACAGCCACAACTTTTGCTGTTCCTCTGAACTCATGGCAGTTTGTTTATCTAAGAAACAAAAAACTTTAAACAACCCTCTCTCCCAAAAAACAGTGATGGAAGTAAAGAAACAAATCCAGAATTTCTAGAATGATACTTCTAAATGTGCAAAAATCTGTGTTCAGTGGACTCATCTCTTTGTGATTTGGATGTCTCTGGCCCCCACTATTAATATTACATCCATGTCAGTTCATTTGTTTTATTTTACAGTCACTGGATTAAGTCTCTCTGCAAGAGGGTTAAGGCAAGTATCCCACCCTAAAATAAGGCTTACCAAACCAAATTTCCGTTGAGATAATTTTCAGAGTGACACTTTGTTTTTTTTTTAATACCATCAGTTGTAAAGTGTCAGGTCCATAGTCATTATAAATTTATTCTGGGCAGTCTAATCACAGCATTCATGAAATCTCTTTGGATGATTAAGGCAGTATTTCGGAAATATTTACTTGTGCTGTAATTTACTGTGCAGCCTCAGGAAGGTTTTGAGAGAGTGGCAGAGAAAGCCACACTCTGAACTACCGAGACAGCCTCTAACACAGTTGATGTGAGTCCACAGAGTGATACCTCTACACCTACATCTTGGTCCACTGGCATGATCTCAGTTGGAGTATCATCAGTCCTTCCAAGCCAGGGAAGAAACTTGGAGAGGCTTTGGACCCCATCTCAAAGCCTTCCCTCCCATTGAAGCATGAAGCAGCCCCTTCTCAACCCTTGCCTCTGGCACAGTGTCTGTGCCCCTGCACTTCCTATGCTGATGACACAGGGTACGTGCAGAGAGGATACACAGATCTCTATCAGCTGATGTACAGAGTCTTAGATCCTGTGTTGCTGGCAACTGAGACAATATAATATAAACATTCTTAGCACCCTTGGTTTTAGCTCTCATTTCCTCAGCCCCTCCATCCATCTGAACCAAGAGAAACAGAACAAACAGGACAAACTTTCTGAATATCTTGATTAGCTGGAGCAGATGGGCAAAATGCAATAGATGCACTTCTATAACCAGGAACATTAGACCTCCCATTTATATCAGTGGGACTGGTGTGCAAATCCAAGCTTAGAGTCAGTGCTAATGTGCTGGAGACTGTCAATATTTAAGCAATCAAAAGGAAGAAAAGTTAGATTACCTACTGTTTACATTTCAGTAAAACATAAAAACCCCAATCAGTTGTCATGGTCTCATGGTACGAGGTGCTGTACACGCCATTAGTAAGGAGAGTGACTGTCCATGGAGAATTTGATGTCTGTATGTCATACTGAACACAGTGGGCTGCGACATTCATCGTTGCTTCAGGGAGATGAGCTCATGGTGATCCTGTCAGCTCCTGTGTTATTCCTTAGATGCTTAGATTATTTTTTTAGTTATTATTATTTTTAACCAATTATTATTACTTATATGCTCAGATGTGGACAAGAGCTTATCTGAGAAGAGCAGAAAGGAGTTGAGCTGAAAAAGGAAAATCAGGCATAGCCTGTCGAGTATATGCAGTGAAACATTCAGTAGCTGCTTTGCTCACAGACAACCCTTGCAATAACCTGTTTCCCTTTTACTTTGAAAAAAAATTCCACCACTAGCCCTGCAGAGTCATCTCACCTTGATTCTCACCAGTTCTGCGTCCACGTGCCCACCTCACCCCATACCATCCTGTCCAAGCTCCTGCCTGTAGAATGCTCTTCTACTCAGCCCCACACTACTTTATGCATACAACCTCAGGCAAAGAGGAGGACTTTGGTTTCCAAAAGACCAGCCTGTGTGCCCTGAGTCAGAAAACAAGGACAGTGCCTGGGCCCCTCAAAGTGCTGAGGCACCAGAAGGCATCCTAGCATCAAGCCAATTGCTATGCTGTAGAGAAAGGCAGAAAGCTGGAGTCCTTGTAGAAAGCCCCCCTCCTGAAACCAAATGATCAGTTTAACCAGACTGCAGAAAACTGTAGAGCATGAAAGGGAGACGTGTAATCAGAGCTCTGCCCATCCTATCCTTGCTTGCCCTTGGCTACAGCCAGTCTCTGCATTTCTGTGGGAAGGCAGGACAGAAAACAGTACCATGACAGCCTGAGAGGAAAAAAACATTTCTTCACACCTGCAAAAAGCCCTGAAGCATGACATTCAGATGTGGACAGTCAAATGACCTGGGAGAACTAGGGATGCAGATACTGGACTAGCATCAACTGCACTAGCTATCCTCTTCAGCAGCATTTCTTGCCCACATCTGTACACAGAGGATGATGAATATCTCTTGGGATTTGGATCAAAACAGATTTTTTAGTGACACTAGGCAACTTTCTGAGTACCCAGACTAAAATTAGACATATCACCCTGTCTCCCTTATGTGTCTCCAGCATCCTGTTATCCTCACTGCTTAGAATTTAAGTAATATTTCAAATTGAAATTAGTCTGACCTCTAACCACTGAATAATAATCTAACTAATAACATAAATTAGAGGCTGAGAGAGTTGGAGTTGTTCAGCCTGGAGAAGAAACGCCTCCAGGGAGACCTTTTTGTGGCCTTCCAATACTTAAAGGGGCTTCTAAGAAAGGAGAGGGACTTTTTTATGAAGGCCTGTAGTGACCAGGAAAAGGGGCAACGGTTTTAAACTGAAAGAGGGTAGGTTTAGGTTGGACATAAGGAAGAAATCTTTTACAGTGAGGGTGGTGAGACATTGGAACATGTTACCCAGAGAGGCTGTGGATGCCCCTTCCCTGGAAGAGTTCAAGGCCAGGTTGGATGGGGCTTTGACCAACATGGTCTTGCGGGAGGTGTCCCTGCCTATGGCAGGAGAGTTGGAACTACATGATATTTAAGGTCACTTCCAACCCCAAACATCCTGTGATTCTGTGATGAGAGCAGTTATGGATATCACCAGTTTTCAGCCCCAAAATTCATCTGAAAGTTCATATGGACATGATGGTCTCTTATGACACCTATGTTTACTGAAGCCACAGAAAGGACTTAAGCATCATATAACTGACTGAGCTTTATACTAGCTAGCTTAGGTACTGATTACACTAATGGCATGACATGATGAGAATTGCAGAGGGATCTCATTTTGTCAAGTGCAGAAAGAGACTCTTCAATATCCTCTCTCGATCTCCTCTTTCCTTCCAAGCTCGCTATTTTTTTGGCATGATCTGCTTACTTGGGTCCTAGATAAAGTATTTTACACTGACTGAGTTAAAGTGGCTTCTCTTAGATTATGGCCATTTATCCCAATGACTCTACAATACTTTTACAATCTGGTGCAGTTGTGTTATCTGCAAACTTTCCCAGCAAAGGTTTTATAGTCTGCTCAAGGCAGATGATATACTCTATAAATAACAATTCAGCTAGCTCAGGTTCCCAGGACCCAGGCTAGAAATGGCTCCACACAATGCTACCTTATTAACGGCATGTTTGAGGACCTGCTGGGGAGGCCATGTGGCTCAGGGTCTCCACCCAAAACAGCCTCCACCTCCCAGTCCAGGACTGCTAATTTTAAACCTTATCTCATGGGAGAAAGATAGAGATTGAATGGGCATTGGTAGGGGAGGAAGGATCACACATGCCCTGGCACACATGTGCGTATCTACATGCAAGGTCAACCATAACAATGTGCCTTCCTTCTATGCCAACATGTCCCACACCCTTTTTACATCACCTGTTATGTTGTAGCAATATAAAAAAAAGTACTAAATATGCCTTGCATTAGACAAGACAGACTTACAGTAATAATCATCTGTTAGTAGGATTAACCTCTCCATCACTCTATCTACAACTGGCCTTAGGAAACCCAAATAGTTGCACACCTTCCAGCTTTCAAGACTTCATGACTTTGGAGCCAGATCTCCACTTCTGGGGAATTCCTGCATTTTTTCAAGACTTTTTTTTTTTTAATTAACACCAATCGTTCCCCAGCTGATTCCTTTAATACTCCTAGGTGTAAATTGCTCAGGCCTGCTGGTGTGGAAGTGGTTTGCACTAGCAGATGTTGGCTCATATCTTCTTTAATGCAGCTGGTGAGTTTTCTGCTACATCTATAGCACTGTACTCATGGTGTGGATACCTCCCCCACATTTGATCTTGAAGACAAATATCTAGTCATGTTTTTTCTTGTCTCATCTTTGTTCATATCTTCATTTACATGTATGATGGACTTACTGATTTTTTTTGTTCCTGATGTATTTAAAAATGCACATTTGTCTGTTACACAATGACCTTTGATAATTTGTTGTCTCCTCCAGCTTCCTCTATCAGTCAACGACATTTTTAAATTCCAATATTTGCTGTCATTTACTTTTCCTTTTTTTTTCCATCTGTTGTATATTGATTTTTTTTTTAATTACTCCTTTGAAGTTTTAGTATGATTCCTCATTTTCTCTTATTCAGGGAAGCTTTTTGCCCTGCACAGTTTTTCCAGGACAAGGCAGAGGAGACAAGGGAGGAGGCCAGGACTCAGGTACTAATGTATGGTTAACATAGCCCACTTTACATTTCTATTCCCAAACAGCTGATCTGACACCTGCTTTTCACTTTAGAAAACATGTTACTCTAATGTTCCATCTCTCTCTCTCCCCTCCCCACTCTGTCCCCATGCCTCCTCTTTCCAGAAATTAAGATGAGCACACCACAGCTACTATAGATTAAGGAACTGCTAATTTTTAGGTGAATGATGTACTCTTCTTTCTCTGTCAGAACAAGGTATAATATTGATTTATTGCATATCACAGGCAGGACTTTTCCAGTTGAGAAAATGGCATTTTTACAAATGATTAATTTCTATAACTGGCTCTGTCAGATATCTAGCAATTATCCAGCCTTCTAGTATCTGAAAGGGGGGCTACAAGACAGCTGGGGAGGGACTTTTTACAAGGGCTTGTAGTGATAGGACAAGGGGTAATGGCTTCAAACTGGAAGCGGGTACATTCAGATTAGAGATTAGGAAGAAATTCTTCACTGTGAGGGTGGTGAGACACTGGAACAGGTTGCCCAGGGAAGTTGTGGATGCTCCAACACTGGTTGTGTTTAAGGCCGGGTTGGACAGGGCTTTGCACAACTTGGTCTAGTGAGAGGTGTCCCTGCCTATGGCAGGGGGGCTGGAACTACATGATCTTTAAAGTCTCTTCCAACCCAAACCATTCTATGATTCTATGAATTATGCCATGTGTTTAGGTTTCTCAGGGATGCTGTCTTTATGCACCAAAGGTGTTTTTTTCAGGAGAAATAAGTCTGATTCTCTGGTGAGATGAGAAGTCCTTGCTACAGGGCTCAGCTTTAGCTGCCCTGATAAAAGTTCAATCCTCAGGCAAGCAGAGCTCCCCCTCCCATGCCTTTTTCAACCCTAGAAACTTGGGATGCGACAGCAAAGACATGGATGGAAAGTATCACTGGGGCTTGCTCCTTCACAATACTGGTGGGCCTGGTGCCAGCATCAGTGCTTCCAACTCTACTCCAGATGCACACCACATTGCAGTCCCAGCATCAACAATCTGCTCCACCAGCATGTCATCTGGTGCCATGTGGCATGAGCAGCCTCTGACTGTACGGGGTGCTGAGCACATAGAAATGTGCTGAGCGATTATCTGAGGAGCTGGGGAATTTCTCTGTGTGGGAATTCACAGGTTAAGAAGTCAACGGATGGGGTTTTTTAGTGAATGGGTCCCTCCCCTTCTTCAGACAGTAGGTCTCACATCCATTTGCAAGCACTGTGACAAACTGTGAGGCTGGCCCAATTGAAATCTTTGACTTGGGGTCAGAGTTTCATTCAGAGAGTTGGCTGAAGATCACCTATGGGGAATAAATACCCTGGGTGCAAAGGGGGTCTTTCTAAGGAAAGCATAGTCCATGGGACTTTCACTATTTCCTGCAGTAACCTTTACATCCATTGTTTTCCATACGTATATTTAATGTCTGAAATATTTTATGCTCTGCATGATCATGATTAGGAAGAGCACATTCACTACCAAACAGTTACTATTTAAGGTCTTCTTCCCCAGTGTGCAATGTAGTTCAATGGTCTCTAAAACACTCTGTCTCAATTTTTACCATAGTCATTCCTGGACTGAAATTCTCCTTTGTCTGGATTCCAGGGTGATGTAGCAGTATGCAGATACACAAACTAAAAATCGAGCATATGCTTCAAAAAGTGAGAACCATGCTGCTTCCATCAATGCTTTCTTTTTCATTTAAATGTTAATTAATAAAAAGTGAAAGTAGGCAGTACCTGTCAATGTATGTAAGGCTAGCCCATTAGAGATGTCTTTGTGCCCATATGCAATTTACTAAAGATTTTAATAACAGATGTTCACCTAAGAATCATGAATAATGATAATCTTAACTAAGTATGCAGAAAGCAGATAGACCCAGAATAGATTGTCGGAATGTGTTGATGGGTTAGACAGTCTAGCAATTTTGTGGATTTATTGAATTGTCTTCAGAGCTATAAATATTCATAATATTAATGATGGAGACAATAGAGAAAGTTTGGGGCATTGCATTTCTTATAAATTTGTTCAGATATTTAGTAAAACTTTTTCTTTGCTTTACAAGTGGATCTTCACACTCAGCAAGACTCCACGTGCTTCATTTTTGCACTTTTTGCACAGCATCAACTTTTTCCCTGTTGCCTGAGGCTTTTTTGCATGGTAATTGAGACAGTCCTTAATATTATGTGGACAAAACAACAATGTGATACTAGTAGAACATAATTACAAAATTTTAATGAGAAAAGATTTGTTCAGTCTATTCATGGGCCAAGACCAGATCAATGTGCGCACATTAAGCTTACAATTGGGAATGGGTGACTGGGGATCAGAGGAACTGTGAATTGCACATCTTTTCTCCCTCTCTCAGTTACAGGTGGGAACAGAACATGGGGATGTGCTGACTGAGAGGCAGTTCTTTCATCATTACAATGAGAAGTTGTGGCAATTTCAGGACCTCATTTTGTGAATAATTTAGCGGTTTCACTTCACAGTAATTTACATGACTATTTTTGTAAGACATCAGTCTGTTCCAACTAACCCCTGCTTTTTTATTTAAGTTTCGGTTCACACTAGCCCAACATCTCGAAACAGAGCTCAGCTTAGACAGATTCAGAAGTTTTTAAGTGGATTTCTCACATCAGAGAAAAAGCAGAAAGCAGCAATATGGCAAGTTTCTGCCAGCCCGATGAAACCTAAACAGTGGGGCTGTTAACAAAACAAGGGCAGGCAACAGGTTTTAACACACTTGTGTTTCTAAAACATTATACAAATTCAGGAGTGGAGCCCAGGATCCTTTTATGTAAACAGTGTAGAACATAGTAATGGATGATCCTACTGGGAGTAAACTTTCCTTGAAACTTAAGTGCCCCTGCAAATTCACTTTGGAGCGGCAGAGTCCCATTTCCCTACAGGAAGGATGGTGAGATTTTTTTCTCTTCTTACATTTCTTGAAAGCATAAGGTTCAGCTTCAGGAAGAGAAGCATGCTTGGAAGGATTTTGATAAAAAAGGGCAGTACTCCGCGGCAGAGCCTCTTTGAACCATTTTCTATTGTTCACTCCTGATAAAGAAAAATAAGGAAGAAAGAGTTAGGAAAGCAAATTAATGACTCTTTTTTAATTCAGATCCAACAGATGAGAAGGATTTAGTGTCTGTCATAGCTGCTATACAACCCTTGCTGTCATATTCGGTCAGCAGAAACATCTCTGACAGCCACTTACCTGTGTGACCAGTCCTCACTGATGTGACGGAAAAATGTTTCTTTCCCATTGCCACTGGCAGCAACTGCAGTTATTACAGAGGACACAAATTATTTTGGCTGAAATTAAGATGTATTGACCTACCACTTGTAAAGACACTGCAGAAGGTGGTATCTCCCAGCTTGTAAAAGCCTGTGGTTTTTTGCAATCCCATACCTACCTGATACACAATGAAGGCTGTTATATGGGCCATCTATATTAGCTCTAATTGCCAACATAAGGGAAGCGGGAAAGGCATTAATACACAGCAGTCATAAAAAAGGCAAGGAAGATAAGGCTGCCTACAGTACCAGTTTCCCCACACATCGTAAAGTTACCTCCCTAAAAAAACCAAAAGCCAGTAAGACATATGAAGCTAAATTAATTTAAAATCTAAGGGAAATGTCTGATTTTCCTCCTATGCTTTAGTTATTTTAATTTAATTTTTGTGGCTGTTGTAGCAAGCTCAAGTGAGTAGATGCAGGTGACAACAAAAAAACACAAGGTATGCACTGAAGCTACAACCTTAGGGATAAGGTCTTTTCTTCCCCAGTGTGAGAGCAAAATTGCAAGCCTTCATATCTTTATGCTCAGGAACATATAGGCAATATGGCCTTGAGGACAAAGTCTGTTTATACTTCCGCTGTTATGTATTTTCTTGGCTCAGCAGAGGAGCACAACGATGGCTACAATATTCTGCACCAGCAGAGAAACTGCATCAAGGAAACTTTGACATCCATCTGGGGCCTTATTTTAATCTGTGTCTTTGGAGAGTATATCCGTATCTGGTTTTTTCATAATAAATCTACGTCTGTGTTTGTATTTGAAGTTGCGGCTTTGGGGCTAAGTGTACCATATTAACCAATGTTTGCATAGTCAAAGTTTTAGAGTACATTAGTCAGTGTTATTAGTTACATTACTATTAACACACAGATAATGGCACAGTTTTCCAGTGTCTCTGGCATCTTAACCTCAGTGGGAAAAGTATTTACCACAGAAAAGCCTGAAGCATGTCACATTTTAGAGGTTTACAGTCATTTAATTAGTTTTGGTTGTGAAAAGCAATTATGAGCACAATAGAGATCCTAAGAGACCTGTAAGACTTTTTCCAGGGTTCAATGGAGAGACACAGACTCTGTGGGCTCCTACCAATCCACCATGAATTTTGGGGATTAGGTTAAGTGATCCTGCATTGTATGCTATTGGATTCTGGCATTCTGGGTTGAAAGAACCTTCTCACCAGGCCCCTCTTGGACGCATAGAGACTGACCTGGAGAAGAGACATGGTATTGGAGTCACTGTGACTGGTGAAGGAGAGGATTTCCCTATAGAGTGAATCCTCATGGTACCTCACAAACTGTGATTATATTAATCGCGCTTAAGACGGCTCCATGTGTAATTTCATTTTAATTTCTCTGTGAGGGCTTCTTTGAATGAAACTACAAGACACAAAGATCACTGGCATCCATCCTGACCAAAAGGACATTGGTAGCTGCTGTGCATGAGGCAGGTTGCTGCTTCACCAGTGCAGTGGGAACAAAGAAGTACAAAAGCTGAGCAGTAGTAAAGGTCAGCATCTCTTTCATATTTCCCATCAGATTGGCAACTAGGCCATTTTCATCTGGGCCGTTTGACAATTGGAGAAGACTGGAGTTGACACAAGTTCTTGTCTATCATTTTTTATACAAATGAGTCTTCAGAAGTCATATTTTTCTTTTTAAGCTTTAGACTTTGTTGTAGGTCTTGAATCGTACCTCTGGTTTTTAATCTTTTTCAAAAATTTCTTTAAAAGCAGGTTGGGAAAGCAGTTCAGCTGAAAAAAAAAAAAATAAAGCATTATCAAACCAAAATTAGAAAGACTGAATGTGACAGCAAGCAGAGGGCCATGTCTGGATCTACTGCTGACAAGCTCACCATGCAATGTGACATGTACTCTTAGGGCCTGCGTTACTGGATGGCTTGAAAATAACACTTTTGTAAAATCTGTGCATGAGGGCCCACTCTGCTGGCCACTGTGGTCCATGGCTCCACTGAGGTATATAGGCATATTCATAAACCTCCCCTTCAAAGTGGATTGGATTATTCAAATGCTGGATGTAAAATATGGGAAAGTTATGTGTCTCAGGCTAACTCGTTGAAAAAGAAGTTGCAGAGGACAAAGCTGTGGAAAGCTTGAAATAATATTTAACATATAGTAATATTTGACATACAAGCTAGACATATAAATGCTGACAACCAGGACCAGCTAATGTTCAAATCCAGTCTACCTTGCTGAAGTTCTTAAGAAATGTCAAATAAATTTTAAAATACAGAGTCATCCCTATCAGGAAAGTGGTATGGAAAAGTAAAGGATTGAGGGACTTTCTGTCTCCCAATCAGAAATCAACCTGGAGGCACATTTTTTTCACTTCCTGAGCACTGACCACAGCCACATCTTCCAGTGGTCTCCCAGTCCAAGTCCCAGCCTGTGGGTTCTATTTCTTCTGCATGCCCTACCCCCTCCCTCCCTTCCCCTTGCCTGTACACAGAGCAGGGCCTGCAGCCACTGGTGTGGGAGAGTGGAGATGCTGAGACTCAAGCTGGGAAGAGACCCACTGACATGTCAGCAAGGTGGTTGGAAATGCGGACTCCCACCAGATCAATACGGCTCAATTCAGCATTAATACTCGGAGAATAACATAGATTACTGAAGATTTATGAATAAGTTAGTCCACCATCAAAGAAGTCATAGAACTGCAGAATCGTAGGTCATGTAGATAGCAAAATCATTTCATGCAATTGTCATGCTCTTAAGAAAATATCTACCTGTGTTCCTGTATCTGAGAACTTACATTTTCAAAATCTATTTTCTAGCTTTGTTTTTCTGATTTATCTTTTTGTGCTTTTGACCTCACGATTTGGATCTACACTGAAACCCTTGCAAGCAAGCAGTCTCTCAGATCTTCTTTTACATCTGCTGTAGCAGGCTTTAAAAAACACACTAAATGCCTAAAAATCAGTGCCAGTGTTCCAAGTAATTTCTAATTATGTTATTTCAAAATTATATTGTTTAGAAATGCCATCTCTAATTAAAATGTACTAATAACTTTAAATTGATTCATTTTCTGACTCTCCCTACTCTATTAATATTAATAAACATCAAACTAAATCTCTGTATTCTTCAACTCATTCATGTTACTGGAAATTAGTACTGGAAAATATTCTCACAGAAGACTATATTATGTAAGAAAGTCCCTGAAATAGTTATGCTAATATGCCATGTTGATAAGCGTGCAATAAGT
This sequence comes from Todiramphus chloris collaris, assembly GCA_025345505.1. Classification (NCBI taxonomy): domain Eukaryota; kingdom Metazoa; phylum Chordata; class Aves; order Coraciiformes; family Alcedinidae; genus Todiramphus; species Todiramphus chloris. Next base: position 6,965,218 of record JANVCC010000067.1, read on the forward strand.
ACTTGATGAAACATCTTTGAATTAACTAAATTTATTAATATCTTGATATGTAATTAATTTCCTTTTGCATTTATCTTCCTTCAGCTTTACTGAAGATGTTCAGTTAGATAGTGTTTCTGTCAATAATCTATAACTGGTGAATCAGACTATAAACTGAGCTATTTCAGTTACATTGTTTTAGTAATCTGACTCTTCCATTTTACTCCAATAGTCGTAACATTTGTTTAAGTGCTGTGGTTTTCATTACAAAGCTATAGCTGGAATAAAGGTGAGCTGGAGAGCTTGGAGAATAAGTGGTTAAAAAGGAAACTATTGAGTAATGTATTTGCAATTCATTAATGAATAAAAAAATCATCTACACAATACACCTTTGGGATTGTATAAAGAAACATCTGTAAATCATGAGATGTCCAGATACAGTCTTTACAAAATAAATATAAATCAATGTACATGTAAGTATGTATGTACTTACATATATACATGTATATGTATTAAAAATATCTGTATGTATATAAAATATGTACACACAATGTACACACATATATACACACACAGAGTGAAAGGATAAGCATGTTGAAATGGATCTTGCTTATAGCTAGAAGCTGAATGTGTGTTTATCCTGCAAATAAGGCAATTAGCCAGTTAAACAGTGAAGGACTGATAGACTCCTCTCTGAAATGCTGAGCTTTAGGATAATGCAGGCTATAGTATGTGGGGAATCAGTCACATACACAAAGTGTCCCTGGTTTGGGTTGCCAGACAAATGGACCCTGCTGTATGCTGCTTGATATCTGGTAGAGCATTAAGCTTGCTACCTCTGCTGCTGCCCCAATGCCTCAGATGACTGAAAGAGCTGTGACCCTGGTCGCAGCTTAGAAACAAACTCCAGAGCAGCCACATGGGTATGTATCCTACCGTGCCAAAAGTGAACTGGAACACCCTAGGACCCAGGCACCCATCAATCCTCATGGAGCTGACAGTGACCAAGGGATCAAATGAGCCATGGGCAGTGTGAGGTAGATCCTGGAGAAAAAGATCCAACAGACCATATTTGTTATGATAATTATGCTAACTAACAATTTATGAAACCTGTAGCTATTCCTTCTTAATTACCTTTTTTTTCTCCTACTGTGTTTCTTAAAAGTGTATGTGAATCATACACGTATGATATGAGTCATATATATATATATGATTAACACATACACTCCTTTCAGAGCAGGGATCCAGCAGATATGAACCTCTTGTTTTCCAGTCCTCTGATTATACTCATCAGGTTCAAATAAGTCTGCTGCTTTCATTTTTTTGGATTATAAAGTGCAATTTTCTGAAAGGCTGAAATAATGGAAGAAAAATTGCAAATCAAAAAAAAGTCTTCTACATATCTACTGTAGCAAGTAATATTTTTTTTTTTTTCTTCAAGAAAGTCAGTTATCAGCCTGACTACTTCGCCAGTCTGCACTGAGTTGTGGACAACTGTTAATTGCCAGCTGCACCACCGAACAGCAACCAAAATGGGCAACATGCTATTTGTAGCTTGAGAAAATAAAAGATTTGGTTTGCAGGAAACCAGTGTACTCACATCTCAAAATGAAATGTGTGGCAAATTCTCCATCCAGTTTCCTTTAACACTTTTCTGTGAAGGGGTGTAAACTGCTGTATACAGTTCAGAAGAGAAGTCTGTGATTGCACTTCCAACCTTAATGCTATTTGGACACATACAGGCAGCACTGTGCTTTGTTGGGTTGATTACAAATTAAATGAAATGACAATCAATACTCATGAAACTGAATGGACCCGTAACAGGTGTCTCTGGTTTAAAATGAGAAACTTATTGAAAAATCTTGAAAATTAAAACACCAGAAAAAAATTACAGTCCTGAGCAAAAGAAGGATTTTGTTTGGTTGTGGGTCTTTTTGTTTTGTTTGTTTTGTTGTTGTTTTGTGACTTTTTTTTTTTTCCCCAAATGGAAAGAACAAGCAAGAATACAATGCCTGAGTGTTGATATTAATAAATTATTTATTTCATTTTTATGTTTTAGGTATAAAGCTATAGTAAGACCAATGGAGATCCAAGCATCCCATGCACTGATGAAGATTTCTGTGAGAGCTGCTATAATCTGGATTGTATCCATGTTGCTTGCCATTCCTGAAGCAGTGTTTTCAGATCTGCACCCTTTCCATGACAAAGGGACTAATAAAACCTTCATCAGCTGTGCTCCTTACCCACATTCTGATGGGCTGCATCCCAAAATTCACTCAATGGCATCATTTCTCATCTTTTATATCATTCCCCTATCTGTCATTTCAGTATACTATTATTTCATTGCTAAGAATTTGATCCGGAGTGCTTACAACATCCCTGTGGAAGGAAACGTGCATGTGAGGAAACAGGTAGAGACTTGACTTCCTTCAAAAAGCCACATTCTCCATAAATCTGGGAGTAAAGACTGTGCATACAGAAAAAATTACATGGGGACAGACTGCGATTGTTGTTCTAATTTTAATAGATTAATTGTTCCAAAATAATTTAAATGGTTGACAAAAACCACGGCACAGTGCTAAACAGTTAAAGCATCTTCTCCTGTTTCTAAGTTCAGTGACTTTGGCAGGATGGTTACCATGGCAAACACAGCAGAAGACCCATGCCAAAGCCTGGGAAGGTATTGACTAGGATGCAGGGAAAGAGGAAGACCTGGGGACAGTGTTTGGAGATTGAAGCTGAGGGGTGACACAGCAGAAAATCAAAATTTCTCAAAGTAGCTCTGTCAGAGAGAGGACCTTGGATAAATCTTTGCTCCATGAAGTAGTCCTTCCTTGCATAGAAGGAAACGTTGGCTATGCAATTCAGTCCTCTGGACTGAAAAACAAATGGGACACAGCAAGGGGGGAGTGGAGGTGAAGGAAGCCCCTTCTGCAAAGATTCTCCCAGGACCAGGACTACCAGTTGGTCAGGGTGGGAGGCACACAGATGCTCCTTGAGAGCAGTGATGCCTTCTGTGCTCACCACGGCTCCAGCTGTCTTCTGCTAGTGCTGTGTCATGTTGAGAAATCAGTACAAGCTAGAGAGGGACTGTGGGAATGGATACCAGAGGAAGGCAGTGGTGGGTGCAGGGTCCCCAGGAAGGAGGACAGAGCAGGATGGTGTCAGGTCCTCACAGATACATTGAAGTTACATGTGAAGTCTCAGAAGAAAAGGAGACTCTCAGCTTCCTCACTTAAACCTTTTGGTCATTATAATTGCCCTTCTACAAATGGCTCTTTTTCTGTTGTCTCCAGAGAGATGTGGTGTTGGACAGAATAACCTGTCCACCTGTTATTTGCCTGCTAGTAAGTCAAACTGGTCAATCTTCTTCTGGTTCAAGAGCTGGTAACCTCCAATTTCACCTTAAGACAGTCTTTGATTTCCATGAGTAAGCCATTGTCTACAGAATAATAGAGTCTTTTCATCTTCCCTTTGTACCCTTGAAAGCAGGGATACTTCTGTTACTGTGACTCTTCAGTGGCTTTTTTAAAAAATTCACCAAACTATCCCACCACAGAGTTCACAGTTGGGCTGGCTTAGCTGGCACCCATGTATTTCGAGTGAGTTTTGTGCTCTGGCTGAGTAAGTGTGGCTGAAAATGTGCAAGCCCTGAACCAAGTAAGGGGATTTAAACAGGATTTGGCCAACCTAATTCTAGTCTTTCAGTTGAAGACGTTTCCTCTTAATTACTCCTTTTGTAAGCAACTGAAGAGAAAAAGAGTCATCTCCAGGGGGGAATCCAAATCCTGCATGAGCAACTGGGTATTTCAGGTCAGTGCTTAAATTTGAATGCATCTGAGCCTTAGGTTGTTCAAGTAAGAAAGCAACAGCAGGGTAACTTGTTTCCAAGCAACTTATTTACCTTGACATTTTTACCTTATTTACCTTACTTCTACCTTTCAACTGAGGTGTGCTTCAACCTAAGCTAAACTGACACAAGCCATTTTTCAGCTGAACAATTGTCCATAAGATTGCACCCAGCTGACATCTCCACCTTTGGCTGACCTAACACAATAATCTCATGCAGCAATCAGGTGCTAAGGTGAAACAGTAGGGCTGCAAAACTCTTTTCTGTCTCTGAAGTGATGTGCAATCCCTGAAATCTTCTTCCCCCCCCCCCGCCTTTCTAAATGTCCATGAAGCTTTCCCCTGCAGGCCATTTTTCTGCTGATTCAATATCTCCTCTGATTAGTGATGATAAAGTGAGTAGTAAAAGCATCCCTTTCCCCCTTTGGTTTTGAGGAGAGATCTCTAAAGAAAGCAAAGGGCTGGTCTGCAGTCTAGCACTGTCAGTCCATCATTCCTGTCCTGCAGTGCATTCAGGAGCTATAGGTCTCCATCTGAGATAACTGGTATTGATTTCTTTATTGTGTTGCTTCCTTTCTTTTTAGTGCAGATGTGGCATCAATAGCCCTATATCAAATTAAGGATAAATTTTAAGAGGATATATGGTTTAGCCAAGGAAAGCTCTTTCTCAAAGGATTTAATTTTCAGCCCACTCTCTGGAGACATTATCATCTGGTGCTTGTCAATCCTTCCTAAAGCCAAAGGCTGATTTTTCAGTTGGTGCAGTTAGAGAAATACAAAATAAAGTCAAAATGATCTTGTCATGTCTCTCTTGCCTAATCCCTGCTTGCAGCTGTCCTGAGAAAAGATCAGCCTGTGTGAACTGCTCAGGAGCCTGGATGGGCACCATGGCTGCACCAGGGCAGGAGCATGGGCAGTGGGGCCAAAGGAACACTGGGGCCAGAGGAAGTTTCAGGCCATTCAGTTCATACTCAGATACAGGAAGCGGGTGGCAACAAATTCCCTAGGAGTGCCTGGGAAGACATGCAGAGATTACCAGAGAGGACAACATTATCAAGCCCCAAAAAGTCATCAGTATTACACTTTATGTGTAAGCAAACTTCTGGAGGCATAACCTCTCCCAGGGAGTAGAGCATTTCAGAAGGTCTCTCTGGGCAACTCTGTCTATCTTCTCCTTCTGGGTCACCCCCATCATGACTCTTGTCTTCATTAGGAAGAAAGATGGTCTTTTCAGTGGTGTTGTTATCTTAGTGTGCAGCACTGGTGGACAAAACACAAGGTACAGTTCACCTCAGTTCCCTTCAGCTGAGCAATACCTTTGTGTTGACTCCAAACCTATACACGTAAGTAAAACAAAAGTGTGGCTTGTCTGCCATGAAGGTTATACCATGTGCTAGCTAACATTGTAAAATCACCATTCCCTGACGAAGCCTGAATTATGCTGAGAGGTGGTCATCCATCTACTCACCACCTACATCTGCCTTCTCCATGCGGACCCAGCTCTTTCAGCTGAAGGGTCCATGTCATCCCTGCCTTGGTGTTTCTCCAAATGCAGAATTTTGTCGTGTTTTTTCTGGCTCCTTCAGCCTCTGAACACTGTACTCAGTCTCTAAATGCTGTGAGATGTTGGCAGCACTTTTGTCTACGTACACCACATGGTCCTGAGGCAGAAAGTCCTGCCTCTGGGGTCTGTGAAATATCGCAGACCCCTACTCCATAATTAATAATAATAACAATGGTAATAATAATAATTTTATATAAATTACATATGATTGTATATATTATAGATGGGTAGCTAATGCAGGTGTCCATAGTTTTATTGACTGAGCTGGGATTTTACAAGGTGACAAGACACAGACATTTTATCTCTAAACAGGAAAGGAAAGACTACTTCCTTATGTAATAATTTTCTTTTTAGAATTATTTGGGTTCAGGGGAAGGAGATTGAGGAGAGACAAAAAGTGTTCTTGACTGTGTTCACCTGTGTTCCGGGTTGCCCTGCTCTGGCTGTGCTGCATGTCATGTGTTAGCCCCAAAGCTGCAGCACTGGGAAAAACAGCTACTGGTCTGAGACAGGAATAGCTGCTAATCTGCATTTCTATTTTTTTCTTCCAGATTGAATCCCGTAAGCGCCTGGCCAGGACAGTACTGGTCTTTGTGTGCCTCTTTGCCTTCTGCTGGCTTCCCACTCACATTATCTATTTATACCGGTCCTATCACTACTCAGAGGTAGACACCTCCATGCTGCATTTCATTTCCAGCATCTGCGCTCGAATCTTGGCATTCACTAACTCTTGTGTCAACCCATTTGCTCTCTACTTGCTCAGTAAGAGCTTTCGGAAACAGTTCAACAATCAGCTGTTCTGCTGCAGGGCTCGCCTCCTCATCCGGTCCCAAAGCATGGCCAGGAGCACCACGCGAATGACCTCCCTGAAGAGCACCAACCATTCCCTGGCCACCTTCAGCCTGATCAACGGCAACCATATCTGTCACGAAGGCTACGTCTAAAGGGCACAGTCAGGGACTACCGCACCACATACCTAGCGAGGCTGTTTGGTTTTGCTCAGTGGGAATGATTAGTAGCACACATACACATACGCATGTGTGCACATGAGGAAGTCTGATGTGCTCAGAGAACTCAGAGGAGCTTGAAACATCCAACATTTCATCTTGGGCTGAGGTTGAAGCATCTAATATTTCATCCTGGGCTGAATCACCACCAAAGCAGCAAATGATTGAGCACCAGCCCACAGGAGATCCCTGGGAAGTACTGCGTTGCTTAAAGACCTGCTGCTTTTAATAAGAGCAAAATGAGCACCTCAAGATCAAATCTAATTTGTCTCAGTGGGTTCTTCATCACTTTCTGCTCAATCTCAAACTTGGTCAGATTTACAGCAGTGACAAAGACCATACCAGGTGCACAAATTGTCAGAACTCTTGCATCCAGCAGTTCATAGTATAATATATTTTGACGCTACAATAAATCCATTTAAATAAGGTAAATACTTTTACAGAGGAGTTCAGTGTAAGTAATTTATGGACTTTTCAAGTATTTATTAATGTTCTGAGTACAGTATTAATTCATAGTATAAATGATGTCAACTGCGGCATGTCGGTAGCCCTGTTTGAAATGAGCAGTATCTTGCACCACATCAATGTGAAAGCAGTAACTTGAATAAATGTGAGTTGGAATATGTTTACAGTTTTCAAATTTGTGAGCTTCTGCCTTGTTGTGGAGGAGGCAGCAGGGAATTTTCCAAGCATTACTGTTCTGCTTTTCTTGTCTTCAAGGTGTGAGATGGCAAATGTTTCATCAGCTAAGGGATACAATAAAATTTCAGTTGAGTTTTTTAAGTGCAGACAACTACCAGAATATTAAACACAGCTATTTTTCATGCAGTAGTGTTTTGTAAAACACCCTAGTTTTTCAGTAAAAGCTATCAGCAGTGTAAGGTCTCATCTCCAACCTACAGGTTTTTTTTCTGTCAATCTTCACAGAAATCTGTGGAGGCGGAATTCCAAAACTGGCTAACAGATTGTTGAATCAGGTCTTCTCTAATGCTTACTCCAGAGCAGTTTCTGTACCAGGTAGTAGCTTTTCTGGAAAGAGGAGCACAGTGTCCTGTGGATAACAAACTATTGAAGCATGTGGGCTATAGGACAGGCAATGAAGCCGCATACATGATAAAGGAAGCTGCTGCAAAATGAGGCTGTAAACCAATCACTGTAAAGGAATATTGAGTTTTTAATGGCCCTCATCCTCTTTGATGATGATCCTTCTCCTTACCACTGGAAAAGAAAAAATGAAACCTAGTAAAACTGTGTTGGTCTTGGTCTGTGAATGTAAAAAAAGTCATGTGTGCACTGTGAAAGCACTCAGCCCTTCACCTGCGGGTGCCCAGGGATGCTGGTGAGAACTGCAAGTCTCCAAGGACTGCAAAAGGGCTGTAATGGCAAAGACAAAGCTCTGAAAAATTTCTCTAATTTTGCCTTTGAGAGTGGTGCCCTCTGGGTGAGGTTCAGCACGCAAGTACAGAAGCTCAGGATGTGGCCACACCATCGTGGTGATGTGCTGCTAATGGCAGTCCTGCCCTGTCCCCCCACCATCCCTGAGCACCACTGCCTGTGTCACCCCCTTCTGCCCCCACACCCTGATCAGCCTGAAAACTAATGAGGTAGATTTATTTTACAGCTAATTCAATTCCCTTATTTAGCTGACTACATAGCTATGGTGTCAATTCAAATTTATTGAGCTATCTGAGGTACACATTTACTAAAATTTTCAGCAGGGTGTTTCTTTCCCTGAGCTTTAACATGAAGCCACACACAGTACCATAAGGCGAGTCTGTTACCATTTTGGAGAGCTTGGTCAAGTTTTAAGCTGTTTATGACATTTCAAAATAAGAAAAATTTATCTGGCCTGAGATCTTTTTACTCAATATTTTTTTTTGCAGCCTTATAAGTATTTAATGGGAGGCAAGCAGGAATTACATATTTCAACAGCAGCCACACCAATTGTTCTCTGTGATGTGTACTTCTGGTTGGGAATGAACAAGAGATTACTGTTGCTTTACAAGAAGCTCCAATAGCTTCTGAATTCTTGTTTCTGAGGGAAATCAGGAAACACGGCTATGATGTGAGCAAATCATAAATACAGGAAAAGAGCATTACTATAGCTCCCTCAGGACTAAGCTAAATATGGACCCTGCCTCCCTGAGAAAGATAATGTTTTGAACACAGATGAGCTCTGTGGAATTAGATAAGTGCTACTGATTTTGCCCTTTTCTTCCTAACAGACTTGTGACTCCTCCAAGGACAGGAAAGATGGTTTTGTCTCTGATCTGGAAAGTGCTTTCCAAAAATGCAGCTGCAGGTGTCCACATGTGTCGTAGCCTCATCATTGCTTAATTTTTGGTGCATTCCTTTTGTCTATGTTTTCAGAGCTGATAAGCAAGACTCCAGGGGGAGTTTCATAAAACATGTAATCTTTTCATCGGAAGGTAAAATTCATACGTCTTTTAAATTTTTGCAGCTTAGATCAGTTTTTTTCAGATGAAAACTAGAATGTAAATTTTCATTAGCATTCTTCATTTTATTCAGATCCCTGTTCCTCATTTAATATCTTCAAGACACTTAGGTGGTTCTGGGAAAAAAAAAAAATCTAGCAAAAAAGGGTTCCTGGCAAAAAGTGTTTTGGAATGTATTTCACAAACTGCACTCATTTTTGTGGGTTTTTTTTTTTTCTTTTGTTTTTGTTTTGTTGTTGTTGTTGTTTGGTTTTTGGTTTTGGTTTTTTTCTCTTTTTACCATAGAAAGAGCAAGTCTGAGGTTGGAATGGTTTCTATTTCATCTCTGTGTTAATATAATGTAAAAACCCAATGCAGCAATTGAGGTCAAGGAAGATAGACTTCAAAAAAGCTTTCTTCCATATCCTAGCATGAAATTGAAATATTTATATCTGTAATTAGGTTCTTGTTTCTTGCTCCTTGTCTCATTACCTTGGTTTCAAAAACACGATGTACTTTACACTGCTACAGCAGACTAATCTCTTATCTAAAGCTATCTTGGTGTTTGCTGGCGCACCTGCAGCACTGATTCTTTCAGCCTGGAGAGTTCTTTGCAGCGTTTTGTGTGTTTGACAAAGTTTCAAAGAACACAAGATAAACCACTGCCCTGGCAGCCAACTCCAGAGGGTCATGCTTGGATGCCACCTGGTCCTGGGAAGCTATGCAGTAGTCCTTGATGGGGAGAGCCCCTAGCTGAGCCTCTGCAGTGGCTCTGTGCCCCAGTTTTCTGCTCCACTCTCTCCACCAGCACCAGGAGTGTTGCGGTGGTGTCTCAGATCATGCTGTTGAGGAAACATTGTGTTTCAGGGCTCTGAAAGACAGAGACCCTGAAATCCATGGTTTCTGGGAGGCTGGGAAATTTTCCAGTTGTGGTCCACACAGACAATCCCCCACAAGAACAGAAACAAGTAACATTCTTTTGAACCAGAGAGCCCTCTGGATTCGGTCTACTTGTCCCATCCAACAAGTGGCAGTTGTGTCATGTTCATCCAGCTACAGGGTGGGGATGGGGGAAAAACGGTCTCTGGGTCAGGATTCTGTATGTTACACACTGAGGGACTATTGCTATTTACTACATTGTGGCTATGCTTTCATCCCAAGTCAGAAATATTACCAGTCAGAGGGTTATTAAAAATATGTAGCTGCCATTAGATGAATGGGTGTGAAATTGGAAACGAATTAAACAGGGACATATTAAGTTATGTCCATGCTTTCTCAGCAGAAATTAAACAGGACATAATGTTGGTCTTCATTTGGGATTTTAATTTTCTGAGATTCCTGAATTCCCTTTGCTCTCATTGAATGTGGTGGGAGATGAAGATGCTGACTATATCACAGCTTTCAGATGTTCTTGCTTTAGTTTAGGATTATTCAGTACAATCTGGCTCTAGAACGATTTCTCGTAAGTTTGGAAAAATCACCTCAAAGAATCAAAAAGTATAGCAACTTTCTAATACTGACACCAGCTAAAGGATTCAAAGTTCTTCAGCTCTGCCCATAAGAGGCATTTGTATTGCAGTGTTTCCAAACATTCCACATAATGTACCTAGCCTCTTAGGACATGTTTAAATATGAAAAACCAAAGGTGTGTGATTCTGCTGCATGGCAACAATAGTTGTAAGCAAGAAAAAAGGTCACATGGTGGAAATGAAGGGTTGTATTGTTGAACACAAATATTTATTTTATTGAAAAAACCCCACGCCAAATAATATGTAAGTAATGAATTTTTCTTTGCTTTAAACAAACAACGGCAAAAAAAATGTGAAGAGACTGAATTTACCTAACAGGAAATCTGTTATTGATATGTGTAAACCTGTTTCTCCCAGTTAGCTTGATTTATATGGAATGAATGTTATAGTTAAAAAACAGAAAGATGACAGTTTTACATGTGATTTCTTAGAAATAATATACCTTCTTGCTCATTTTTCTGGCAATTTTTTTTTTTTTTTTTTTTTTTTTAACAGCAGAAAGCCTTCTGTGTGTATTCAGTTGGGGAAAAAAAAAATCTGTCTTCCAACCTTTCTTAAAGGCAAGAAGTTCAGTGCTGTTTATATAAGCTGTAAGCAATCCCTTAAATGTTAACTGTGTGGCTCATTGTTAATGCCAAGCACCGTGATGATAATAGGGTACCTTATCCTCTCCAGCCTGAGAAATCACAGCAGGTGATGAGCCTGTATCTTTCACAATAAATCCTTAGAGATTTCTTATATTGTCCTTTCTAAGAGGAAGAAGGTAGCAGTTTAAGGAGGCAAGGAAATAGATGGCATCATTTTAAACTGAAAGTTTTCTGCACCTTTACTGAAATATGTGTACTATCCTTACTCCATTTAAATTTTTGTTTGTTTGTTTGTTTGTTTTCATGACACCATCTTTATACACACTACTGTCTTCTAAGCCTGAAAATTGTGCATGTAAAGAGATATCTGATTTGGGTCTTCTGTAAATCGGTACTTATTTAGGAAGAGGTAAGATGCTGTTGGGCTGTAAAACATACTGTAGCTTGGGTAGCTACAGACATCCCTCACAAGAGAGTTCAGCCATCCTGCAGGTGGATCTTTGTGGCAGATGGTAAGCTGGATGAGCTACTTTTGCTGCAGCCCTGCCTTCTTCAAGGCATTTCTCACACATGAGCTATGCACAGGAGGCAACCAAACTGCTCCCCCGAAGCCAATGGCCCTGCACTGGATGCATGCCTACACATCTCTTCTGGAAAGACCATCTTGTCCCTCACCCATCTCTCTTTCCAAAAGAGCTGGCAGGGTTTTACCCTTACTCATCCTGCCTGCAGCTGGCTATATAAGCAGCTGGGTGGGAGGAACGCTGGGATATGTGGGAGAAGGGTACAGCATCCTACCAGACCCCTGGAAGGAGGGGCACCACACATCTCCAAATCATGCTTCAGGTACCCCAAGTGCTGTTAACTTGGGTCCCGGTTACAGATCTCCTATAACCTCTTTCTTCTCTATAATAGTTTCTCTAGGAAGCCTGAATTTTAATTGTACAGGCCACCTTGAAAGGCCCAACACCTTGAAATCGGTGGAGCTGGATGTTGGTTCACATTTAACTCATGAGTCATCACTCAGGTAAGGCATCTGTGTAGATCATGACACAAAAGGGATGAAAGACTTCCATTTGGAAAGAGTTCCCCCTTGGAAAGTCCATCACTGCTGGCCAGTTGGATGAACATTTTTGTGTCTACCTTACTCTTCATAATAATTGATCATTGCAATTGTAAAATCTTTTAAGAATACAGACTAAATAACACTCTGCTTAATGCTAAGATTATCAACAAAGACGATAACTAATTTTATATTAAAATCACATCCAAAACTCATTTTTAAAGTGCCTAATTGCTTGTTTATGAAAATAGCTACTTCAAATTATTTCTGTGATTAGCTTGACTATTTCACCATAAGTGGGTATGAATTAAAGAGAATTGATCATGGAATTAATTTTCTTTAAATAAATGATTTAATCTATCTTAATGTAAATTAATTACACTTAACAGTAAAATGTCTGCCTTAGCCTGAACATCCCTTTGTAAATGCTGCTCTGTGTTTTCAAGGCAAGTCAGTCCCTTAGGTCCATCCAGTATGTCTGCAGCAAATGGATCTTGGCTTTGTGTCAGCACTTTCAGCTCCGGAGTCAGGCAGCATAATTGCTGTTCACACCACCACACCCTGCAGCTGCTTTTTAGCAGGAGGTGGATTTGACACCAGCCTCTGCACTGTGAGGTGGAGAATGATGATTATAACAAGTAGGCTTGATTGTTGTTGATTATCGAACAAGACTTCTCGTCCAAAAGATTCAAGGAATTTTGAAAAAAAAAAAAAGGAGCTATGTTTCTATTTGTATTTTATGACTGGCCTAAAACCAAGCCAAATCAGGTAGAAATGCATGGCCTACTAGCCCTGGAGATCAGCAACAAAGTTGAATATAGTTCCCAGGGATGGAGTGCCTCTATCCTACCTGTTGCCCTGAAAATGCAGGCACTCAGTCCCAGCAAGCTGCCATCTTCTCTCCACCATCTCCACAGAGATGGACAGGCACATCCAGTGCACATCATACCTCCTGTTTTGGACACCTCCCTTTGCATGAGACACAGCACCCAATGGCTGAAACCTGTCCAGCCGAGTTGCATCACATCTTCCCCGAGTATCAGCTCAGGACCCCTCACTGGTCTGCCCTGCCTCCCTGCTGGCCAGGAGAAGGGCACACATGATGCCCCATTCTTCCGTTCTTACTAGCTACCGCCTGCAGCCCTCTCACCACCAGCTTATGCCACATTAGGCAGTCTGTTAAGACAGTTTAACAAAGAGAAAAGGGCTTTTACTCCTCATAAGCCACCTTTATGAGGTAAATAGGAAACCTCTTCACATAGTGGTTCAAGTGTTGACTCATTTGACTGGCCCTCTGGGGCTGTCTAGCTCCCTTCTGGCACGATAGAGAGAACCTGCTTTGAATACACTGCAGCATAGTCATCTTTTGGTGTGACTCTAGATATCTTACTTAGATTTTGTTACACCGTAAGTCTAACAGAGCAGTGACTTCTCTGTGCCGTGTGGTACTCATGTATCAGACTGAATAAGAAGAAAACTCAGAATGAAAATGTCTTATTGCCATAGACTTATTCAGGAGAAGATAATAGCAAGTCCAGAAGATTCTCAGGCCAATCTCATGCCTACAGCACTTACACTTTTGCTATCTATGCCAGAGATTGAAGGCGAAGAGCAAGAGCAATGGCTAGTGATAGCCCTTGGTCTGATATACACTAATAGTATATCTGCCATGAAAGGGACCATTTGCAGGACCATTTGCATAATTTATTGGTGTTCAGAAGGAAAAATGTTCCACTTTGGACTGCTGGGTGTGTTTCTCCCTGTAAGTGTTGTGTTGGATTTCAGGGAATAGGTAAACTGTGCTGTACAATCTGAGGGATTGAGTCTAGTCTGAAAAAACCCTCTAATTTTACAACTGTAAAACACTACCCTCAGTTAAAAGTCTCTAAGAGGAATCCATCTCATTTCCACGAAGCAGAGCCCTGTGAATGGTAGGTGAGCACTGAACTTCAGAAGGGCATTTCCAGTTCAGTTGATTGGTCCTGGAGGAAAAATCATTGTGTGCTTCTAATTGTTCTGAATGTGCTTTCAGGACCAGCTGCTGGCAGTCCAGAACAAGCCACAAATTGATGCAGGAAGCATGGTGATCCATTACTATGACATGCACTTAAAAAATATCTTACAGAGACCACACAGTAATTGTTTTTAATAATAACCATGACAGAGAGAAGCAGCTAAATTTCATAGACTGGCTTTGCCATCAGTGCATTGTGAAGACAGATGAAGACACAACCCACTTCACATCATAGAATCATAGAACTGTCAGGGTTGGAAGGGACCTTAAAGATCATCTAGTTCTAACCACCCTTCCAATGGCAGGGACACCTCCCACATCAGTTTCCAAGTGGATGTATGAGAAGCTTAGTCATGAACTACAAGACTGTACATATTTCATAAAGTGTGTATAAATTTAATATCTCCTATAAATATTACTTATTGCTTTGTAAAGTAATGTATGTATTAATTCAGCCATCTGTATAGAATGAAAATGTCTTGAACTGCTGTGTACAGAGGCAACACAGGCTTTGCTTCCTCTTTTCCAGATGCTGTGTACTGTGGTATGGAAACCACTGAAAAATAATTTCATAATCCAATGAAAATTTGCATAAACTTTAATGTTTCAGCTCTCTTGAAATAATATTTAGAAGGAAATTTAGAGGAAAAGAGTCAAAAAGTGAGAGCATGTCTTCTTATTTGGGATTTTTTTCTTTGCCTTTGGATATATTTTATGATTTTATACACCACGCTTTTAAAAATGCGTAAGAATGGCCTCTGTAGAAGTATGGACTGAAAGTGAACACTCTATCAGAAGGTAAATATTGAATTACACAAAGCTTAGAGCTAATAAACAGGATAGACAAAATAAGAAGGTTTTTGTTGCTCTTTAGTGAGAAAAAAATCTCAGATTTCATAAGCATTTTTTTTTTTGGTCAACTTTCAAGCACTAGAAGGATTATCTTTCAGCAACCAAACAGACAGCAGCAACAAAAAAAAACCCAGGAGTTCTCTTTTCCCACTGAGAATCCTCATCCCAGATCCAGTTTGCTCCTGTGGGCAATAGTGGACAGTCAACAGATGTGCAGATCCTAATGACTTAGCAAAGAAGGGGTTTTTAACTTTTAGAACCCCCATTTCTGCCTCCAGTGATGTGCAGCAGAAATGGAGATACGGGTGCAGTGCAGAGGGGCGGCAGATGGAGCAAGGAACAGAGGAGGTCACAGCCAGAGAGAGCAATGAGAGGCTGCATTTGGTGTCACCTATAAAAACAAAAGGCTCAGAACAATTGTATTAGAATAATGGAACATGACTAACGATTATTGTCTGTAAAACTCATATGCATTAAATTGGTTAATTAAAGGAAAAATACAGACACATGTTATGGATGCTTTCCTGTGCTACGTTGGTATTGGTGGGCTTCGTATCTGGCTCACTGGAAAGAAACCGTGAATGGTCTTTGTTATAACGTCCATACCACCCCAAACATTGGTTTTGGTCTTCTAAGAATCAATTGCAGCTCACAGCTCGAAGAAGATGTTGCCCTTGTTGTGCATTATTGCACTTGAGGTCATCAGTCCAACCCACCAAGCCTTCAACATCTTTCCTACCCTTACTGCAAACAACATTGTGAGCTGAACACAGACATTAGGCATATGCTGCAGGAGGCAGAATATCATACTAATAAAGGTTGTTTGTTTGAGTCCTTCATACTTCAGTTTCTTCTTCTTGGCATTGCTTGATTCAGATTTATGTTGTTGCTCACACATTGTTCCATGTTTGACTTACTATTAATAATATTGTTTAAAGCTTAAACAGTATAGGTAACTGACAAAAGACTGTTTACTGGAGTTCTCTTTACACATTTGTGCTATCTACCATTTTAAGCTTCAATTTTTTTTTCCATCCTGTTGCTAACACTTCTGTTATATATTATTACATGATGCTGTTTCTTGCATGGCATATTCGTGCAAGTGATCAGTGTATTATATTAATAAATACCATGAAATAAGCAGAATACTGCATTTAAGGAAGTATTTTCAGACAGTGTGTGTATCAAAACTCAGACTTCTCACTGTGAATTTCACATGAAAAGGTACAGAGTCCAATAATATCCCATTACTTTTTTGTTGTTGTTGTTGTTTTAATGCAACACTTTGCACAGATTGGAAAGTGTCTGGTACTCCTTGGAAAACTTGTAGCACGGAGAAAAGTTTTTCAAGATCTCTCATAGCACTGCACATGATGAAGTTCCTGGAAGTTGCAGATTCTACATGTCTGCAGTCTGGTTTCGCTCTGCTCAGGCAGACAAGGCTAGTACAAATTGTGCTTGCACGTCAGCAATTTCATGAATTGTGCGCGTGAACGAGTAAAAAAGTAATTAAGTATCTCTCCATAGCTTTTAAGACTTGAATTTTTAAAGAAATCTGGACACATTTTCTCAAATCCTGGAGTATGAGGAATTACCTGAACAGCTTTAAAACGTAAACGAGGCATTTGATATTAATGCCAGATCATGTTTTCTAAAATGATACTAAATTGGTTACGAATTAGCCTTAGGAAAGATTTGTACCTTTGTATGGTAGCATTCATCAGCAATTCTCAAACAGCTTTGTCATACAATACGTAGAAAGAATTTCCTTATGATGCCTTACATTATTTTCGGGTAGTAGAAATGTTCCAGAGCAGACCTGTCTCTGACCACTTTTCTATGCTTTTCTTTTGTTTTGGCTGCATGATGTCCAGTGTTAACATTAATCACCAGTTCACATGTATTTCAGTTTGCATGTGAGATCTTGCAGACTCTGTAACGGAAAAATATATTTCTGCAAGGTTTCTTACCGCAGATTTAGGGGTTTGTCAAGATATTCATGAGGGAAATACTTCAAATCTCTGCCTCGTAGATCTTCAAATTATTGGGTTTTACTAAGTTTTTCTGCCACCGGCTTAAAGGATACTCTTATCAGGCAACGAAGACAGTGAAGCTTTTTTCCCTATACTATATCTATATTAGGAGGATTAGCTGCACTCTCATTCAGAGCTGGTCAAATGTGGTTAAGGATGTTTTTTACTGAGAGTTACTCTAGGGTCCTTCAGGCCACTTAATCAATTCAGCTTAATTATTATGATTTAGAATGGGTCCTTATGCTTTCCCCATCCTGTAAAGTCTTGTGTAACCTCAACTACTTTCTAGTCCTGCTGGAACAGAGAATATTTGCCTTTATTTTAGGTAGATTATTGTTTCCTTTATTATCAGTTTGAATTTATTAGTAGAAACTGTTCCTGAATTTGTTAAAACTCAGTAAACTTGGGATTGCAGCTTTCATGTAAGAAGGGAACAGATCGCAGGGGAACAGTCACTATATAGTCTCACCAACACAAATCTGAGGAAGTACTCTAAAATTCAGATTGAAATAGAGGATCTACAAATACATTCTCTTGCACCAAAAAAAGAAAATACAGTATATGACATTGGGGAAAACAGACAAATGTTTGTTGACAGGAAAACATGCTCTCCCTGCTGTCTCGCCAGCCCAGCCCAGAATAACTTTCTGCAATGACATTCTCCAAAGTCTGTCCAGTACATCGAGCTATTCCAGGAACAAGAATGAGCTTATGCAGGAAGGACCAAGTGAAATGTTGGTACAGCTGAGTTATGGTGTGTCAACAGTTGAGAAATTTGAGCCGAAACATTTCCAATGTTGAAGATAAAGTGCTCCCTATAGAAAGGAAATGCCTCCTTTTCATTCAGTCTAATCTCATTTAATGTAGCCTGCTAACAAAATTCTCTGAATCCAAGGCTGTAGTGGCAGATCAGTATTAAAAGACTCCTGAAGCCGACCAATGCATCTGAGTCTTTTTTCAGCTTCACATAAAAAAACACAAAGGCAACTCTGTAAAAGCATATGTCTGCCTGCACAAACCTGTGCCACTCTGCTGCCCACACAGCAAGCCTTCTTTTCCTGCCAACAGTGGGAGCTGAACCAACACTCACTAATGCTGGAAAAGCTTATAAGGTGCCCTTATTAATTAAATGTGTTTCTCTCTGGTTTCTGTAGTGGGGCCTTGCCACTTTATAGTATATGCATACAAGCAGGTATAGATCACAAGCACCAAAACTGGTGAGCTTCTCACTGATTTGATGAAAATCTGTGCAGTATAGACAGATGTAAATATAAGAAAAATGATGGTTCTTTGTTTTCCTAGGCACTGTTACTATAAATACTACCTCTCCACAGGTATCAGGGAATGGTTTGCCTTTATATAAGCATCAAAGAAAAAGACAATGTTAATTTTCCTGATTCTAAATGATGAGTTGTAGGAAACCTTGACAGACCCTTTATAAAGCAGTGTTTTTGATTAATCACTTACCAGTCTTGTCACTCTGTTTATACTATAGTCCCAATGACAAACAAAGTTCATCTGACAGTGTGCTGCAATGATTATGAGCTGGACACATGGCAGAGCACAGCACCACCTCTAACTTGCTTTGGGAATGGATGTCCCATCAACTTCAAGGATAACATAAGAACCATTTAGACTCTTTTTAAAGAAAGATACAGGGAATTAGGTGGTGGTTTGGATTTAATATAGCCTTCAGCACTTTCCAAAGTGGAGAAACACACATCTGTCTTGAATACTGAAGAGAGACACATGAGCATAGGCCTTCTTCTGGATGTACGTGAATGGTCCTTGTCTGCCAATGGTTGCTCTCATGTTTCTCTGTCAGTGTTTGAAGGACACAGTGCTCCACATCAGCTGATCTGTTTGCTTCTGGCACGCTTGGATCCTTTTACATTCTAAGGTGGCTGTTCACAGTCTTGTCAGGGCATTTTTCAACAAAAGATAAAAGATTGAAGGGAAAACTAGTCAGGGTGTTGTGGATTTAGAAATGTAACAAAAAAATTTTAAAAGGGTTCTCAAACTGCAATTTTTAACAGTCATTTGAGTCATGTAAATCATGAGTCATTCCTGCGATGACTGTTACTGATAAATTCTCACCTTAAAGGGAATATTCTTAGACACAGATATTGGCATCTGACCACCTCAAGGCATCCCAAGCCAGCTTTCGTTTGTACTGCTGAAGTCCATTCTAATCATTGGTGCTGATGTCACCCAGACTGAAGACTTGGATCACAGGTTCAAATTTCTTTTTGACAGTTCTTTGGCAAATACACATCTTTGATAGTGGTTAAAGGGCAGGAAAAAAGTATTAATGCTTCATGGGGTACAAGTCTATCAGCTGTACAAGCTTGTTACTACTCTGCATCCCAAACCTTTTCTAGTGTCTTGTTCCAATATTGTATATTGAACAAAGTTGGGAATTTTAGACCCTTTCCATATAATTGTGGTATTTGTTTTGCCCCACAATGCCTCTAGTCCACTTACAGCTGATGATGGCATACATGCCTTCTGGACACCTGAGGTAGGTGTAGATCCTAGATGGTACTAGCACATTCCAGCGTTTTCCAAAGAAAACTCCAATATCTTCTTCTGTCAGTGCCTACAGAAATGCCTAGGAGCCTTTCCACAGGGAATGGACACCATGACACCAGCCCTTGTGCAAGATCTTTGCCCAAGGGACATGGGTTTAGAAAAGAAAAGGTACTTTGCTCTTTTGGCCTTGGTGTAGCAGCCTCACACTTAACCATGGAAACAGAACATGTATATGCTCTGTTGTATCAGCGGACTGCAAACTCACACTCCAGTTTTTCACCCAGTAACTTGCTTGTGTGTCAGTTTTCATAAGGGAAGCATTGAATACCATTCACACTGAGAGATTCAAGGACACTTTTCAGCAGGGACATGCTTGTGTTTAAGATTTATATCACCCTGTATAAAATCATGACTTACCGCTTATGCCATGGAAATTTCAATTCCCGTGATAATCCAATCTTCTTCAAACCTCATTAACAGACGCCTTTATTATACCTCTTGAAGTAGATCACAAAACTTAAAATTCTCGTTAGATTAATTAAGCAAGCCTTTAAAGGCACTTTTCTAAGACACTTTAAGAGAACCCAAGATGAGAAATAAATTTCATCATGACACCTGCTATGGTACCACCTTCCAAAATGCCCAAGCCTTTCAGGGTATCTCATCACTCACGTGCCATGAGTGAAACGCTTATTAGATATTCTGCATCTGTTCTTCCTGTCTTTGCAAAATATTTTCTTGAATCTCTCTCGGCACAAATTCTATTACTATTTCTAAATTGTGTTTCGGAACTTGGTAATCTTTCACATTTTTCAATAGTTATGCAAAACTATATGTATATCTGAAGGATTTTTTATTGTTGTACATATCATAGATTTTATTTAAATATAATTTTAAATCTACACTTTAATAGTCAGTTATTATTATCAGCAAGAAATTAGGACATTATCCAATACAATATGCAGGAAACTAGGACATAAGAAACAGCAGTGAGCAAGAATCCTTCTTATAACTGCAAGATAAATATTTGGAGTAGCCGTTGCTTGTTATCTTGATTATTTACCATTTTGGTATTTCTGGAGATGCTGGAAAGAAGCAAGAGAAAAGTCTGCTGTACTATGAGTTTGTCTGACAGATCTTACTGTTTTTTGAAGTGACCTGCAATAGATGGAAGAGTAGACCCAACTTCCCACTCTGGTGACATGCTGCCAAGCCACACATATATATTACTTTTTTCCTGCCTAGTATATGTCTGTGTTTGTGGAATCAGAGGAGATGAAGTGGAGCTAAATAATGTGTCATTTCTTTTGATCTGTGCCAGCCAAACCAGAACAGACAATATAAAATGGTCTTTAGTGCTCTCTTGACTTCAGAAGTGCAATTTCCCGCCCCAGTCCCTGAAGATAGAAGAAGGAATGAAAAATGTTATTCTGCTTCCTTTGCTTTTTATATTTTGGTCTTCATCCCTTTGGACAGCATATCAAACATCCAACATTACCTCTCTCTCTCTTGGAAAATTTGACCAGAAAAAAAAAAAATCCAGTTTGCAAGGTGTGACACCAGCTTCTGTAGCTGTGCACAGCACATTAATGCTCTGCTCCAGCCTCCCCATGGGTCAGCTGGCCTCATGGCCCGCTTCAAAGGAAATTGCTTCTGACAGATGGATCTGAAGGTTTTTGCAGATAATGAAAAAAATACCCCTGAATCTTGGTGACCCTCAGTTCATGCCCTGATTCCTTGAAAGATCTAGTAATAAGTTTTGCTACCTCACACAGGGGTGTGCAGTGAGTGGTGTTCTCAGAGCTGTTAGCCTTCCGCAGAAATTTGATTACTCTTGTTCACCAGGTCAAGTGACTTAGGAAATGAGATGCTTAGAGAAGTGTGACAGAAGGAGAGGTGAATGGGCAGGAAATGAAAAGGACTTCTCCCTTGCAGGAGTTCCCACTGCACTGACTCAAGAGGAGCCAGCTGAGAAGGGACTTGAATTGTTCTGATGTCTCCATTATGAGGGAGAGGCACAAATTCTCCACTGCAGTGTCTCACCTGGGAAACACAGCCAAAGTCCACAGGGCTGACTGGTCTGAGGGAGTAGAGTGTGTCAGACCACCATGGTCAGCATGTACCTGATCTTCATCCTGGCTCCCCTGGGAATTTGTGCCTTCTTTCTTCTGCTGCAGTTGTGGTTACAAAGAAATACTATGGTCTGCATGTATGAAGTATTTGGTGATCCATGTGGAAGTTGTAACAGAGTTGCACATACTTTACTGTAAATATAAATGATACTCCGTTTTCTGGTGTACATTTAAAAGATACATAAAGCTTCTATGTAAAATTTTAGTTGTCTGATTATTACATCTGTTTATACATTATTCTGAGCCAAATAAATTATGACAAATGTAAAGTTAATGTATTCTAGAAACTGGAGACAGGGCTTTGCATGCTGTTCCCTGCAGGTGAGAGAAGGGAAGAGAGCAAATCTGACAACACTGAGAGCAGGATCCTATAATCTTATGTAAGGAGCTGTGAATTGTGGAGAGCTAGAAGTGAATGGTGCTGAGTACTTGGGAGACAGGGAAAGTGTCGATGGGGTAAAGTCCTACTAAAGCAGTTTTCTGGCTGCAAATAATGAGTTGGCTCAGTGACAGGGTATGAAAGTAGTAAATGAAGCTTCCTCACTTACATGTTGCCTATGTTGAATTTACCCCATTCTCGCTATATAGGCAAAGTCACCAAACGCTTTTAGCTGCTTTTATATTTCCCTACTACAAGAGAGGACCCATGGGTTTCAAATAGTATAGCATTACTGGGGAAGTTCTGCACACCTGCAGTGGGGCAAAAATTTGTGGGCAACTTTGTCCATGCAATAATCACTTTACAACTCTCATGAGCTATCATGATTAAAGGTTTTCAAGTATTATTCTCTGTCACAGTGACTGGCTCAGCTAAGAAGTCTAGAAATTCATGAAGGGGTCTGAGTAGCATCTCCTCTAGCATGGGCATAGAATCATAGAATCATTTGGCTTGGAAAAGACCTTTAAGATCATCAAGCTCAACCATTAACCCTACCCTACTAAGACCACTACTAAGCCATATCCCCAAGCACAACATCTTTAAAGATGTAAACACATCCAGGGATGGTGGCTCAAACATCTCCCTGGGCAGCCTGTTCCAATACCTGACAAACTTTTCAGTGAAAAAATTTTTCTAATGCCTAGTTAAAACCACCCCAGTGCAGCCTGAGACCATTCCCTCTTGTTCTAACACTAGCACTAGATATTCTCATTGAGAGCACCCTCTTCCCTGTGCTGGGAGGTTCTCAGAGGCCTAATGAAGCATGTCACTTCCTGATGCTGCAACTGGGACTGTATACTGCCATGGCATCATGTCTAGGAAAAAAAGGTAATTCATAGAATGATAGAATGGTTTGGGTTGGAAAGGACCTTAAGGATCATCTAGTTCCAACCCCCCTGCCATGGGCAGGGACACCTTCCACTTAGACCAGGTTGCTCAAAGCCCCATCCAACCTGGCCTTGAACACTGCCAGAGATGGGGAATCCAAAACCTTTCTGGGCAACCTGTTCCTGTGCCTCACCACCCTCACAGCGAAGAACTTCCTTACATCTAATCTAAATCTATCCTCTTTCTGTTTAAAGCCATTACCCCTTGTCCTATCACTACATGCCCTTGTAAAAAGTCCCTCTCCAACTTTCTTGTAGGTGCAATTCAGCTATTGGAAAGCCACAATAAAGTCTCTCTGGAGCCTTCTCTTCATGCTGAACAACCCCTTCTCTCTCTGCCTGTCTTCATAGGAGAGGTGCTCCAACCCTCTGATCAACTTCATGGCCCTCCTCTGGACCTGCTCAAGCAGGATGGACCTAGTATGTCTTTCTTACTCTGGGGCCCCAGAGATGGACACAGTATTCTAGGTGGGGTCTTATGAGAGTGGAGTAGAGGGGCAGAATCAACTCTCTCAAGGCCATGCTGGCCATGCTTCTTCTGAATGCAACCTAGGTTATGTTTGGCTCTCTGGGGCGCAAATGTATGTTGCCATGTCATGCTGAGCTCCTTGTCAATCAACACCCTCAAGTTTTCTCCTCAGGGCTGCTCACAATCCATTCTCCACCTAGCCTGTGTTTCTGTGACAGGGCTTGTGACTGCCCTGACTCATCTGCAGGACATTGCACTTGGTCTCGTTGAACTGCAAGAGGTTTACATAAACACATCTCTCAAGGCTGTCAGCCAAAGGCTGGCCTCAAATGCTAATGAAATGCTAATGAAAAGAAAGAAACCACATATGTGTATGTTTCAAATCAGATGCTAAAACTAAGATATGGTTGACAGTACACCAGGGCCCCTGATTAAATACAAAGCAAGCGTATACAATGCCAAGAGGCATGGGAAAGGAGAAAAGCTGCTGACTACGAATTAGCTGCTTAAGAAGCCATCAACAGGTCCTTTCTGACAAAATCTTTTTTATGCAGCCCTTTACTGTATTTCAGAAAAAGGGCTGTGATGGGAATGGATAAATTCTCATCTGTGCTACGGAGCTAGTGGAGCAAACAAAAGACACTACGTGAGAGTACAACTGATTTTGCAATACTTGTTTGAAAATATTACGGGAAGGCATGACTTATACACTTCTCATTCTGTGACATTACAAGCAGAGACTGTAGGATGAAAATGAAAAATATGTCTCTGGATCAGATGATGAGAAGCCTAGGTACAATATGGCAGCTATTGAGTGGTAAGCGAGATCTTGTCCTGATAGAGAGCAGAGCAGATTATTTTGCAAAAGAAGCACCAATGCAATAGTCAAAGAGATAAAAGGCAGAATCTTTAGAAACAATCAGTGATATCCTCTGTAGATATTCTTCCATCTGAGTCCTCTGAGGCCTATAAAGGCCCAAAAAAAAAACCAACAAGGAAAGGTAGAGACCATTTACTGCTCACGTATTAAGAAATTTTGAGTTTTGTCATTGCATGTCCTTAAATCATTAAGTTAACAGACAGCCCTTGTGCTTTGCAGCTCTTTGAAAGGTTCTGTGCTGGAACTCATGTTATCCCACGTGTTCATAAGTCATCTGGAGAAATGAAGTAATGAAATTTCCTGATGATGCTCTATTATTTAAGGCAATAAAATGGAATTCAACTGTGAAGAGTTGCAGATGGCTCACAGTACTGAGTGATTGGGGAAAAAAAAAATAGCAGATGAGATGCTGATAAATACAAAGTATTGCACATGGATAAAACCACTCTTAACCAGGCATAACAGAGATAGGCTCTAAATTAGCTGTCAACATGCAGGAAAAAAGATCTTCAAGTTATTGTTGACAATTCCATTAAAATCTCAATGCCGTGTTCAGGAACCATAAAAAAACCAAATAAAACATTAAGAATTCTGAAGAAAAGAATAGAGAACAAACAGAATAATAATCTTCTGTCACTGTATGCATGTAAAGCATGCTCATTTCATGAATGTTATGTGCTGTTCTTTCTTTTTTCAAGAGGACAGGAATAGAAAGTACAGACAGAACAGCAAAAGCAGTCAAAGGTGTCGAATAACTTTTATATGAGGAAAGGCTGAAGAGCTCAAAATGTTTTCATCCTGAAAGAAGAGGCTTGAAGACGAGCCTGTGTACATTGATGTGTACACAGACATGAATGGCATGTAGGAGTGAATAGGAACTCACATTCAGTATTTCTCACAGCAAAACATGTAAAGGTCAACTGGTTAAACTCTAAGGTAGACTGTTTAAAATTTTAAATGGTGATGAGATAGTGATGAGGATTTTCAAGAGAGTAATTTATCCAAGTGTTAATCATCACACAATCTTGGGGCTGCCTGAAGATTAGGTTGACTCAGAAACTGATTAGATTAGTTACTGGGGAGAAAGCCCATCTAAGACCACTAAGCAGTCATGGCATTATCTCTGTCTCAGGAAGTATCTCTTCACATACTCACTACTTTTATACTGCTTCTCTAAACTTCTCTTACTATCCCAAATCAGGGACAGGACACAGCAACAGCTGAAATTTTTACTGAAGGTACTATGATCAAACCCTCCCGTCATGTCCTGTGGTTTTTCTTCACTGTGTTCCCAGGGTGGCCCTCTATTGTGGGATCCTGGAGGCCTAGATCAGATTTTCCAAAGCATCCCAGGGAACAGAGATGCAAAGCTCAGGCCATCTTGACAACAGCAAGTGCCAGACGCCTCTCAGGGTCTATCTGTGGAACAAGGGCCACAGATACTCCCACTGAGGGTTACAAAGATGATTAGAGGATGTGAACATCTCTCTTACAAGGAAAGGCTAGGAGACCTCAGGCTGTTTAGTCTGTAAAAGAGGGGATCATATCAATGTTTATAAATATTTAAAGAATGTGTGTCAAGAGGATGGGGCCAGTATCTTTCCAACGGTGCCCAGTGGTAGCACAAGGGTCAACAGGCACAAACTGGAACACAGGAAGTTCCATCTAAACTGGAGGAAAAAATTCTTTCCTGTGAGGGTGACAGAAACTGGATGAGGCTGCCCAAAGAGATTGTGGAGTTGTCTTCTCTGGAGAGATTTCAAACCTGCCTGGATGTGACCCTGGGCAACCTGCTCTGCTGGAGCAGGAGGGTTAGATAAAATGATCTCCAGAGGTCCCTTCCAAACCTTACCATTCTGTGTGGTCTGTGAAGTGATGATGTCTACTCCCTCTTATTTCTCTATAATATAAAAAGGACTTACTTATTACCCAAAATGCAGATCCTATTTCTGAGATCAATATGCGCTGCACCTAGTTTTCCTTTCTTAAACAGGCTGAATTTTCCACATGAACTTTCTACAAGACCTTGATTTCTCACCAGGGATATGGCTGACTGACTCCAGGCTCTGTGATGTGGATCATCTTTGAAGTGAGACTCTGTTATCTTATTGGTCACCCTTTGTGCCCACTTTTGGAGTCAGTTTGGCTTGTCCTCCCATCTCTGGGCTGCTTTGGCTGCTTCTGAAGTCTAATTCACTTGACACTGGTATTACATGTTGCTAAAAGTAATCTGTTTTATCTATTGCTACATTGTTGGTTAACTTGCTTTGCTAATGGTAAGTTTCTAGTAACCTATAATATAGATCTAAACAGCTGTTGTTATTGGTAGTTGGTTATTGGGTCCTATAACATTGATTGTTGCTATACTAGTGGTTGCTACTATATTATTGATTGCTGATATCAATTTGTAATAGCTTTATATATCTATTCACTTTATTAATAATATGTATACTTGCTAGTGGTGATTTTGTGTGGCATTTGTGGTGATCTATAATAAAGTAGAGAAATCTAGAGGCGAAAGACTCTGTTTCCTTGTGTATTAAAGAATCCTGCAAACCCACAGTCACAATCTTTATATAACTGCAGGCCAAGTAACCCTTTAAGTCATGACAACCAGTCAGTGGCCCAGTTTGGCCTGGGTCAACTTGCATTCTCCTTGAGAGCTGCAGGGAATACCTGATGAGTTAGCACAAGCCAAGAAGCTGGCTGCCTATAGCCACTTTTAGAGGGTAAAAGAGTTCAACAGTATGGATACACTGATAATGCTCTTCTTTTGATGCTCCCCAATTGACCTCCATCTTCATCGAACCACAGTGCCCAAAATTCAGCAAGGTATTCCTGCTCAGGCCTTACTGATACATTAGGTGTTTTGCCAGCTTCATGCGTTTATATATCATGGTACAATGTTTGGCTTTTTCATAACAGTACAACACTGTTGTGTTCTGCTCATGATACATTACAATCCCACAGATCCTTCTCTGAAAACAGCAACCCAGCTACTCATTGAATATACTGAGCCCATGTAGTTCAGCTCCCATCTCTTAGAGCATTCCCTTGCAGTTGTCCTTGGTTTTCATGCCCTTTATCTGCTTTGTCAAGATAACTTTGAACTACAAATCTGTTTCCCAACCCATCTTTGTGTCATTTGTAAGTGCATGAGTAGGGTCACTGATGCAATCACTAAGCAGAATCAAAGCAGCAAGACCTCCAGAAGAGCCCTTGCTGCCTCTTTGTATTTTGCCATTGAACTCATTCTGAGTACAGATATAGAACGTGTTTTGTATATATCATCTAATGATTTCATCCAGACCGTATTTCTTTTGCTGGTTTATAAGAATGTCATGTAAGATCAAATCAAAAGAGTTCCCACAGTGAAGTTCTATAGATTAATTCCACATCTGCTTTTCTGCAGCAGAGGAAAATTAGATTATTTTTATACAATTTCTTCCTTACAAATCCCCACTGTCTCCTTAACTCTTTCTTTATCTTTCAGGTACTAATGTAATATTAAATCACTATCTAAAATAGTGATTTAGTAAAATCTAAATCTAAATCTTCATAATTTGATTCACATCTTTTCTTAAGCTCATTGGTGTGTAATTCTCTACATCCTCTTTTTTCATGTTTGTTGGGAGAGTCACTACCATTGACCTGAAGAAATAAGTCCTTCTAAGAAGAGAAGTAAAATGATTATTATGGTAATCATATAATAGACCAGCTAATCTGTTTTAGTGCAAATGATGATAATGCTCACCATTCAAGGCAGCCTCTTCTTCTGGTCTCCAGGTCCATAACCTGACATGACGATACCGAAACACATGCTCAGAAAAGGCATTGAATGACAATGGCTTTTTTTTTCCACTGCATTCTAGACAAGCTCCTGTCAAGTCTGATCTGTTGTGGAAGGTGGACTTAGAATGGCACTAGTGGAAGTCAGTGGTGTGGGTAGGCATGCTGAGACAAATGATCACAGAGGGCAGAAGCTGAGTAAGGTCAACAAAGGGGAAGAAGGGAAAGCAGAATAGTGCAGAAGAGCAACTGTGCAAGAGATGACATGAGTTGTTCCCACCTATCCTGCCGAAATGTCCCCATGGTCTTGGTTAGACAAAGTCAGGCTGGAACAAGACACAGATCTGTTGTCTGCAGCCAACTTGCTTTTCTGCTTCTTTCATAATTCACTGGATGTTGAAGAAGAGAGTTGAGTTAGGAACAAATAAGGCAGGCAGTAACTTGGACACATCAATATCTCAGCAGCAAAGTACTACGTACTGTATAAAACACATTCCTGTTCCTTTACCACATACTTGCATGCCTGTGCCTCTGGCACATATACCGAGTTTTCACCTGCTGTGGTGCCTATTTACTTCCACTGTTGAGAGGAAAGGGAGAAAAATCATCTGTGGCACAGGCTGAAATGTCAGACTCTGACTTTCTGACAGCCCTTCTCAGCTTTTAAGATGAGTATTGTCTAGGCAAAGAGAGACTACTTGCCAGCCTCCAGGCTCAGCATACCTCTGGTCAAAACCAAGGCCCCAGCAGAGAGATGATGGTGCAGGAACCACACTGCCCTGAGTATATCTGTTCTTGAAACTGTAAGGCTAAGGCCAGTTCTGACCATGGTCACGGATGTCATGTTGTCCAACTCCAGAAAAAATGCCATGTAGGTTTCCCCGATCTGGTCACATCTCTCTACCTCATGGGCTCATCCAGTTCTTCAAAGCTGTCCCAGGGGCCTATCTCCCCAGTGCTCCCCTGAACCAATGGATACTCCAGCAAGGTCACTCATTTGAGCTCACCAAGACATCTGAGACTCTGTCCATACAGAGAATTGAGCCTCAAAGGGAACACTCTAGTGGGACATGGATTATTACTGACCAGGGACCTTTAAGTGGATTTGTGTGGGAATAAAGTCATATTTCCTAATAGAACACCTAAATAAAATTTAATGGAATGTTAAAACTCGTGGCTTACCAGAGGAAACTCTTACTTAAAAGTGGGAATGCCCAGTGTTCTTGCTTTGAAGAAAAGCAGATAAGCAGAATTATTGAAAGGGTCTGAGCTCTGCAAAAAAAAAATTTGAGTGAAAGGAAGGTGTTTTTTCAGAAACCATAATCATAGAATCATAGAATGGTAGGTGTTGTAAGGGACCTCTGGAGATCATCAAGTCCAATCCAAATAAACAAATAGGATTAAATACTATTAATTAATAATTCATGTATAGGATTTTGTAATATTTAAATAGAATGTATACAAAATTTTATCAGTTCAATGCTCTGCACTTCATCTTAAGAAAGGAGAAAAAGTTATTCTTCCATCTATCTTTGCCTACATTGGGTGAAGTATTTTTTATACTATTACTAAGCTATTTTTCCAAAATGCTTCAGTTCTTATAAACAGATTGGAACCACCATGGGCAGCACTGTGCAGAAGCAAATGCCTAATGATAGATGGGAGAGGACAACTTCCAATTTTCTTCATCCATGGAGCATTTTTTCAAAACCCAGCCTGACATAAATCATAGTTAAAATACCAGGAAAGCTAACATAAGGATTTGATTAAAAAAGAATTAAATTATTAAAATATAGTTAGTGTTGCTCAGCACAATTTTGATAATAAAAATCTTGTTAAACAAATATGATTTCATTCTTCAATAAGATGACAGATTTAATGATTAAAGATAACTGCATTGATATAATACACTTACACTGTGTAAAGGATTTTAATTTAGTAACTCATAAAATTCTGATTAAAAAGATAGAATTATAGGAAAGAAAAAAATCACAGAGAAAAATAATTAGCTCGATGACAGATTTCAAGCTTCTGTCAGCAGGGAGGTCACTGAATGGGAATATATCTGTCTTCCTTGTGTATCTGCACTAGGTACTCAGCATTATCATGAGTGATCTGCAAGCAGATATACAGTCACATCTGGTAAATCACAGGCATGACAGAGGTTAGGAGGAAGGATCAATTTCCTACCAGTTATCGTGATCTATTTGTAAAGGTAGATGGCAGAAGAAGTGGTCTAGACAATGGCAATGGTGTTTGGAAACCAGGCAGCTGCCCAACTCTTGAATCTGCGAGCAATTACAGTGCTTGTTGACTTCAATGTATGGCTTGGGCATTTCAAAATTCAGGCCATAAGTTACTGTGCATTGAACTGAATGTGCCAAGACAATTACATGCATGTGTCTGAATTAATCACAGGGCCATGGGGTATTGTTAGCTGTGATTGATATAAGCTGAAACTGATTGGAAATAAAGTTTTAAATCTCTCTGTTAGTGGGAAACGTGGACATGTAACACAGAAAGAAACAGACACATTGAACAGGTGGACTGAAGATGTGCTGCTATTGACTTGTGTTCTGAACACAGGGACTCTGTGGTCCAAATCACCACCCCATTCACCTGTGAACTCATGTGATGTGGCATGTGTCTCTCAGAGTAAACCTTCAGCTCCCAGGTTTGAATCCTTCCCCCAAGGTTGTTCCCACAACCCCATTGTGAACACCATCTCTCAGAGCCAAACACAGAATGGCTGCATTAATGAGTGGCAGCAAGTCCAAAGTGGATTATAGGGACACACAGAAGTCCACATGGAGACATGATGGCAAGGTTGGATAGGAGACAGCATGCAAGTGAAATAATTCACTGGAGGATATATGAAGTTGCCTTTCATATGAAAAGCTCTTTTTTATGTTTTGATTCCATTTCCTTCTGCCGCTTGTTTACATGCAAATCACAACTACTCTATGTCAGAAATGATACATGCAATGGAGTTTCTGATTCTGACCTAAGGGGCACTCTTTATTCTACCGCAGAGTCTGTCCTTTTTGGTAAGTAACAAACGCAGTCGACAAAGAATTATTTTTCTTTCATTTTTTAAATTCTGATTGATTTTTTTTCATGTTTTACCGTTGTTGGGTTTCCCTCTTCTTGTCTTAAATTCTATAACACGCAACATCCTGAAGCTGCAAATACCAAATCCCACACTGCAACCTCATACATGATTTCCTGGGAGTGATGAGAAAGGATCTGGGTAGTTAATACACTTGAATTAACTGTCCCAGAAGAGGCAAGATGTGGTTTAGCTGCTTGGTTGGTATCAGGTGTTCAGTTTGTATTTGCTTATTCCAGTAGAAATTAGCACTGGCCTCTAGGTAGGCAGAGCAAAGTTATATACAGAAGCTGAAAGAGGCATCCTGATTTCTACTGCTCATGAAACACTAACAAAAATGTGGAAACAGAGATGCCTTGGTTTGTTATTTTTTATTCTGATGATTGTACAGTAAAATACAGATAAAAGAGGTTTTATTGCATGTGGGAATTTCAGCACAGAGATTACAGGAGTCTAAGAAAATATTTTGAAGGAGTTCTGAAGCTTCAGTGTTCCCTAGTCCTTTGAATGATATCTGCTAAGGCTCTTTTTTCTATTTTTTTTTTGTTGTTGTTGTAAGAAATAAACAACCAAAGTGTTTGGTTTGCTTGAGACTTAAAAAAAGCAAATCTCTATAATAGAAGTTATGCAACATCCTATTTTGTCTTATTTTTTTAATGTCTTCCCAAAAATAAGCTTTCAAATGCAGGCTTAGCTACACCAGTAATTGGTCCAAAAGTTATAAATACTTACTCTTCAGTGCCTTATTCTTTCTAGAAGCTTCATTTTAACTATCAGTGGTTTTACAAAAATGATATTTTGAGTAATACTATCATCTATTCTGCCTTTAGTTTGGTTCAAATGGAGTAATTTTTATTACGCATTTCTAGTATTTCTTTGCTGCAATGTGCTTAGTCTTTCTAAGATATCTTTCAGAAGGGCAAGTCTCTTTGCATGTAAATGTAGCATTTGAGAGGACAGATGGATGGTAAAAAGCCTCTTCTTCAGCATATCTGGAAGGCAAAACTCTAAGAACTTAGTATGCTGAATAATTTTCCTGAGGAGCATCAATAAATGAACTTGTCTAAATAGCCACTTCTGAAAAACTGAGTCTATTTATTATGATATTTGGATAGCAAAAGATTTCCAACCACATGAATACACCTGCAAATCTGATCTGTGGGAGTGATCTCATTTCTGATTTGTCAAGTTTGCTTCTTCCTTTGTTGGCCTTTAGAAGAAAATGTATCCCTTATTAAAAAAAGAATGAATGCAGATTAGCCTTCTAAAATTAAAGAACATTGTCAGAATATTGTGTGCACGATAAAAAACATGTGTGCTTGCTTGACTAGATCTCAGTGTAAAAAACAGAGACATCCTAATTGCCTGTACAAAGTAATTTCAAGGAAGTGATGACAACTATGAGGTCTGGGAGAACTCATTCAGCAAGGGCAAAATAGTTGTGGGTGTCTACTACAGACCACCAAACCAGGAAGAAGGTGTCAATGAGGCCTTCTACAGAGAACTGGAAGTAGCCTCAAAATCACATGCCATGGTGCTAATGGGTGACTTCAATCACCTTTATCTTTGTTGGAAATGCCACACAGTGAAGTGTACTCAGTCTAGAAGGCTCTTGCAGTGCATTGATGGTAAATTTATGACACAGGTAGTGGAAGAGCCATTGAGGAGAGGTGTGATGATGGATCTTTTATTAACAAACAAAGAAGATCTGGTCAGGAATGTGAAGTTGGGGGAAACGGTGGTAGTGATCATGACATGGTAGTTTCGTAACATATAATGAAGAAGCAGGGTGATACATAGGATTGCAGCCCTGGACTTCAGGAGGGCTAATCGTGTCCTCTTCAAAGACCTACTTGGAGGAATCTCTTGGGCTAAGAGACTGGAAGATAGGGGGGTCCAAGAGAGCTAGCTGATATTCAAACATCACTTCCTCCAAGCTCAAGACAGGTGCGTTCCTTTGAGCAAAAATTCAAGTAAAGGAGGCAGGAGACCAGCATGGATGAGCAAGGAGTGGAAGAAAGAAGTTCACAGCATGTGGAAAAAGGGACTGATCTCTTGGGACAATTATAGGAATGTTGTCACGGTATGTAGGTATGGAACAAGGAAGGTCAAGGCCCTCTTGGAATTAACTTCGGCAAAGGAAGTAAAAGAGAAAAAGAGAGATTTCTTCAAATACATCAGTGGTAAAATGAAGAATAAGGAGAAAGGGGGCCTACTGCTGAATGAGGTGGAAACCCTGGTGACAGCAGATGCAGAGAAGGTGGAGTTACTGAGTGCCGTCTAAGACCAGCCCTCAGGACACCCAGACCCTGTAAGTAAGAGAGAAAGCCTGGAGGGGGAAGACTCTCCAGTGGTCAATGAGGATCGGGTAAAATGAGCACACACAAATGGATCCCAATGGGCTGCACCTATGAGTGCTGAGGGAACTGACTGTTGTTGCTCTACCATTCTCCATCATTTCTGAAAGATCATGGAGAATGTGAAAGTTTTCTGAGGACTGGAGGAAATCCAATGTAACTCCACTCTTCAAAAAGGGCAAGAAGGAAGACCCTGGTAATTACAGACCAGTCAGCCTCACCTCCATCCCTGGAAAGGTAATGGAGCAGCTCATTCTAGTGATCGTATCTCAGCATATGGAAGAACATAAGGTTATCAAGAGTGGCCAGCATGTATTTGCTAAAGGGAGGTCACGTCTGACTAATTTGATTGCCTTCTACAATGGTGTGGCTGAATGGTTAGACACAGGGAGATGAGCAGATGTTGTCTACCCTGACTTGAGCAAAGCTTTTGACACTGTCTCCCATAAAATCCTCATAGGTAAAATCAGGAAGTATGGGTTAGAAGAGTGGGCAGTGAGATGGGTTGAGAACTGACTAAACAATAGAGCTCAGAAGGGTGGGGAAGGGGAAGGGGAAGGGGAAGGGGAAGGGGAAGGGGAAGGGG
>JANVCC010000067.1:6999409-7115663 GCA_025345505.1 Todiramphus chloris collaris
AGAAGAGGAGAGGAGAAGAGAGGAGAGGAGAGGAGAGGAGAGGAGAGGAGAGGAGAGGAGAGGAGAGGAGAGGAGAGGAGAGGAGAGGAGAGGAGAGGAGAGGAGAGGAGAGAAATTCTCCTGTCAGAAGAAAAACAACTCATCCAATAACTCTCTAGAAGTGCATTAGAAATCAGACTGGGTTTCACTGCTATGCTTGAAAAGAAACTAAAATGAAAGCTAGAGAGCACAAAAGGGCATACATACAACACCTGAGACTGCCTGAGTAACATTGACAAAGACAATACATTTATGGCATGAGCTTCCCACAGGTTTGCATCTTGTACCCTACAAAATGCAGTTTTGAATCCAGATACACTGAGTCCCAAAGAACAGCTAGTGTTTTACCTTTAGGTACACTTGTATTCTACAAATGCAAGACCAGACTATTAAGAATAATGATGATACAGACAGACAGAGTGTGAGACTATTACTATCCACTGTCCCAGCAAATTTGTTCTGTGTGTTTTTTGTTGAATCGATTCCTTCAAAGTCCCACTAGAGCTCTCACAAAAAAAATAAGAGTAATCCATTTTTTGTTCTGGCGTCATCCTCAAACAGCAATTTAACTGCTTCAAGAGGAAAAAGGATCTTGAAAACATCAGTAAGAGTTTGGAAACACTTAGAGTATATTGTAAAAAAAACCCACAACAACTTGTTGGACTTTCAATTACAAATGTTTACCTTGCTTTTGCTTTTCAAGGACAGTAAAAATATATGAGTTACTTAAAGTTCTGGAGAAAACTGTATTCAGTTGAATTCACTAGAACAGTCCAAACTTCCTCCAAGGGTGGTTAAACGATCCAAACTTCAAAGTAGCTTTTTATATTTGTTATTTGTTGATTTACTTCAAATCAGACTGTCATTATGATATACAGCATATTGCAGCTAGAGTGCCTGAGTGATAGATGCTTGATAAACTTTGTGCAGTTCTCAACTGAAGAAGCAGTCTTACAAAAACACAGCTCTGATCACAGAACCACAAAAACAGAGTTCAACCTTTCCATGACAAACCGTGATCTAACAAAATGCTCTGGTTAGTAAGATACACTGCCAAGAAATTTATGTACACACCTCTGTTCTCCCTTCTGAAAGTATGTGTTAACAATCTAAATGAGTTTCTGTCTTTCAGTCTGCCCCAAAAGATGCATGAAAAACAAGGCTGACATACCACTGTTAAAACTGCACCCTTTCTCTTCTGAACACCTCCAGGATGTTGAGTGTTCATCTATTCCTGGTGCTTATGCACCTCTAAACTGCATTGTACCTGAACGTGGAAAATATCAAGCCTTATCAAAGTCTTGAATCTTGAGAGGTTTTGCTTATCATGAAGACTGTTGTCTTCAGCTGGTTTTAATAAACATAACCTCTCTAGATTTCCAGGGAAAGGCCACCCCTTTCCTGTGTTTAAGATTTGTCAGAAACCCTGGCCAGTTCTACACAGTGTCTAGCCATGAGAGATTACTGTGTGTCTTTCACCTTGAGACAGGGAGACAACACAGAATATTATATGCACTGCATAGTATTTGTAACCTGTTGAACAAATCTAGTTATGTTCTCCTTAAAATCTGTTTGTGGGCTTTGTCATGCTGGGAAGTTCAAACATACAGTGGGCTGCAGTGGGTGTTCTGTGCTGGGGTCCCTTGGAAAGTCTGAGTTACCAACAGATATCTTCTGTGAAAAAAAGAGTCACTATCACATTCATGTTACCTGTGACACTGTATTTAATTGGCTGTTTTGGAGGGACGGTGATGCTTTCAAGGCCAGCACAGAAGAATCATACTGCAGTGCTCTCCAAATATTATCCAAGAAATCAATATTAATGAAGCTCTTTCATTGCTCATAAACTGTGACAGTAAAATGGAAAATGAGCAAAGATGTTTTGAAGTCTAATAAAGTTAGGGAGACCCAGCTTTATTCTGCTGTTTGAAATTCAGTTTAGTTGAAACAGAGTAGGAAGCAATAATACATGGTAAAGCACAAGCTGCATTTTAGTATACCACCGATGTAAACAAAGGCTGAGGTCTTCCGCTCTGTCTTCCAGTAAGGGCTACTATCTACAGCATAAGTAACTTGAGTGAATCCAGTATACAGGAGAAAAGTACAGCAGGAACAAATAATCCAGTAAGTTCTTGATGTTGGACACAGCTTTTAACAACTTTTGGATACAGAAAGCTGAGAAAGCAACTGAGAAAGAGACACTGCAAGAACTATAACATTAGAAAGGAATTGGGATGGGAATGAGGAGATGAAGTGCAACTAAGGGGAGAGTGACTATGAAATGACAGAATACACATACCTTAAGAAAGGAACAAGGATAAAAGCAAGTCAAAATCAGTCAACTTCATAATGTCAGCCTTCCAGAAAATCACCTGAAATCCGAACCTGGAAGAGAAAAAGGAGTTAAAGGGATCTAGAGCATCCACAAAGAAAGTGACTATATATGTGTGTTTTGTGGTGCAGCTGGCTAACCAGACACTGAGCAGAGTGTATGAGAATCTAAGAAAAGATAAGGTAAGTTCTTCATTTTAGGGAAGACAGCAGTAGGTATACCAGATCTCTCTGATTAGTGAGGAGTTGCATCCATAAATTAAGGGGTTAGCCATTCCAAGAGCCATTTACACAGTAGCTGTGTAGTCCAACATGCCTCTGGACACCTCCCAAGAAGTCAATTGTCTGTGGATATCTCCCTGTCTGAATTGGAGGCTGAAGACAAAGGGAGTTCAGATGCCATAGTGTGGCAGGAACTAAGGACCTGCCATTACACAGAAGTTATCATGAGGTAGGTTTTGCTTAAGTTCTTACTTCTAGGGATGTTTCATGTGAATATCCTGTAAGTTGGCATCTAACCAATGGTCACCTCAGAACAAAGTCCATATCAAGATAAGCAAAAAAACCCAATAATAATCTCTGGAATTATCTTACAGGTACAGTCCCATCTCAGCCTCCATGCTCTTCCTTTTATCATGCATTTCTCCCCAGCACATTCCTTCCCTCCTCTTTCATCTCCTACCACCTTTTCAGGAGGTCTGTGACCAATTTTAAATCTTCAGTAAACTTCATTGTCCTTCCCTTTCTGGCAAATGTCTGACATGGCAGAAGCTTTTTATTTGGGAGTCGTGATTTAGCAGCTCTCCCTTAAACTGCAGATCTAAAAAAACCTGCTTTGCTCATTCTAATTCATTAAATCAGGAATAGATACAAATAATAGCATCAGTTTCTTCTGGCCATTTCAATGCCTCTTTCTTCGTAAGTTTTCAATTAAAAAAAAAAAAAAAAAGGATTGATTTAAACATTATCAAGAGTAAAGACTACCATGACCTGCAGGTGTCAAGCAGTTCATGGGTGCAATGCTACCCATGTGATAGTCACTGGGAGTTTTGTTATTGTCTTTGGCAACCTCCTTAGAGTTTTAAAGCATTACACATATTATTGTGTCTACTAACATTAGCATTACAGTGTTTATTAACATCCACACAAGATTGTTTTGTTCTGCATTTCTTGCAAAATTTCTTTTTTTTCTATTGTGATATTGTAATCATGATCTTGGTCACTTACACACATAGGAAATTCTGGACTCTGGTGAAAAATTGTTTATATATATATATATATATAAATAAAAGAAGTGAAATCATCATAAGTAGAAAGGAACACCTACGTTCCATAACAAGCAAAAGAGGTGAGCAGTTTTCAATGAGCTGTTTAATCGTCTCCAGTTCCCCATATCCTCCATCTAAGTATTTAATTTTATAGGATTGCTGCAGCAAATATCAAAGTCAAAGCATTAGCATTTTCCAAACTGCAGAGATGAGCCACAAAGCCTGTAATAAAGAAGCTTCAGTTCAAGAATAAAAGTTAACTGAGATAGAAGTATATATCACATTCTTGTGAAAACAGGTAATTAAAAATGCAGGTCATGAGGAGGACCAGGTGATGGGGAAGTGTATTGAGTATATAGAATCAGCAAACAAGAAGTGAAGATACTTGTGGCAGGGATGGGTAGTGGGGTGGACTAGAGTCAACCCCCAAGCTGCAAGGTGTGTAAAGAGGGACTGAACTATGACAGATTTCAAAGATGCAGTTGTCAGGAAGCAAGAGGGAGCATCCATGGGTCATAGGATACCATGGGGAGCTGTTTGAATGAGTCCAAGAAGCCAGTCAGGTTTGTTAAAGGAATTGAAATTTCTACAGCTGAGATGTCCAAGGCAGAAACAGAACCAAGAAATCCAGCAAATGGACAAGTGTGAAAGAACAGGGCTCTTAGGGAAGAAGCAGTAAGAAGACAAGCAGGTACATGGTTTGGAACAAACAAGTAACTAATTATGTTAGAAAAGAAGAAGAAAAGGCAAATCCTTAAATATATTACTTTTTATGTCTGGTTTCTTCAGACATCACCTGTTCTTCAGACATCAGTGGCACCCATTCTGATTAAAGACTGTGGACTTCATGTAATGAGAAAAGTCTATTAGTATTAATCACTATTTCTCCACACAGGCAAATAATTCTTTGTAAATGCCAAATGCTGTATTAAACAGCCATGTTAAAAACTCCAGGCAAAGAAATATTCACACAGGAGAGATTGTGCAGATGCAGACTGAAGCATTTATATACTTCACAACAACCTACACAAGCCCAAAAGCATTCCTGACAATTATTTGAGTAATAATTTCCAAGGATATTTGACAATATCCTTGCTTCATTTTCTTCTGGGAGCACCTGATAAAACTTCATGTTTCTGAGATGTAGCAGGAACTGTTGGGGTTTTTTTATTACCACTGTCTCCAGTAATTTCACTTTTTTCCAATCTTCCATCACTCCCATAAAGACTGTAATGACAGTGCTGCTTTTTCTCAGCAGATGATAAGTCTGCCACATCATGGCACGGTGAGGATTTATCCTCAAGAAGTCCACACGCACTCTCTGAAATCTATCAAAACCCAAAAATATGACCTTGATGAACTTGTCTCTTACTGCATGACCCCACAGGCACCTTGGGACTACCACACACTTGACCTGTGTTTCTGTGCTTGTCCCTGATCACGGTGGTTCCAGCACCCTGGAGACAGTACTGAGGGGTGTCTCACCCTAACGCCTGGCCAGGACACAGGACTGTGATATTCCTCCCCTGAAAGCCTTCCCTGGGTAGATAAGACACACCAGCATGATCCTTTCAACAGAAAAGGCAATTGTAGTTGACATTTTCTTTCCTTTCTGGCCACAGCTGAAGTACAGTTGTACTCTCAGTTTTACCCACAGGTTGTTCATTTACTTAGGTAATAATACAGTGATAGCACCAATGCTCAGGCAATGGGAGACCAATGAATTATCTCCTCCTTCACCTAATACTGTATGTCTTTGTGAAAACCTTTCAGGCAGCAATTAAAGTGCTTTCTGATGGTACACAATAAGGTTATTTTGCAAAGAATTGCATGCTTAATGAACAGCAAAGCATCAGGTGACAGTTTTTTAAAACCTTCCATCAGGTGATGGATATACTCTCAGATTGCACAAAACAAAACTCCAACCAGATAACTAAAACCAGAGCTGTCAAAGGGCTTTCTTAAGAGACGTGAGTTACAGCGATGACACCTTTCTTTTTTTGCAGTTAAAGCAGCAGAAATTGTGATGAAGGTGCAAAAAACAGTATCTAATACTTGATCACCTGGAGATCAAGCAGAGTTAAACAATAGCTGCCTGTTTATCTTTGAAAAGATACTCCCGAGCCCAGTGAAGATTAACAATGCTGCAGGATACTTTTACTTCTTATGTTTAGAATGTAAAGTGTGCTCAGTATCAGCTCAGTGGAAATGATTGCTGCCACGCCTGACCTTACAGAATGATTCAGCTCCAAATGGCAGCCTCCTGAGGGGTCACTGCAGGAATCAAAGCTAACTAATTCATGATTAATCACAATTCCCCGGTTTCTTATTTTCCACTGCCTGTTTTGTTTGAAATAATGAAAAGGTCAGTAGATTTCTGTTTCTTGCTTTTCCCTGCTTTGTCCTCCTTAGCTAGACAGGGCATATTTTTATGGTACTAACTCCTTGATCATCTTGCCAAATGTGACCTAGCAAGACTACCATAGACATACAAAGAGGGAAAGTCTCATCTTGGAAATTATGGGTCAATTTCCACTTTTAAGTTACTCTCTCTTTTTAAAGTCCTGTGAACTGACACTAGTTGTGATCTTCATTTCACCAGATGTAGGCCTCTGCATTATAGATATGTGCACTGAAGTTTGAACTTGGGCTCCTTCGTGGTCAATGAAGAGAAAGAGGAATCTCTATGGCATTACTCATCTCTGTCCAAAGAAGAATGAATTCAGCTTGGAAATACCTGTTCTTTCCCGCTAACCAGTGTGGGAGCCTGGGTTTGCTCATTCATACGTCATTCCAGTTTTGTCTGGTGTAACTCCAGCTGCAAGATGACTCTAAGCCTAAATATTAATTCAAATTGTCCAGAAAGACAGACTAGTCCAGACTCATGGACACAAACTATCCCATCCCTTTCTCCATGCCAGTCTTGACTACCATCTGCATCACACACAAGACCTGGCCCTTCTCCAAGGCAAGGATTGAAGTGCCTGGGCATATCCAATGATTTTAGCTGAGTGCAGACTCTCACCTCTGCTGGCCATGTGGGTTAACATTGGCAGGCCTGAGTCACAGCACAGTCCTACACAGTACCTCCACAAATGAATTTCTGAGCCTTGTGGACACCTCACCAGGTCCCAGATGAGTTATTTGGCATTGAAAGGAGGGCCAAGTACACAGGTGTAGACCCAGGAGGTTGAAAGACAGACCTTAGAACAGCCCCCTCTATAGAATGCCATTAATA
This sequence comes from Todiramphus chloris collaris, assembly GCA_025345505.1. Taxonomy (NCBI): domain Eukaryota; kingdom Metazoa; phylum Chordata; class Aves; order Coraciiformes; family Alcedinidae; genus Todiramphus; species Todiramphus chloris. The sequence continues at coordinate 7,006,286 of JANVCC010000067.1, forward strand.
AGCCTGTGCAACTGCATCACCCACAACACTTTTACCAAGCTGTGTCAGTTGAAATGTCTCTTTTATTCAGCATGCACCATATTAACATATCAAGAGCAATGCTTGAAACAAAGTCTTGTTTCTCTAATCAAAAGAGAGAGCATATATTAATTTTGGCCTCATGTTATTTTAATTCCTCCAAAGTCAACAGATAGATTAAATTAAAATTAGAATGACGCACAGGTGAATTAGGACAAAAAAAAAAAAAAGGGAAGGATTGTTACACATGTGATGTTGACTTCCCAAGTCTTCGGTGCTGATGAGCTGAGAGCTCTTCTAAACAACAGTCAGAATAACAGCAAAGCTCCTGTGGAAAGCCCTGAGTTGTAAGTGGCACACACATCACTCTATATGACAATGAAGGGTGCAGCTTGGAGCATCTGTCATTTTCTCTTCCTTCCCCCATAAAAGTCTGTCAGGCAGCTTCATTTGCAGTGCAAAGGGCATGTAAATCAACACACTCAGCTGGTGTTGACTGGTGGAGAAGGTGCTTGTCATTATGACAGGAAGTTACGCCAACAGGCATTCATCCATCATGATAAAATCTCATACATAATGAGAGACTGTTTATCAGAAGGATGGGATGTAAAACAGGACAGTCTTTTTGTGGTTGAAGGGGTGCCAGAAAACAGATTTTTTTTTTTAAATGAACACTGTTACAGATATATTTTTATCATACAAGTGCAGAACTAACAGATCAGCTGGCATGGCGTTTGGTATGAACTTGTAGCAAACACAGGAGAGGCTGTTTACATTTGCATGTGTTCTGGGTAGATGCTAAAAAAAACTTCAGCATTGATAATGTATATTTTTCTGGCAAAGTAATTTGCACAAGTACTGGCAGGCTTCTCAGTAGGTCAGTTAGTTGGGAAAATTCCTCTTAGGCATATATACAACTGGTTCCTCTGTTTGTGTATGTTCTTCTCTTGGTCATATGATGGACAGAATGACTGTGAGACTCCTGAGTACTTTTTCTTGAAAAGAGAGACTGAAGAATAAAATAACATATCAAAAGTTACATTATGTTAGAAGAGATGTGGGGTGAGGTTTGCTGATTGTCTTTGCCTGCCCCTAGACAGATCTGTTAATCCCCTACTTCAATAAGTATTGAACACACTCTAAATTTACAGCAAAACAAATAACCTTTGGGAGGAATATTGACTTTCAGGGAGAGAGGAATAGGGCAAAAGGAAAGGAAATGTATCCTGTATAATACTAGGGCTTTTGTAGTCTGTAAATGCTAATAAATAAACAGAAACTCTGGTGTTCTTTAAAGAAACTACTGGCATGAAGTTTAGTATTTTCCTACAAAGGGAATGTCCTCCATTATATATGGCAATGAAAGGTTTCAACACAGTGCCTGTCAAATCAGAAATGTATACATATTTCACACCTAAAAGAGCAGGACACCCTAAAACTCACAGAAGCTGTAGCTCTTCCACACACACACTTCTGAACAACTTCTTCTAATTTCAATTGGTGTAAACTGTGTCTCTTTTCCTGCAGCTGGGGTACTCATTGGTGTGCTTGCCTACCTGCTGACTGCTTGTGTCTAAACTTAGTCTGCACTGTGAGAGTAGGGCTCTCATACCTATTTTAAACACTGAGACCTTTCCTCCTTTTCTTTCCTCAGCTCATGGTTTATTTTTGTTTTTTCCTTTAGTGACAAACTGCTGCTGCAGAGCCCCTTGCTAGGGGTCAGGAGGGATGCTGGGGGGATTTTCACACCTGGCTGTGTTCCCTATACAGGGGTTGGTGCAGCACAGCACAGTTGTCCTCCACCAGCCCACTACACCCTTGCTTGAGGATTTTCTCTTATCAGCAGGCAGGAATGCTGCCTTGTCACAGATGTCATGCATAACCCTGGGTAAAGGGCTTCAAGGTTTGTGCATTTTTCTTGTAGTACCATAAGAAGGCAGGGGGAAACCTGCCTGCAGATGCAGTGAACACCCAGGAGTGTTCGTGCTAACACACAAATGAGAAACACATGTTGTGGATGCTTTCAGGTGGCTTTCCAGGAAAGAGCTGATAACTCAGACACCACTGGAGCTCTCAGAGGTTTTCTGAAAAAAATATTCTTCTCCAATTTCACATCTGTAAATGAGAATAATTGTGCCATCTCATCAGAAGCTTACAAATGCTGTGGCAGTGTCAGATTAAAGAGCACACACTTGGCCACGTCCAGTGGAGTATTAAAATTTTTGTTTGTAGCTGACCTCTCACTTCAACATAATTCAGGGATGAAGGAATTTCTTTTGTTTTGTTTCTCAGTTAATCTAATGAGAGGCATTAGCCCAATGGTATGGTGGCACCTGTGTCAGAGAAGAGGGTTCAGGAGTGTCTGTAAAAACATCCTCTTCCTCATCCCTGCAACACATCATGCAGGAGGTCTGTCTTCACTGTATGTGACCAGTGAAAAGCTGAATATTCTTTCTCCTACCGAAAGCAGGAAACTTATCACTCATTTCTTCTGTATTTTAGAATACATCTTTTTTTTTTTTTTAACTTCCTTAAACTTCTATCATTAAAACTATCTTATTCTATAACCATGTGTTCATTTGGCACAGAGGTAATTTATAGCAATAGACAAGAGTTGATTTTGCTGTCATCATGAGAGAAGAGGGAGGGAGAAAGGAAAGCAATTAACAGAGCATTTGGGGATGTGAAGTAAACAGAAATCCATTCTTTTCCCCTCCTCTACTACACCCACACGCAAGCACACAGTTTTCTAATTTGCTCTTTTGCATGAGACAAGATTTCAGAGAAGCTGTAAAGCCAGATACTTTCTGTTTAGAAAAAGCAACAATTAGCTGAGAAATTGGATATTAGGCTAACAACATGTGCAAGCCTGGTCATTTGTTCCAAAACAAACTTTGAAATACTGTGGGTGATGTAATGGGTAACCTGAAGAATAAAAGAGCATATTACAAATTAGGTTACATTTTGGCATCATCACCTCTGTGGAACTACAAGTTCTTTCTCATTGTCTGTTAACAAGCTGTCTCGTTCTTCTTCTTTTCTGAGATGTCTTGATACTTTTGCCAATAAGAAATAATCCCTGCCCCAAAAAGTTTACAATCTTGAGTGGTCAAAATGGGGAAAAGGAAGGTGCTGAGATAAAGATGAGAAAGGGACATAGGCTTTCAAGCTCAACAAGGTGAGCAAGACAAATTAATTTACTATCTGTAGAAAGTTTTTCAACTCTGTCCAGCTTTCCACCTAGTCATAGTTGCCTCAACTACAGAAGCAGAGAGCTAAGGTAAGGAGGTCCACACATGGCTCAGCTTGTTTGCACGTGTTTGTCAGGGGTAGGAGGAGGAAAGGTCTATGGCCAGCTTCACTGTATTGACAGAAATACCCTACCACAGGTGCAGTCTGGCAGCAGCATGTTGCTCCCACTGGTTCTTTGCTCTGCTCATACCAGGATGAGTCAGTTTGGTCACAGATGTACAACACTTGACTGTCACAAGGGCAAACTAATGCACTGAAAAGGAGATGGAGTCTAAAGTAATAAAAACTTTACAAGCCATAGCAATGAACTGAATCTGGCTCTTTCAGCTACATTAATGCCATATCAGCCCCTGACCCAGGGCTTTTGGCAAAGGTTGAGCTTTTCCCAGCAATAAAAGTTCTTTGGTTGGCAAAATAAATGACTTTAAGTCCTCTTCTACAAAATCTTTTAAAGACATACAGTCCTGTCAGAGGAGAGGATTGCTCATGCAGACCAAACCAGACCTCTTACCAAAAATTTTCATCAAAATGTTATTCTCAATTTTCATTAACAACCTGGGTTTTGGTAATATTTTTCAGATAATAGCAATGTCTTAGAAATGGGAAAACAGAGATCCCATTCTTGGGAAATAAACGATTTAGAACATCCCTCATCTCAAGTCAAATAAAATCAAAGATCAAAATGAAGTTATCACTTTATTGGTTCTACAATGTAAAGTGTTAAAGAGAGATTTTGCTTAGTGAAAATAACACCATGTTAAGTCGGAGTTTATGGAAGATCTGAATAGAGCTAATGGATTTGGATTCGATGACTATTGAATATGACAAAAAGTTTAGGTCAGGTCACTCCAAAACTTACCACTATTTTTGTCGAAGTTAACTGTGTCACTACACCCAGAAAGCAGCCACAAGAGGACATGCCCATTTAGGCAGGAGTAAAAGTACAGGTCTGGGTTTAAGACAGGTTCAGTTTTTTTTTCTGGCCATGGAAAGCTGCCAGGCATGTGACCTCTCTGCTGTCCTCCAAACTCTTCCCTCTGGCTGAAGCACTTTGACATGGGAGCAGCACTGGAACTGTTCACACTGTCTTCAGCAGACATTGGTTTTGTCTGTGCACATGAACTTTTATGAATTCTTTGAACTCTTATTTTAAATTATATAAGTGCTTTGTCTCAGACACCTCCTTCTGGGCAGCTATCCCATTTTGGCTACCCTGACATTTTGAAAATTTCTCCTCAGTTCCAGCCAAAATGCATTAATATCTCATTTGGGACATTTTTCCTTTCTTATTTACCCTAAAGACTACTTTTCTTGCCCTGATATTTGCTCTTACAAAGTTTGTAGAGGCAGAAATCTTAGGTCAGCCTTTGTGGTGTTAGGTTGAACAATAGCAAAGCTCTCCCATTTTCCTTTTGTAAAGGTTTACCCATGATCCTTCAGATAGCCCCTATGTATATGTCTCAGTTTGAGTTTATCATTTTTTTAACATCAGAAAACAAAGCTCCACATAAGGTCTCATCTTGTAGCTCATACTCCTATACTCTATTTTCCAGTATCCTATTTAACATAACATGGAGATTTAGGTATTGTTAGCTAACATACCCATATCTTCTTCCTCCCTTGTTTTTTCTCAGCTGAGCAATTCTAATGTGAAACACTTATCACTTATTCAGAACCCCTCCTCCCTTTGTAATAAAAATTGATTTAAACAGTTATTTTTAGAGCCAAACAAAACCATTCAGTCATGGAATTTAATTATGATCACGTTTTCCTGTTAGCATGAGGAGAAATTTTGAAAAATTAGATTTGTCAAAAGTCCTCCTCCTTTGGTTCTTCCCCTTTCCTGGTAAAGTTTAAATGATTCTCATTTTTTCTCTTTGAGTCAATGCAATGAAGACAACTTTTAATCTGAAACCAAAATCAAGACTAGAGGAAGCCAACTGATGAAGGAAAAGAAAACATTTGCATCTAACAGGTAAATCAATTGAGATAACTACTGTACTATTAACTAGAGACTGGTGTCTGGAGAACATGTCTTATTAGGAGAGGCTGAGGGAACTGGAATTGTTTAGACTGGAGAAGAAGAGGATGAGGGGAGACCTTATCTCTCTCTACAACTACCTGAAAGGAGGTTATAGTAAGGTGGGTGTTGGTTTCTTCTCCCAAGTCACTAGTGATAGGACGAGAGTTAATGGACTTAAGTTGCACTGGGGAGGATAAAGTTAGATGTTAGGAAAAATTTCTATACCGAAAGAGTGGTGAGGCATTGGAACAGGCTGCCCAGGGAGGAGAGAGAGTCACCATCCCTGCAGCTGTTCAAAAAACATGAAGACATGGCATTTCAGGAGTTGCTTTAGTCATGATAATGTTAGGTAGACAGTTGGACTTGATGATCTTGGAGGTTTTTTCCAACCTTAGTGATTCTGCGATTTTATCATTAATTCAATGGAGTTTTAGCACTGTAAAAAAAAAAAAAAAATTAAGAATAAAAATGGAAACACTACAAAAACTACAAAAAAAAGCAAAACTACAAAATTATGTCAGGATTCATCTTGTCAAATAACATCATGTCAAAAGACAATTGATTGTATCCAAGAGGAATAAAAATAAGTAATAAGGAAAGACTAACTAAAGGCATTCTGGGGTGGAGGATCAATTATGTAAATCCACAACAGTGAATAGATTGGACAGCCACATGAGTCCCATATCTGTGGCTGGTCTGTCTTCATCACAAATTCTTCTGAGAGTATTACCATCTGAAGACAAAGTTTTCTCTGTTAGCAGAGTTCTGGGAGTACTTGTACCTCATCAGGCTTTCCACCTTGAAGTCAGTCCTATCCTGAAAACCAGCCTCCAGAAATAGGAACTGCCAGTTTTGAGCTGGAACTGTGTTACCCAGTGCCTCAGGTGCATGATCATTAATTATTTCATGATAACCAAGTCACAATAGCCAGCAGAAATTTTCCATGAGTGCACTGTTAGCCTATCCCACTTATTAAATGGTCTTCAAAATTTTCTGGACTTTGCAAACTCAACAGGTCAAAGATATCTAAATATTTGCTGGACTGAAATCTTTATACTTCAATAAATAATAAAGTCTCTGACAAATCTGATTCATGATGGGTCTCTGTCAAAGTCCTGGCTGAGGAGCTTAAGATCTTGCTCCTGTCACCATGTGAGATAGCACTCTTCTCTTCATTTTGTTAGCTTGCCCATGCAAACCTCATGAAATTCAACAAGGACAAGTGCAATGTCCTGTACCCAAGTCAGGGTAATCACCATTTTCACTATAGATTCGGGGACGGATGAATGAATTGAGACCAGCTTGGTGGAGAAGAACTTGGTGATACTGGTGGATGAAAAATTGAACCTGAGCCAACAACATGTGCTTGCAGCCCAGAAAGCCAACCCTGTCCAGGCTGCATTAAGTGTGGACATCAGGTCAAGGGAGGTGATTCTCCCCCTCTGCTTCTCTCTCATGAAACCCCACCTGCATCCAGCTTTGGGGTCTCCACTACAAGACAGACATGGACCTGTTAGAGTGGATCCAGAGGAAAGTCATGAGAGTGAAGGAATACCACACCTATGAAGAAAGGCTAGAGAGTTCTCAGCCTGGAGAAGAGAAGGCTCCACAAAAACCTTATTGTGTCCTTTCAATACTTTCAGGTCCCTTCCACCACAAACTTCTCTACAATTTGATGATTCTTTATATCTGTGCAGGAGGCAAAAGCTGAGGGAAGAAATAGCAATTATCTATTTACAGATTTATATTTTCAAAGCTATAGAAACTATAAGAATTTCAGAAACCTTTTTTATTTTTGTTGGAGAACACAAGAAAACAGCACGTAAGAAGTTGCATAAAGAAATGCTTTCCTGTAGAGCCTGATTTCTCATGAAGGAGATTTTAGATTGAAAATCCATTGAAATTTACCTGCTGTGTTTGGACTGTGTTGAGAACAGCACTATGTTTAGGCTGCCTGCCTTGGAGGACTGTAGGTGAGATTGTAATGACATTGCAGAGAAAAAAATATTGACAACACGATTTTGTTCTGTAGATGAGGTAAAAATGTTCTTACTAAATGGATTACAAGAAGTTGGGAAGGTTTAGAACATGGGTTGTCTAGGAACTTTTTATATGCAACCACATAAATTGCCCACATCCACCGGTAAGTCTCACAATGAAAGCAAAGACATATGTAGCTTCATTTTTCTTTATCAGCTACTGTTATTTATTCATATGGGAAAAGTAAAGGGTGGAGCCTAGACCTGCTTTTCTGCCTCCTAAAACAGAGCAAAGCAACTGGAAGTCTGCCCTAATGGATAGCAGAGGAAGTTGCAATAAATGTATGTTTTCCATGCATTGCCCCTGCACTGGGAAGGATGTCTGAGCATACTAGTGTATGCACCAGCCTGCCTGGCCAAGGGTAATGCAGGACAAAGGGTAGTTTACAGCATGGTTTTGCCATCCCTCATCTCAACTACGCAGAACATAAACCTTCCAGATGAATTATTGACAATAGCCATGTTATCCTCTGCATTCTGCACCTACTCAGAGAAGAACTGCATGCCAAGTTTGGGTTTTCTTTCGTTTCTTTCCAAGTGCAAGAGAAACACTTTGCTGCTGCTGTTTCATGATACTTGCAACAGACACAGGCCATACACTTGACATACAGGTGGGAAGGCCTGTTCTGATCTGGTACTTTGTTGCTTGTCTTCTTTGTTTTCAGATTAAACACCACTTTTAATGATGTCTCACTTCCCTAAGCAAAGATCTGAGCTGTGATTATTGTCAAGCAAATGCTGTGTTGAAAATGAGATGTGTTTGGATTATTATTAGACCATAATGAAGTAGGGAAAATATGTATAAAAAAAAATAAAATATCCAAAGACTTGTGGAGACTGTTTATACAGGGAAAGATTTTTCAAAGTATTCACAAAAGAATTAACCTTCCTTTAACTACTAAATTGTATTTAAAACTATAATGGCTATTGTTTACATTTCTAATTAGCACTCACTTACTGGAGGAAGGCAATCATCCCTGAGGGAGTACTTTTCCTTTTGGCTCTTTCTTCTTTGTTGTGCACAGGTATCAAGAGTGGAAACCTCAGAAATATGGACAGCATGAAACCAAAGCTATAAGCAGAGACATAATTTGAAACTGTCAAGGTCTATTAAAAGGAAGCTGTTAGTTTTTGTTCCAGCTTGAGCTGCCCACCTAAAGAAAAGCTATCCTACTCCCAGGACTCTCTAATTTTCTTCCAACTCCACTTTTTTCCCCTCCCATATATGAGACCTGAAATGTGAATAGATAAGAAATACATGTTAGCAGATCTAAAATTATGCCTTTTTTTCTATACAAAGATAGAGAGATAGAAAGAAGAAAATGTAAGGAGTCAAAAGCATATTGAACTGGGAAATGACAAAAGCAACAAAGATTTAACAATATGAGTCAGTAACAATACGAGGTGAGTGAAATTAAAAGAATAGACAATCAGGTTCAGCTGCAGGTGCAGTAGTTTCCCTAGATACCTACCTGATACGCAGCTGAGCTTCTGATGATCCTTGCTTCTTTCTTACCACTGCAGCTACTACTGAACATATATTAAACTTTGCTCTGCCTAATACAGTTTTTTGTATCCCCAGGTGAACCATCAGTAAGTATAAGAATGTGAATTGTATTACTGAGCAGATGTTTACATGCTTGCTTCAGAAAACACAGCTTAACTCTTAGTACTCCTGCAAGTTGTACTTTCCTATAGGTACAGAAGGAAGGACATCACTCATGCAGGGTGTCATACAGCACGTCAAACACCCAGGTCCCTTCCAGTGCATTTGCCACTATATCCACCTAAATGTAGGAACACGAAGGAAAATCGATAAAAAAAAAGTGAGGGAACTTTCTGTCTGAAGGAACATCTCTCTAAATTCCTAACTACAATTTCAGGAATTACATTCTCATTTGCCATTTTTATATATGTGAAACAAAAAAGTGGGGAAAACTGCAATTTTAGGCTTCTGAACATACAAGTTAACTTACTGTGGAGCAAGAGCATCTCCCTGTGTTGTCCCAATCCTGAGATGGCTATCTCTCAGTACAGTAAAGTGTCAGTTTTGTCATTAATCTAAAAAGAAAAGGCTTTCTGAGAGATGGGTAGCAGTCTCTTTTTTTACTGCCTGATGAAGTGCTTGGGTTCCTGACCATGACACCTCAAAACTCATAATGATATTGTTGAGCTATCAAGAACATACTGGAATGCTAGTAACTTAATCATAAGCAACCAACCATTGCATTTCTAGGACCTGAGCATCAGGCATCACAAATGGTTATTCTTGATCCCAATGCATTCAATTCTCAGGCACAACTAACTTGCAATAGCAAGACTGCAAAAGAGCATCTACTGAGTGGACACTTAGAACACAGCTACTGTGATCAAATGCAGACATGTGAAATAAGACATTTAGCACAATTATCTTTTATTTTAAGCCATAGTTAAGCAATATCACAAGACTTAAGCAACATTTCATACTCCTCAGTACTGAGATTGTTCTGAATGTGTAACACCAAATTAACAACTGCAGTTTACCTTGGGATTTAGTCTAAGAACAACAGGTATACAATATATAACATGCTATATAAGCACATTCACAAATTAGAGTTACACCAGAGTTTTATCCTCTATTTTAACAGGGGAACATGTGTTATCCAGAGTTTTTCAGTCCTACTAATAGGAATCATCAGTCATCTAGAATTGCTCAGTTTAGTCTCACACGTTCACTATAGTGTTTTTGGTGTCATTTATTTCCACAATGATAATATGCTGTGATCTCACCAGGGGTTTCTCTGCAAGTCTTTCAGTCTTTTTTTATTCATGAGGGTCTGTCCTTGGCATGTTCTTCTTCTCTCTTCTTACTCTTTCTCTGGATAATCTCACCCTTCACTTCCAATGAACATCTGCAAACAGATTTGCAGATCTGCTCCATGCTTGCCTACCACTCTCAGTACAAAGCTTCTGTGGCTGCCCTGCCATCAGGCAGAGGCAATGTTATTTTAGCTGATTTTAATTACCGGTGGCTGTAGAAAATACTCTGGGATTCTGTGAATCAAGATCATTCAAGTTAAATTAAATTGAAGGATAAACAAAACTAAATGTTATAATTAAGGATTCTGATTTATAAATGATGTTTTTTCTTTGTTTTTTTTAGAAATTAAGAGTTCCAAATGAACACACAGATAATGGGAATGAGGTTATGAAAATTACCACAACAGATCTGGAATGAAAACTTATGAGTGCAAATATGGGAGGCCTGAGTATTTCCTCCCCAAAATGCTGAAACACAAGAGGAAAACAAAGATAGAAGATAACTATTTTCTACCAAATCTCTGAAACAAGAAGTGGTATGATAAAGAACAGAAAAAAAATAAACCAATTCAAGAGACAGAGGGGGAGAGAAACAGAGGAAAGCAGATTAATTGCTTGGGAAACAATGGCAAATATTACAGCCTCAGTAGTATGCATGCTTCAGGGTAAATCTAGAAATTTTGAATCAAAGACAAAGAAGAAAAACAAAAACAAGATAAAACGTAATATGATCTATCAAATGTGGCTCACACCACATGATATCTCTCTTCAATAAAAATCTGATTCTCAAAAAAAAAACAATTTAAACACTACGATGGATCTTATCCATCTGGATTTTCACAGAGTAGGTGACAAACTGCCCCATATCATAATTTATTGTTGAAGGTGGAGAGGAAAATATAAAGACAAGGACTATAAAGTTATCAAACGGATAGGTCTATTTTGTGGGGTTTTTTTCTGTATTTATTAACTTTTTTATTGTTATTGTCATTATTTCAGAGAGGAAATTATGTCTAGTATTGAAATATATACATATATATATGTATATATAGTCATACTGGGAGTTTACCAGAAAAGTTTACAAGGGAAGGCTTCTAAAACAGGGATGAAACCTTGATATTTCTCTCACTTTATATCTTCACAACAGACTTGACATATCTGTTGAGTAATTTTTCAAGGATGTTTAGCGACGACAGGTGTTTGGGGCCATCATTCATTCAGAGAAGGTTTGGTAGATCATACAGGAAAAACTGGATGACTTTGAGAGCTGGAGTTACAGGCATGGGTTGAATTTCAGCTATGCCAAATACAAATTTGCACATTTCAGAAATCATGACTAGAACTTCTGCTAGGATGTCATCACTGGAAAAATACTTAATAAATACCTGAATGCATCTTATCTATCACAGGGTGGTTATCAGCCATCAAAGCAATGAAACATGAGGGGAAAAAAAATCAAGTGTAATCCTAAAAACATTAAGCAAGAGATTTCCAAAACAGATATGCTGAAGTAAAAAAAAAACCCTCTGCTGTGTAAAAGGAAGCTTGGCTCCTAATGAGATGCTATAACATGCTTATTACTGGTAACCAAGGACTCATCTAAACTAGAGACTCAAAAACCCATGAGATTCACAAGATAAAACATAGAAAAATTAAACCCTTCTTTTTTCCATCCTCAGTACTCTCCTACTTCTGACAGTGTATTTAACCTCTCTTAAAACTTGAGCTTGAAGTAAAAGTTTTGATTTCACATCATATAGAAGTGTTGCTTGAAGTATTGCACACAATTGCACACATTGTGCAGCCATTTATAATTACTCTGAAAAAGTTCTCAGTGATCACTTGGGTCACTGCTTCATCTGCAGCATGTGTAGGGTATTGTAGGCCAGCCTTAGACAAACTAGCAACTGGGAAGGATGGAAATGCTGTGCGGGATGCCAAACCCAGGAGAAGTAAGATTTGACTGCCCTGGTAGCTGCCTCACATCAGACTGCCCACTGCTGCGGTGGCGGCCTCCGGTCTGTGAACGTGGTAGCTGGCAGAAAGCATGGGGGTGTCTACATACCTCCAAGGTTCTGTTTTGCTTTATGGCATAAAATAAGTCTATGAAAAATAGATACTAAGAGCTCACTGGTTTTCTGTCATTGCAGAAAGGAATATTTTTGCCCAAGAAATAGCCAGAATTTATCGTTTAGTCAACACACGGTAAACACTTAGATTTGTGTCTAAGTGACTAATGAGATACCTAATTTTTTTAATGTTTCCATAAAAAGCATGAATCACATGACTTCAAATGACTATTGAAAAGGTTCCTGTAAGCCCATGAACAGCCACTATGCCAGCACAGCTCTGCAACTGCCAAAAGCATTTTTCCACTGGGAAGAATGTCAGGATTGCAAATCAAGGAAAAGGAAATAAACCTTGAATAGAAGTAAATTTCAAACTGGATTTATACCTGTGAGGAAAAAAGCTAACAAACCTCCTCTTTGAAAGAAAAGGCACTTGAGGTAACAGAGACTCATAAGTGCAGACAATGTATATAGGAACAAATGGTATTGGGGTATTTATTTGTAAATCATATTTGTATAAGGCCATAAGAAAAAGTTACAGGTAGTGTTGAAATGAAATATCACTGCTGTAAAAGGACAAAAAAGGACAAAAAGGACAAAAAAAAAACCCCAAACATGAAAGGACAGTAAAAACCTTTTGAGACAAATTGTGTTATAATCAAGTTCTCAGAAATCCATAGCACTGGCCAAGCTAATTCCTTGAAATGCCACAAGTAACTTTCCATGAGCATGGTGGAAAAGTGTAAGTGGATCGATATGAAGAAAATAACAACCACAGTCTGAAAGAGAGTTTTCACTATGTTAAGGAAAATTTTTTCTAAAAGATTCTTGTCTATTCTGCCACTTCCCAGGCAGGAAGGCAGATGCCTGGTGACATGAAGTTACCCTGAGGCATGAGGAGCTGCTTCCCTGCTGTGCAGCCCAGAGCACAGATGCATCATGCAGAGGAACATCTGCCCTTGTGATAACACAGAAGCTTCCCAAAACATTAGTTGTTTAAAATGTTAGCTTCAACAGGCCTTTAGATGCTTGTGCAGTAGCATGGGCAGTTGTCTTCTCTTTGTTTTCACACCCAAAGTTACAGAATTCTGCTCTACCAGTGGGAGATGCAAGCCTGAAGAAGTGACCTTGTGGAGTGGAATACAGGCGGCATTGGACTTTTTATCTGTGGGACTGGGGCTGAGTCAGGAAGAGGGTATATATAAAACAATGATGTCAAGTGGTAAGGGCAGAGGATTTTGGAGGAAGGGGTCTGACCACCCGATGTCAGAGAACAGAGAGGAACAGGGATGACACAGGAGGTACATGGGATAAGAGGAAGGCAGGTTGGCAAAAGGACAACAGTAGAGAGAGATAGAAAGATGGCTTGTTCTGGAAGTGAAAGACACAGATAGTAAAATATATAAGAGAAAGAAGTCATCAAAAGCCAGTCAACGTCAAGCTGTCCTGTCAGTTACCTACAGCTTTTCCATGTTCTCCCAGCACCTGAGCCCATGTGATGCCACCCAGGCATGTAAGAGCCCTCTCACTGATGGTGGGTGTGTGACCTAGCTGGCATGCAGCTGGGAACAGCAGAAGCTCATCCTCCAGCAGAAGCTCATCCTCCAGCAGAAGCTCATCCTCCAGCAGAAGCCCCCACAGGTGTCCACCGGTGGGCGTGGGAAGCACTATGCTGCCAGCCAGCGCTACCCAAAAGGAAAGAGTGGGGACTGCTCCTCCCTTTTTCTGAAGAGAAATGAGCCATCCTTTAGTTATCAATGGAGGAAATCTGTTACAGAGGTATTTATACTTATGCCACATGGAACAGTCTTTATCTTTGTCATATTTAAAACCCATGATGACCTCCGCAAATATAAGGCAAAGGTAAAATAACAGCAGGGAGATAGAAGGTGGTTTAGAACAGTCAGTAAGGCATTTTGAGCCGGGTATGTTTAAGCAGCAAAGATCACACAGAGTTGTTTTTCAATGGAATCTCCAGTTCTCATACTGAAAGGAGCAGAGCGACTGAACACGTATGAATCCCACCTGGCACCCTTGGCTGGCCCTGCTATAGCAAAGAGCTTTCCCACCAGGGACAGCCATCCCTCCCTCCCTCCCACTTGCAGTGTTCGGAGCAGACCCATGCTCATGAGAGAAATTACAGGAAGAAAATGCTGCAGAATGAGCCACTTTTTCTAGCCCCATTTGACACTGAGGTCAGTAAGGCTGACATTTACAGCAGAGAAGAATCAAGCAGCAGACTTGTCTACCTCTGTCACTGCCTGGCATTTTGGACCTGTCCTAAACTTATCACCTGTCTCCAGATAGCTGTACATAACAACATGAATTTTACCCAAAGTAAGCTCACATCTATGTCATGCATAGTGAATATCTGTTGTTTTTATACAGCTGCTCTCAGAGGAAATGTTGGCCTGTACTTTTTCCTGAAATGCCACCTGACAATACCAGAAAGACCAAGTGTTGCCCAAGGACTAAGCTGAAATGTCAGAACATGGCTCACAAAAGCACTCTTTAATATTGTTCCATGACAGGCCAGTTGATTAATTTATTGACTACCTGGAAAAATCCTGTAGCACCTAATGCGGAGGTGCTAACAAGAAAGAGCTTATCCCTGTAGGCTTTGGTACAGAAAACAAATAATCATGTAAGCAACAGAGATAATGAAGCCCAGTCCCTATTGCCATCTGTTCCATGTGGTTGGATTTTGTGGCATTAACAAATAGTCCATCCTCTGCAAAGGCACCACTGCAGTCTCCATCTTTTACCTGTCTGCCTATTTTCATGAAACTGTTTTCTAATGCAGGTTGAAAGTTGCCTGTAGTTCAAAAGTTAACAGAGTGGAATAGACTCACAGACACGTACAAATACATGGAGTCCAAAGAAGCTTTATTTCCTTCAGGGACCAGGCTGAAGAATAAGCTGTTAACAATCACCTCCCAGAGTGACAGAGAGAAAATACATCAATAAAGAGAGAATTACAACTTAAATGTATCCCCAAGAAATACTGAAATCAGTACTTGGCTATGTGTTTGGTTACTAAAACAGTGTATAACACTGTAATTTTCAGGTGCCTATTTCACTTGCAAACAGACTTGAAGAAATAAGATATCATGTCAACAGTCAGTGATGGATAAAATGTTCTCTCTCGTATGGCCAGGCAGTGCAGTACAGCCCATTTCAGCACTGAGTCTGGGTTTGCATTAAAAGGTCCATAAGCTCACAGCAGCACCAGAAACCCATACCGAAGTGGTGCTGGGGGAGCCAAGGATGCCTCATATATCAGACACAGTTGACAGACAGGCTTTTCGAAGAGAGGAAGTAAGTGCTATGCCAACCTCACCTCTTAAAGGTACCCAAGGACTGTCAGATCCAAATTTCTCAAGTACTTTCATATTTCCAGAAAACATTGTTTTTTCATCTAAGGTCGCATGATGAGGTTCACACCTGTAATGAAAGGCTCTGACATTTCAGACCTTGCTTGGGGTGGCATGGTGCCTGCCCTACTCCTGCCTCCTCTTCCCAGGGAACATCCCAGGGAGCAGGGGAAACCCTGGGACTGGGACAACAGGTTAGACAGGACCAGACCCCAGGAGAACTTTTTTGTTCCATCAGGACCTCCGATTTACCACATGCTCCCACCCTGGCTGGCTCCCAACATCAGAGCCAAAGGATGGCCAATGGAGGGGGACATGAAAAGGGAGAGAATTTCCCCTTGGCATGGGAGTCCCAGCATTGTCAGGGTGCCCCAGGAAATGCAGACTCTGCTCTCCAATACTGTGTTGAGGAACTAGTGTGTGATCTGGGTGCCTCTCATCCCTGATGAGTAGGAGGCCTTTTGCAGGGGGGAAGTTTGTCAGAGGACAGGAAAGGGATGATTGGTGACCCTGAGAGGAGGGCTTGGGTCTGGGAATAATGATGCTCAAAACCTCTCTTTCTCCAGTCTGGGCATTTCCTAAAAGTGAGGAGTGTCCTCCCTGAAGTTGTGGGAGGACAATCATCAAAATGAACTGAGGGAGCTTGGTTCTGGAGGTAAGAGAGGTATCTAGCTTTGCTTCCCTGCCTTATATACCATATCATATCTTTGTCCCTGGACAAAGATGCTGTGCCCCACCACTAGCTTTTTAGGTGGCCTCTGTGCTTGCCAGGGTACAGCTAGCAGAGACGACCAGCTCCTTTGATGCTATATAAAAGAAGCACCTTGTATGACTACTTGTGTTGGGACATAAACCAGACCACTCATTAATATTCTGCTAACAACACACCTCCCTTTACCTTCCCCAACAGAGACAACATGAAAAAAAGACAAAATCCTGTTATTCTGGATTCACTCTGTTACTCTTCCTCCTTGTAGCAAGGAACATCTAGTCCTGGCAGATCAGCCGTGTCTGAAGCAGTTGTGCCTTGCAGGAATAATCCAGTTCCTCTCCCCACCCCAGCTGCTTTGTGAAGCTCCCAGGGTACTCTCCAGTCAAACCCTACAGTGCCTCCTTTTTAAATATTTGGTTTAGAGACATTTTAGCTCTCACTGTTTCCCCCTCTGAAGCTAAGAGCCCTTCCCTGTGATGGAGCAGCTTTGGACAATTTCCTGAATAACTCTGGCTCTCTCTAGCATCTGCTTCTGCACTGTGTCTCACCTGATACCAGGCCTCAAGCCAGGATATGGCCCCAGGCTGCTTTCTGCATCTCCCCGTTGTTTTAAAATCTCATGCCATAGAGGGTGTTTGACACTAACTGGATACTGCAAAGCAGTCTGCCAAACAGAACTTGCAGCCTTGCCCTAACCACAGAGAGACTAAGTGATGCTGTTTGATGTTTATCACTGCTAGATGGGCTGTTGGGTGGGTGCTGTTGTGGGAGAAGTGGGCTGGCATTACAGTGATGGTGGTGGGTTGTGTGCATGGTGGAATTGAGTGGAAGTTGGATTCTTGCACAATCCATGGGAATCTCTCCCTGCAGTAAGCTGCTTCTTGGCTTGGGGTCTAAAGACCACATAAAGCCATGACTTTTCCCAGGATGGGAAGGCCGTGTCATGCCTGTGGTATTTGCAGATGTTTTTGGGAAAGCCTTGTGTCCTGATGTCTTCACCCAGGTTACTCTTACAAAGGTCAAAAGAGATGAGTTTAGTGGAGAACATATATGCATTCCCTCCTCCAGCTCATCCTGCCTCAGAAGGCTTCTCACATTGGCCCAGCCAAGGGATAGCACTGGACAAACCAATATAAGACAGAGACAGCAGTAGTGCAGGGGGGTGTCACTAAAGTCTTTGCACAATCATCAGCCTGCCCTCACATAGGCTAGTTTAGGAACAAGGGGGTTAGAAATCCTGTGGAGAAAGCAGACAATGGGAGACAGTTCACCAAAAACCTTACAGTCACACCTTCAGGTCCTATCCCAGTTTATTGCCCCTTTGCATCTTCCTCTGCACACAAAAGGGAGTTTTGGTTGCAGTCAAGCAGAAGCCAAGTTATCAGTAAGGGGTTAAGCAGTTCACAGCTTAATGCTAAATCTCACATGTTCTGTCCTAGCAGCTTCACTACATGTGACAGGGTGCTGCACTTACCAGCACAAACCAAAGCTCCCATCATCTTGCTGGGTTTTTTCCTAATTGTATTCTGTAATTAAGGTCTGCTGCATGTCTGTCTGTCTGTCTCTTAAGTGGTCTCTGACACAACTAAGCAGAGTATCTCTTCTGATATGTGGTTCCAAGTCCCTTGTTCTATGCTGGTACAGAGTGTCCCAGCTGTTCCTGACTCAGAATCTCAAAGAAGTGTCATTTGCAGGATGGAAACGAGCACAGTCAGCCACAATAATTTCTGAATCACTTTAATTTTTGTGAAAAAAAAAATTATTTCCATTTAAACTTCTAACACTATGACTATCCTTGAATATAGTGGAAACAACTTTTTCTGCATTGATTCCCATTTCTTCAGTTCTGATTCTGGCTTTGAAATCTTAGTTGTTTTTATTGATGGGGTTTTCCTAGAACTTTTAAAGAGTTCCTATAAAAAAACCCAACTACTGACAACCAAACCAACAACCACAAAGCAAGACCTGTTGCAAACTCCTTCAGCATCAGACATGCTGGAAAATCCAAAGTGAATATAATGTTGAAATAAGCTCCAGTAAGAAATGTTCTTACATATTCTATTGAGGATTGTATTAAATAGTTTAGATTGATTTTTACCAGGTTTTCTTCCAGCTGGTTGAGGAAGGGTACTGATGAGACACAAAGCAGCCTTAAATGCAAGTGCCTGGTTAACTTGACAGTCTGCAAACAGTGAAATGACAAAGTTCACAAGCTGCACAAGGAGCTGTGTCAAGCCCTCAACAATGTTGAGAATTTATAACTATAACTTAGTAACAACACCACAGCTGCAGGGTTCTTTCTTGTTTCCAAGACACAAATATTCCCACATGGACTGAATGGCTCCCTCACAGTGCAGCTGATGATTTAGCATGCACCAGACCTGACCCACCTAAGGAGTAGGGCCAACTCTTCCTCAAAACATCAGACTTAATGAGAACATGGAGTGGCTGGGCCAGCTGTGCAGGAGGTCTCTGTGTCCCAGAGGCACCCAGCTTCCTGAGAATGGCTATGCCACAATACATGCTGTTCCCTATAGCCCCAAATTAGATGCCTTGTGCTGAGGTCTCAGCTCTTATACCACAGCACTGAGGTTCTGGGGAGGGCATTAGTGTTTCATTCAGGAAAATAAGAGATAACATCTCAATGCAATGTGGCAATGGAAACTGAGATGCTGCAGAAGGCCCTGAGGCTACCTGCATGCAGATCTGAAAAGTAAGTGACATGGCTCAGATGGGAGGCTTTCTGGTCCCTAATGCTGAGGGAGTAGCCTGATGGGATGGAGTCCAAGTGGATGGAGTCTGGTTGAGGGAAAATAAGATCAAGAAAGCTTTGCTTTGAGGCACGGGCTGGAAGGGTGCTTGAGCTGTAGCACAAAGAGACTGTATCCCATTGACTACTTGTTGATTTTCTGGGAAAATAGTCTTTGCCCACTATTTCTAAGAAAACAAGTCTACAACAAAGATCTGAGAAGACACAGAAGGAAATATGTCCAAAATACGTCCAATAATAGCTAGCAGCTCAGGCTAAAATTGGGCCACGTGATTTGCGATTTATGCTTCTGCTTACTTTCCTCTCAGTAATGTATGCTCAAGACTTTTCATCTTCATCCATATCAAAGTCTGATCTTTTATTTCTTTCCTATTGCTTTCATTCAGTGTTTAGGATAGAAAATCTATTTAGACAGAACTAGGTAATCTTTGGTGTTTCTCAATGTGATTTTCCAGAGCATGGTATTGCTATTATGTATTTTCTTTTCATCAGAAAAGCAGATTGGTCATTCTTCTGTAATGAAAGCCTAAAACGTGACCAAGTGCCAATTTCTGGTACTTTGTTACTGGATTCTGGCTGCAGATGTTAATTTGATGGCATGCAGTCAAAGTCCAGCCTGAGATGAAAAGACACTGCAGGCAACAGAGGCAGAAGGTTTGCTGCAGTTTTACAATGCATTTCTTGTTTGCAAAAAGATCAATCCACCCGTGAAAGCCACTCTGAGGAGATTTCCAGCTCCAACAGTGAGAAACTGGCGAGGAGGGAAGAAGTGAGAATGAGCAGAAGAAGGATCAGGAACAGTAGGAAAAGGAGTCTACAGTGAAAGACCAAGTTGAAGAAAAGAGGAATAGAAAAAAAGGGAAAGCAGGATAGAGTGGAAGATGAGATGTGGAGTCAGCTGTGAACAGCAAATATATGGAAGTCTGAAATGCATGGACTGTGTGCCATGATAGGATGGTTTAGACCCTGAGGGGAGCTGAGCACTATGTGGCCACTCGCTCACTCACCCACCCACCTCCACCCTCCTTCCCCAGAATGGGGGGGAAAACAGGGAGAAAAAGGCAAAAGCCCGTGGGTTGAGATAAAGAGAATTTAATAAAACAACAAGAGAGGAAAAGAAAACAGTGGTAATAGCAATAACAGTAATGAAACATACGTAAATTGAATGACATAAACTCCACCAAATAGCCTAAGCTTGCACTGTGCAGAGACCATGCCTTGCCTGGCCTAGCCTCTAACCTTCTATAGCAGGTATGAAGTCCGTATGGTGTCAAATAACCCACTGTCTGGTTCAGTTGTCTATCCTGGCTGTGGCCCCCTCCCAACTTCTGGTGAAAATTAACCCTATCCTAGCCAAACCCAGGATAATGGGACAAAACATATACAGAGCATTAAGTGACAAGGCAGGAAAGGGAGTCACTGCACTTGTGGCAACTTCTGCCGTTGAGAAACTAAAAAAGTTATTTTGATTATCAGTAGCAGAAAAAGATCTCCAGTGGTGTTTGCAACTAGTTAGCAGAGCAAATAGAACAGTGTTCAATGTTCAGGAGAACTGTACATTAATGAGAAATAAGATATGAACAGAGATTGTCACTTTTAATTAAGGGCTACTATTAGTTGCAATCTCCAGCATGACAAATAGCAAAGCATATCATTGTCTCAGCTCAACTACTGAGAAAAAAATGACTGAAATTCCCTACAGAGAGATTAAGACTGCTGCTTTTGTCAGCAAACTCATCATATGTCTTTCACATAATTAAATTATAAAAATATAGAATCGTTTTGGTTGGGAGACCTTCAAGATCATCAAATCCAACCATTAACCCTGCACTGCCAAGTCGCCAAGAAACCATGTGCCTAAGCACCACATCTACACATCTTTTAAATACCTTTGGGGATGGGGACTCCATCACTTCCCTGGGCAGCCTGTTCCCATGTTTCACAACAGTTTTGGTGAAGAAAATTTTCCTAATATGAAATCTAAACCTGCCCTGGTGCAACTTGAGGCTATTTCCTCTTGTCCTATTACTTGTTATTTGGGAGAACAGACTGACCCACACCTCACTACAACCTCCTTTCAGGTATTTGTAGTGAGTGATAAGGTGTGCCCTCAGACTTCTTTTCTCCATGCTAAACAACCCCAGTTCCCTCAGCCACTCCTCATAAGACATGTGCTCTAGACCTTTCGTCAGCTTCATTGCCCTTCTTTGGACTTCCTCAATGTCCCTCCTGTAGGCCCAAAACTGAGCACAGTATTTGAGGTGTGGCCACACCAATGCCAAGTACAGGAACACTTCCCTAGTCCAGCTGTCTACACTGTTTCTGATACTAGCCAGGATACTGTTGGCCTTCTTGGCCAGCTGGGCACTCTACTGATTCATGTTCAGCTTCCTTTTGCACCAGGCAGCTTTCCAGCCACTTCTCCCCAGGCCTGTAGCTTTGTATGGGGTTGTTGTGACCCAAGTGCAGGACCCAACACTTGACCTTGTTGAACCTCGTGCCATTGGCCTTGGCCCATTGATCCAGCCTGGCCACATTCCTCTATAGAGCTTACTTACCTTTAGCAGATCAACACTCCTGCCAAACTTGGTGTTTTCTGCAGACTTGCTGAGGTTGCCCTTGATCCCCTCATGTTCAAGGTTACAGTTTCATAGAGTCACAGAATCATTTTAGCTGGAAGAGTCCTTTAAGATCATCAAATCCCACTGTTGTATTCCTTAGTGTCCTTACAACTCTATACATCTAGTCAGTGACTAAAGGATAAAAGACCTTTTTTCAAATTGTGGTTCTAGACATTGTGCATTCATCCTACATATGCCAGCTTAGTCCAGACTTGCTTCTCTGCCTCTTGACTCCATGAGTCTGGGGATAACATCTTAGCACTCCAGCTCCTCCCTTTTTTCAGGCTACCTTACACATTGGGTGTAAGATAGCTATTCACATGCAGGCAATGTTTCTAAAAGGTTCATTTAAAAGCACAAATCCTCTCTTGCCTGGCAGACCAGGGTCTAGTTAAGCCTGAGAACAGGGGAAGAGCTTCTGCAACATATGTCTGGCTTCTAAGATGTCCCATAAGAGAGCTAAAAACAAGATGAAAAAGTCTAAGAGCGTAAAAACCACGGAAGACAGACAAGCACTAAGACAGATGTTTAGTTACCTCCTGCTGCTCTGTCCCGAAGTAAAACTTTTATTTTCTAGCTTACCTTCTCATTTATTCTCTATTTGCGTGTTTATATCCATTTTCTCATCTGCCCAAGAGCAAATTGTTAATAAGTTCTCTAATTTGACCTTTACAAGTCCTCCCCACTCAATGCAAAGTGCGTTGCACAGGTGATTGTTCTGGCTTGCTACTCTCATCACAGCATCTATGCCTTGCACATCTTCTGCAGTACATCAGTGTGACTTCATTGATCTTCACTGACAAGGTACTTTATGACTCAGGCTTACTCTGTGTAGTATTTCTCACACAGTTAAATTCTAATCCCATCCCTGATCCACAAGTTATGTCCATCTTGATCACTTACTTACAATTTGTTTTCAATTTCCATGTCAGTGATTTTTCTATAGAGCCTCCACCTTAAAATTTGCTCTCTTGGTGCCTTTAAAAATGTTTCTTTTTCTTCCTTCATGTTCCTCTTTATGATGATACTCTCTTTTTGTTGTTTCTCAAAGCTTTTACTACACAAATCACTACTGTACTGTAGTCACTGTTTCACTTATTCGTTCTCTGTCTCACAGTATCTGGATGAGGCTTTCACACCCCACCTATTTCACAGTATCCATCTGTTGCCTTGCTGTTGTCCCTCATCTAATCATCTCTCAAATCAAGCTTTGGTAGCCTCTGGAGAATGGGTTCTATGTTTTTATTATAATTTTAACAATGATGATGTGAAATACGCAGACTTTGCAGTCAGTTGGAAAGAACAAATATATTAACTGACAGACACAAAACCAACTTTCCTAAAGCCGTTATCCTTGACCACATGTAAAACAATAGCTAGTGATAATCAATATGTTTAAAGATGCATGAAACAATACACACTTGTATGAAAAAATGTTTAATATCTTCCTTCTTGTTACTTCCCATCAATATAGAAATTACTCCACCAGCATATGAACAATCCAGTAGCTGCAGTTGCTAAGGGTAATAATAATATTTTTCTACCTACAGTAAGTCTAAGTCTAATTTTTCTCTTGGCAAAAAAGACTTTGTGTTTTTCTGCTTTGGTATGCTCTGAGTGTTACTTCTCCTTGAAAAGATCATGGTAATCATAGCTACAACCCTTAGAAAACAGTAATTAATGTCTTCATGTATAAGTGAACAGCATTTGTCACTCTTTGGATGGCAAAGTCTTGAGCTCAGGTAGTGCAAAAGAAAATAACTTCCACGCTTGAGGCAGAAGGATAAGCTCAGATTAGCTGAGCTGTGGGACTTGCAATGGTTTATCTCCTGGATGATTATCAGAGTAATGTTGAATTCAGTTTTGCTGAAGAAGAAACTGATACACTCTCTCTAACAACCTTTTTCTTATCTGACCTATCCGTTTACTCCCAGATGTTCTATGGCAAGCTTAGGGGTTTTAAGCTTTTCCAATTGAAATTTAAATATGAATGCATATTCTTTTTCTGCCCTTCTTTTGTCTATCTGAATACTAAACCCAGTGACCTTTTCTACTAACAAAGCTGAAATGCCAGCATTGTGCACTTTATGAATATATAGCAAGACTGGGAGGGCAGGAGCTTCAAAAGCCATCAGAAGGGGACAGAAAGGAGCTTGGGGAGATCAGGAGAAATAGAAATGCCAAATCTGTAATGTATTTGGTGCCTGAAAACTCAAAAGACAGCTAAACACTGTATTATGAAATATATCTATACAGTGACCATCACAAGCATGGTTCACAAAGTACAAAAAGCACCTCAGTAATGTCATTTGCAGGAAAGCAAGGCTGGATGATGTCACTGTTCTTTAGAAAATAATGGAAACATACCTAAAGAGAAAACTGTGTGGATGGAAAAGAAAACAAATCTCACAGAGTAGGAGAAAGGAAACTTGTCCCTACATTACTTGTCCAGAGAGCTCTGTGTAGCTCCCTTTGCACCTGTATTGACTGGCAGAACACTAGAGATCCAGGACAGTGGCAGAAAGAGGGACTTGGGGGTGAAAAAAAAAAAAAAAAGAGATCATCATAAAGAAAGGTGTTGCTCTGATTCACCTTACATAGAAGACTGAGAGTAAAGGGGGAACATGAAATGCCCAAATCCCTATATCAGCTATAGTATTAGGGTGATTAAATAGAATCCTTTAAGCATCATATTGAATTTCCAAAGTCTAGTGTTTGCAGACTCCTCAGGAAAAACTGACTAGGAAGAAAGCACATATTTTTCATTTATTGTGAAATGATAGACGTAAATCAAACTGTATTTCTGAGAAACTGTGCAAAGTATTTGAGAATAAAAATAAGTTGCTTGGTCCTGGAGCATTCCACAAGCTGCAAGTATTTATTTGAAGGCAGATGTCATCAGATGCAGGATAAAAGGAGAGAAGGTCCCCTGCTGCCTATTGGCTTATGCCTTTATGCCTTATGATACACAGAAGGTTTTTTTCTAATTATCAGCACACAACAGTTTCCCAATTTTGATACTCAACCTGTGCTAAACATGTCAGTACGGTAATAGGCCTGCATTTACAGCTCTCTCAGATCAGGTGTCCACAACCTTTGTGTTTGATTGTGATTTTTGTTGACCATTTAGGCCTGTTGACTAGCACTTTAGTTGTATCTTCCACAAGTCAGTGCTAAAAGCAAAGCAATCATTAAGATACAAACCAAAAATAAAATGACTGTTATAATAGCTCATAACTGGCTCTCAGACATCATATTACATTCATCAATATTTTTATACTTAAATAGATAACTTTAATGTTAACTTTGCAACAGCCTGTGATCACTGTGGTCTTCAGTTCAATAAACAGAGGAAAGCAGAGACTGGGGAACCAGTTCAAGGGGATTCATAAGAGAAGCCCAAGTACCCAGTGTTTCAGGACAATAAGCAGAAGACAGAATAATGGACAGAAAATATAAATTAGATCATTCTCTTCCCCTTTTCCACATGCCTAACAGAATTAGACTCCTGCCACTAAACTTTATCTTTAAAAGCTACCTAATGTGCCTGGTGATGTTCTTATTATTTGTTCTGTATAACCCTTATGTTTTAATTGTCTTGGAAACTTTAGGGAAAACAAAAAAGTATTAACAACATTTATTGGCAGAATGGCAGCTATTTAAAATTAGGAAACAACAGGTAAGACTTTTTAGCACAAACATGAATCAGTAATCCCTAATTCCATTGCTGGGACTAGTGCCAGGCCCAATTTTATTAGGATCTTTGTCAATGACCTGTAGAAGTGAGTCTGTACTAAACTCCCCAAGTCTGCAGGTGGTATTAAGCTCTTTTCTGCAGTCCAGTGCTGTACCAAAGACAAGTAACTCCAGAAAGAACTCATGTGGGCAAAAAGGTAGCAGATGCTTTCAAGGTAGACAAATATGAAGTGATACAAAAATAATCTAAAACATACCTCCACAACGCTGAACTCCTATCTAGCAGAGAAGATATCTTGCCATACTCATTGACAAGCCACAAAATAATTGTATGAATGAACAGTGGCATCCAGAAAGGCCAATAAAATATTGAACATCATCAGGAGGGGAGCTGGGGATAAAACTAAGGCATCATTTTGCTGCTGTGCAATTAATTCTGTCATTCATATCTCAAGACGAATGGAGTGGAGTTAAAGAAAGTGCAGAAAAGGGCAACTACAAAAATCAAGACTATGAAGCAGCTGCTTTACTCAGAGAGATGTAAATGGCTGGGGCTCTTTTTCTGGGAGGAGGACACTGACAAGAGGATGTGACTGAGGATTAGAAGATGTTGAAGGTGGAAGTAAAATGGAACACAGAAATTACAGCATGTCTCACCTACTCTTAACTCTAACAACTTTAATAAAACGCTTATGGATGATGGGGCAGTATGAATCACACACAGAATCATACAGAATCATTTAGGTTGGAAAAGACCCTTGAGATCATAGTGTCCACCCATTAGCCCTGTTCTACAAGTTCATCCCTAGACCATATCTCCCAACGCCACTTCTAAGCGATGCTTAAACACATCCAGGGATGGTGACTCAACCACCTCCCTGAGCAGCCTATTCCAATATTTCACCAGCATAATGAGGTTAATGGACCACTGAAAGTGCTGAAACTTGCATACCTTCACTAAATAGCATTGTCTTTTTCTAGAATTGCAGGCAGAATATTGGGCCGGATGGGCTTTGGTCTGACCTGCCAGGGTGGTGTTTGTGTTCATGAGATCTCTGCTCCCAGGGCCTCATAGTCCAGCCTCCTCAGGCTTCCCCCAGCAACCACAAAACTATTGAGGGAAAAGAAAACAAACTCTGTCTGCAATTACCCTATATATCTTCCCCCAACTGCCACATGTTCACATAATTCCTAGTCTGCATAATATGAAGAATAACTGATTGCAATTGTCCTTTTCTTTTTTCTTGGGTTTGGTTGGGGTTTTTTTTGGTAGAAGGTATTATAATATGCTGATATAAAAGACCATATTTTCTATAAAGGTGTGGATTTTCTCACCTCTTCTGTGTCCAGAATTAGAGTGCAGAGTGAAGGGTTTGCATTTGGTGCTTGTTTTTTAGGGAGACAAAACCTTTCTCTTTTTTATGTGGTCCCAGATACAGATCTTAGCCACAAGCATTCATATGAGATTAATAGCCATGGATAAAATCTTTCCTCTAGTGAACAAATGATTCTGTTAGAATCATAGAGAGAAGCCTACTGTTTTATTTCCACATTTGAAGAACCATTAACTTCTGATGTGACTGCCAGAGCATATATTTAATGAGGAACTGTTTACACTGCCACTGCATTCAGGCTATTGAGCTGAAATATTTGCACTGACTCAGTTAAATGAGGAACAAGAACATCCTTACTGTCCTTCTTAACCATTAAATAGTAATGGTAGTTACCTGAAGTAACATACTGTTGCAAACGGATCTCATGTTCATTAATATATAATCCATGTGTCACAGCTTCCCCTGTGTACAATGGAGACAAAACCAGTAAGAACTTGGTTATAAAAGTAATATATTTCTTCCATGATGCTGAAGTTGAGATAAGTAATGAATGTGTATGTGAAACACCCAGATGCTTTGCTCAGGTTGTTCAGTAGCTACTCTGTGTGTGGATACACAGGGATATAGATATATAGATAATAGTTTGGTTCATCAACTTAAAAAAAATCTGCAAGAACCCTAAACTATTTCATCAGAAAGCTATTAATAGGGAACAGATATGGTACACAAAAGATTGTCTGTATGAAGACTGTATTAGACCATGTTCTTATTTCCTTGATGAAGGGAACACATAAGAAACAAAGAAAATCTTCCTAACTCCTACTCACTTTACCAGTGAATACTTAATTACCTTCTCTCTCTTGAGCTGATGCACATACAAAGAAATCCATTAACAGAGTTTTTCTAAGATAACACTTCTGTGAAGGAGGAATTAACCTCCATCGCCTAAAAGATGCAGGCCTCAGTGAGTTATCTTATGATTTATCCTTTTTAGAGAACGTGTTTAGTCTTTCTATTTTTATCATTAACATTTATTATTATGATAAAAAACAAAGAGGGAACACAATGGAGAAAAAAAACTGATAACAAGTTTTTTGCACAGATGAAAGGGTTATCTGTGAGGTGATACTGTCCTCCTGACAAGTATCACAAAACAATAGAGAGATTTTTGGCTAAAACAAGGGGCTATTGACTTTAGGTGAAACAGAATGAACGTCAGAGGAAGACAGTACTTAAAACAACAGGCTCCAAATGTGCTAAAGTTTACAAACAAAGGTTAAACATTTCTCATTCATGTAAAGATTCGTGATCTAATCAAATATAAACTTGTGGTATTTTCTCTGTTCAGCTCTGCCTTATGCTTTTAAAATACATATGTTTCTCTTTCCAACTGAAATGCCTACATTAATCTTTCTGTACAGTGAAAGCAAACATCACATATGTTTATAGACAGAAGACACCATGTATGAATAAGGATATAGTTTATAAAGTCTGAGCCATCAAACAGAGAGGTTTGTCTAATCTTTTTTTTTTTTTTTCTTTTTTTTTTTTAACATGTATAAGACACCATTATAACATTTATTTGAACTGCTCTATGTTTGCCACAATAAATGTGAGCCTGTACCTGGACCATCCCGGAGAGAGGTACACATGACCTGTCCCTAAAAACCTCAGCCAGGTTTCTAAAAAGCTTAGCCTATTTCAGTGCTTTGACAGTCTTACCAAAATGAGATGAGGAGATGGAATGTCCCTATGTACTGACTCAAGGAGCAAACTATATCAAAGAAAAGATGTGAGCCTTTCTTCTCCAAAGTGTCTGAATGCTTGTTCCAGGACATTGTTACTTCCTGCCTGGACTATTGCATGCTATGTAAAATGTACCTGGTCCAATATTTGCTGCCTTCCGTACTAACAAATATGGAGAGAAGAGACTTTGTGCCTGCTGTATATGAGATGCAAAGCCCTAAACATCTGACCAATAAATATAATATTTGTGTACCCATCCAGGAATATGCCATCAGAGCAGTAATGATGACAGGGCTTGGGTGGCAGCAACTAAGATCTGGACTTCTGAATGTAATCCAAAATTAAGATCTACCACAGTAAACTGAAGCTCCTCTGGCACCAACCTTCTCACTTAAGCTAGGTTTGCTTTTTTAATATCTTGGTTTCTTTGTGCTTGCAACAGAAAGGTGTGACTATAGTTTAGATACTCCGGTAGCTCATTTTATGTTCACAAGGAAAGAGCAGCTCTGGTTTTTACTCCAGCTTCTCTGCAGCCATAAATTTAGTATCAGACCATATAGAAATGGACTTAAAATCTCAGTTTCTTCTGGACAAAAGGACAGTAAAAAATTTTTCTCCCTTTCCAATGGCTTAATTTTCTGGGGGGGGGGGGGGGGGGGGAAGAAAAGAATATATAAGTAAGGTAACTCCCATTCATTGTTTATCCTCATTCCAAGGCATGCTAGGTGAAATAAGCCATGGAGAAAAGCAGACATTACTTTGTCTGTTATCTCCTTGCCTTACCATCTGCTGATGCATAAAGCAAGTGTTTTGCTTCCCTTTAGGATCTGACAGCTAGGTGAGTAATACAGATCATTGCCTCACTGCAAAGCTGAAGAGAATAGGAGAGCATAACATTTGTGGAAATGCTCCGTGCAGACCAAGCATATTGCAGTGGCCAGATGATGGACAGCCAGAGGAGACAGGCAAGCCACTAATGCCAACAAGGCTGCACCCATGAGCTGTGAGAGTGGTGAGATGGAGTATCACCCTCTGGGTAAAACTCAGGCAGAGAATTTTGATTTGATTGGGGCATTTATAAATATTTGTGATTTGGGCGAACCAGGTTGATCAAATCTTTCCTGTTATGAAATGTCAAATGAAAATTTCCAGTCATCACTGACATAAGTTTCTCTCTTTGTCAGGCTCCTCCTCCATCTATGCTGGGTTCTCAGCACACGAACTGCAGTGGAAGGGCAAGCCCTCAGAGGGCTGCCTTGTCCCCCTCTCACAAAGCTAACTCACAATATAGGTACCTGAAACTGGGGTAAAACTGACCTGGTGAGCACATGGGCTTAGAACCTGTCACATGTTGCAGGGTAGAAAGTTTGTGAGCAGTGGTTGTAAGAAGACATGCGAAAGTCTCACAGGAAATGTGAATTTCAAAAGACTGCTCATATTCTCATAATAATGAAAATCATGCAGACAGCTGAGTTTCAGAGAGGAATATTGAGGCTGATGTTAATACAACATGACAGTTTGGTTTGTGAAACAGGTAAGTTTCAAAAGGACATAGTCCTTTTTTTATATATCTGAGCTCAGCCCTTTAGATACTAAGGACTGCACAGCATGTACACCTCTAATTTCACTTCCTCCTCATTTAACCCCTGCTTCTGCCACATCAATTGTTTTCTACCACTGGATCATAAAAATTACTCTTTGCATTATATGTGAGTGACTCACAGTAAATCACGCGTTCAGCAGGAGTAGAGAATTTTTTAGTTTGTATCCACAAATAATTTGATTTTTACTCACTTTGTTGCTATGCCAAATAATTTAATGAACATTTTCTGAAACAAAATGTCAGCCTGTGGCACAATTGCAAACTGTTCAATAGATGCATTCTTACCTGTGTTCATTATTCTTGCAAACTTTCATTTAAACACTGGCTGACCTCAATGACTGATGTAAGCACTCCACTTCATGAATTGTTTATGCTTCCAATTAAGCCTTTTCTATAGTTAACTGTCCCAGGTCAGCTGGGACATACGCATTCTACATGTATATTTCAGTGATATAACAGTACAGACGAAAATGTTGTGGGGGTAGGAAGATCTGTTCCTTAAGCCCCATGGTAATCTGTGGCAGAAATAAAACCAAGAAATGACTCTGCAAATAAAAATTAAATTCCCCACTCCTACACATCTTCAAATGACATCATTCTAACATTGGTGGGTTTTTTTTCTCCCAGGAGGACTTCTTCCTATGCTTCATCACAACATCATGGTCGCTATGAGCAACACATCTAGACAAAGCCAGTTGTCCAAATTCCCTAGGTTTCCCTAGGAAAACAGGTACTTCCAGAGGGCAATACAGCCACCACTTGGCTAGGTAAGAGGAATACCATCCAGTCTAGAGAGACATCCAACCACAGTCAGAAGCACAGCCTAGAGACAGGATGAACAGAGTGCCATGGGAGAAATTCTAGAAGCACATAGTCCACATCCATATATGGTCGCAGCCATTGTAAAATACTTGGCTAGGAGGAAATCTCTTGTGCGAAGTAAGTTTCAAAAAGCCTAGAAACCCATGGTTTTGTTATATAAGGATGCTGGCATCATGTTTTAATTTATTTGGAGCTCTTATGCAACATTTTTTTGTCTCTTCAGAACTTAGTGCTGTTTTCCAAGAAGGTGCCTTGCCTCAAAAGCCTGAAGTCTCAGCAGTGTTAGAATGGGGGACAACAGGGAAGAAAATGGATAGTAAAATTTACATCAAATGTTGAGTCCCAAGAATGGAATGGCTGTAGAAGGTTTAAATACAGATTTTCAACCAAAATGAAATTTTCATTAAATCTGACAGCAAATTTTGGGGTTGCTGGTGAAAAGCGCAGAAGGCAGTACAGTAGGACAATCTCCATTACCTTAGG
The DNA here is from genome assembly GCA_025345505.1 of Todiramphus chloris collaris. Taxonomy (NCBI): domain Eukaryota; kingdom Metazoa; phylum Chordata; class Aves; order Coraciiformes; family Alcedinidae; genus Todiramphus; species Todiramphus chloris. The sequence continues at coordinate 7,037,647 of JANVCC010000067.1, forward strand.
AAATTAAGTAAGCAGTACTACTTCAAATTCTCCACTAACCAATTTTTATGGTGAAAAATATTGAGAATCTCTTGTTTCAAGCATTCTTTGAAAATAAATGCCAAATAATACTATACTGATATATCAAAAGTGCCAAAGGCAACGTTCAGAGAGAAGGAAATTTGAATGGGACACAGCTGCAGGTAAAAGAATGGCAAAATGGAATTTTTCCAAAACTACAGCATGAATTTTCAAACTTGTATGATAAAATTACCTGTCTGTAATTAAGTGGCACTATAAAACTACTACTGCATATTCCATTTAAACAGCATTTTTTCTAAGACCAGATGGTTAAGTGGCATGCTTCACAAATGCCACATTTTAGTGACCTAGAAAGACTGTTACTGTTGATCTTACTTTTCATTTACTTAGACAACAATGATAAAAGAACAGGATGCTTCAAGCTGACTCGGGTAAATAGGTATAAATTTGCTTTGAAGTTTTGAAACTTTCAAGTCAGTTATTGATTCCTATTAAATGGTTTACACATAATTATTTTTTATCTTACTGTAGAAAGTGTATATGAAATAACTGCATGCATATAAGGTCAAATCCTGAAACTTGTATTCAGTTTTCAGTTCTATATTTAACAAAGTAGAGCTTCTACAGAAGTAGACAGAGATCAATGGGAAGCTCTCTTCTGTCCATTGAACCATATATACACACACACACAGAACTTATCCAGTAGTCTGGTGGCCAAGGTATTCTGTGTGTTGTGGACAGTTCAGCAGAGCTGAAGTTTCAGGCCTGATTATCATTTAAAGCACCCAACTCTCAAATAAGTGTGCTGATCCCTGAGCTATGGGCTAGTTCATTATGTGTTTATCATAAAGTTTATTTTGACCTGAAATATCATCTTGGACACAAGGAACTTTCCCAAGGAAAGTTTTCACAACTCATGCATTCTTTCTGAAAGCTTGATGTCTGAGAAATTAATGTTTTGTAACACAGGGAAAAAAATAACATAGTTCCTGAGCTGCTACATGATTTGTGCTACAGTGGTTGAGAACGACAGGCACTGGGATGTTGCTGTACAAAGAGCGAGAGTGGGATTCATTTGCTCAGACTGACATACAACGCAGACATTGAATTAGACACCCTCATGTCCTTTATTATTACCAGAGAGAAACAAGCACTTGTAAGGTGACTCTCATCCCAATCCTATCATGCACGGCTAAACCAGATCAGACAACTGAAATCCCAAAAGTGCCATTTTCACTCTGTCGCTTCAAGGGACCTTAGTGGTGCCCAGCTGAGGTGTATATTTCTTCAGCAAGTTGGGGGGCGAATCCTTGACATAGAGCCCTTTTCATGAAAGGATAAAGTCACGGAGAAGGGAAGTCATGCTTGTTTTCACACTCCAAGGTGATGGCAGAAGCCAGGCTGCACCTGCATTTGCTAAGCCACTGGGCTGTATGGCCACCCAGTCAGACTGCAATGACATCTAGGACTTTGCAGCAATGTTGATGAGCATTTGGGATTTGTGGAAAAAAAACATTCACTTGATATGTAACAAAATTACTTCAGTGTCTATTGCCCCATTTGTTAGGTAGTCTGGTAACTTGAAGCTTCTACCTGCTGATAGACAACTCAGCCTGGATTTTGGACCCAGAAACCCTCATGGAGAACAACTGATGCAGCTGGTTCTTTTAAGATATTGATTCAGTTAGAATAAGTGACATTCAGCACAATGAACATATATATCTTGATCATCAAAAATAACACCCACACAATAATATAACAGTTTTTTTCAACCTCTTCCACTTAGACATGTTTCTCAAATATGTCCTTTTGTTATAATGAAGTACTGAATGAACAGCTGTGTTTCTTCTGTGGTATGTTTGGTCTGCTTCAAGCTCCACGAATTTGCTTTGCTTTAACAGGGCTAGGCTTCATCTCTTTTAGCCTGTTCTCAAGGAACCATGGCACAAAACATTTGTCTACCTCAAACTTCTGCTGCCTTTCCTAGCTCACTACATCAGTCTTTCCAAGACATTTCAACAGCAGGAGAGTTTTGAAATCCTTAATGAAACTTGACCCTGACCTTAGTGGTTTTGAGCTGAATTAAAGGGAGAGATCCTGAACCATAATGCTTAACTGTTAGTTGTGAGCAGAGCCCCCAGGAAAGCCTCCTCTCAGAAGGACTGGCTGGTGTCTAGCAGCTCATCTGCTGCCCCATCCTTACAGACACCTCAGCTCACACCTCCTGATCAGCACACATGATGCCTGCACCTCTCTTGGCCCCACTACCAAACCAGTACTGTTGTTTCCCTGCCCTACATATCTCTGAATCTGTCTGCAAGATCATGGTGGTTTCTTAAAATCTTCATTCATAGAGAGATAGAAAGAAATGCGTTGGAGGGAACACTTTGGTGTTCATCCTTCTGTGAGTAATGTTATGGCATCCCTTTGAATACATAGATTGACTGATGGACCATCCAAGTCACAGATGTCTGCTTCTGAGCTTCAGTCTTCCTGGAAGGAAAGCAACTCTCACTGTACTGAAACTATCAATTCATGGAGGTAAAGTGAATGTCAGTTTGGATTTAGAGCTCCCTCTGAACTTCATTGGTTTTGAATATCTACTTAAAGGGCTTCCGTTTTTATTCTTTCCTGCAACATTAGCTTTCTCTTTCAGGCCCAGTGGAAATCATCTGACCTCTCTTTGAATGAATTGACTCTGAATGGCCAATTCATTACTGCACTATAGGGAAAAATTATCTCAGAAACTCTCTGCCAAGCATCCTGATAGCCAGCTGATGCAGAATAGTTAGCATCAGTAGAATTATCATTTCTTCATATCCGTCAGATTGTGTATCAGTAAGGTTACCTATCTAAATTAGTGCTGGTAGCATCTGTAACCTCTTCAGAGCACAATGCCACAAATTTGTTGACAAAGTTTCACAAATAAACACACAACATTCTTTCTCTTGGTGTTGTTTTTTTTGGTTGGTTGGTTTGTTTGGTTTTTTTACATTTGTTGGCAATATATTTTAAGATTTATATTATGAGCATAAGAGTACAGGTCCATCTGCTCTATTGTCCTGTCTGTACTACAGACTAATATCAAAAGCTTTAGGGAACCACAGAGGAAACAGATGAGATACATTGTGCTTTATCTCCTCATGTATCCTCCCAGCAACCTGGGACTCTGGGATGTTCTGAGCTCATGACTGTGTGTGTGTTTAATCGGAACTGGTGGATTTTCACATCTTGTATAACCTTCTTTTAACTCATCTATAGTTTTTTCCTTCACATATCTGGTAACCATTCATTTAACTACTTAATTATACATTTGGTGGAAAAAACACTCCTTTGCATTATACTGCCTCCTGATAATCTCATTGGGTACCTTTCAGAATTGTGTTATGAGAAACAATAAATAAATGCTCTTTAATCACTTCTATGTCCCAACCTTTGTTTTATGATCTACTGTCTTACACCCCCTCAGATATTACTTTTCTGACCCAGGCTGTTTCATTTCTTCATAGAGAGACTGACTTGGGCTGTTGATCATCTTCATTTCCCTTCTCCACAGCTACTTCTCTTTATACTATATACTGAGAGGTAAGACCAACATTGTATTCAATATTCAGAATGTAGATACACCATGGATTTATACACAGAATAATGAGGTTTTCTGGTTTGTTCTCTGTTCCTTTCATAATCATTCCTAACATCCCATTTGTTGGGTTTTTTTGACCACTGCCAAGACTGAGCTATTCTTTACAAAAAATGAACAGGGACAATCTCTGTTCTGAATGATAATGGCTAAATTTGAGCTCATAACTGTGTAAATAGAGTTAAAGTTAGTTTTCCTTGTGTGTCCTACTTTGCATTCTACCAACACTGAATTTCTTTTGCTATTTTACTACCCAATTTCTCAATAATGTAAAATCCTCTAAGAGTCTCGTTATCAGACTCCCTTTTTTCCTGTGTAATACCTACTCTGCAGCAAACACCATCACCTTACTATTCATTCTCATTTCCATAGCATTTATAAATACAAATCTCTTTTGTGCTCCATCAGTAACCTTTCCATTTTAAAGACTGACTTGTTATTCTTAATCTTTGGTTCCTGTCCTTTAACAAGCTTTTAATCCTGGAAATAAATCTTCCTATCATAATCATTTACAGAATCTTTGGTGAGGGAACTTGTTAAAATCTTTTCAGAAATCAGAGTATGCCATCTCCTTACTGACTCCTTACAAGATTCTAATAAGGACAATAAATTTTGCTTTGTAAAAGTTGGAAATCCTGAAGATGCTGGCTCTTCTCAATTTAATAATTTTTATCCAGGAGTATACAGATTTCTTCACCTTGTCTTGGTGGAGAAGACATTGAAGCTGTGATCCTCAATAGCTTCTTTCACTTGATCTTTTTTTTTTTAATTTGTCATCACATTTAGACACTCTTTTGTTCTCATTGTAGCAAGACTGGTTTAAGAGAGATACACATATCACAAATAATAGTTCAGGATTTTATATCTGAATATGTCATATCTGTGTTCTGTAAGAATACCGGGAAGAATGTTATCAAATCCTGTTTGTTTACTACTATTCCTTCTGTATTGTTTTTCTAAGACTTCTTCAACCATTCCACTTTGACATAGCCCTTTTGGTGCAATAGAGAAATTTTTCTACTCCTTCTGCAAGAAATTTTAAAGTTTAGCAAGCTTTCTTTTGATGTCAGTCATGATAATACATTATACATTGTGTTGTTTGACAATTAAATATTTGAATCTCTTTAATCATAACAGAGTCTTTCCTCTGGAAGTTAAAAAAAAAAATTACCAGAGCAATCAAAAAGCAATTCTTGTCTCAGTTTTATCAAATTTGTACTTCACTCCAGAAGCTTAAGTGACTCCGGGAGGATGCCAGCTCCCCGTATTTAACTAGGTTGTAGCATTTTGAGGTCTATTTAATTGATAGAGTCTAAAGTATATGAAGCCACTACTTATTTTTCTCAGTGAAGGTTTTGTAGCTGGGGTCCATATTGCCTTTGAGCATCAGATTGATGTGAAAACAAAATTAATGTGGGAGAATGATATGGGTTATTGACTGCACTGCAGGGAATATGAAGGCAGAAAGGAGTGCATTAGTGTTTACATGCGGCTGAGCTAAATAAGGATGCCAAATGCTCCCCACTAGGAAGTATTTGAGCCATGACCTCTAACTAGCAATTTTCATTTCAGCCAACACACTCTTTTTCAGTTTAACACAGATCATTTACTTCTTTCCTGCTCATTTTACAAGTTGTTTAAATACCTGAAAACAGCTGAACTGGTGTAGAAGAGCATTGAGGAGAAAAAAAACAAAGTATCAAAAAGGGGTGTGAAACAGCTGCTTTCAGTACTTTGAGATAGAATAGCAGAGTCACATCTGTGTGGGATTTTCCTCCTCCTGTAAAAGCCCTGTGAAGTATTGCAAGGTTGATCAGCTCATTGACAAAGTTACCACCCAAGGGCAGGACTAAGTACCAGACTTTCATGGAAAGATGTCAGGAATAACTGGCTCAGGGAGAACATCTGGAGATTGGAAGAACATTTTTGGAGAAGTTGAGTTAACTTTCTCTTCTTTCATGTTTTATTATGGCTGGGAAAAACAGATGTGCCTATTTTACCTTGTTAGAAAAGGGAGAAAGCTTGAATGCAACAACAGTGACTTCATGGGAGGGTCACAATTTATACTAGGTGTGAACAAGAGGAATGATACCAGAGGAACATGTTTGGGTTGTTTTTTGACTCTCCCCAGCTGGTTTGGAGGAAGACAATTGTATTTCTAAGAAAATATTCCAAACTACAGGGCCTGGAAAAAAGGGGGAAGTGGGTCTGGAAGTATGCCTGCCTTTGAGAGCCACATCAAACACAAAGTGGAGAGGAAAGAAAGAAAAGAAAGATCACACCTTCTAGAGGAACTTAGCATGGTTGTGGTTCTTTACATACATTGTGAAGACCATGATCTTGGCAAATCACTTCTTCCCTGGGGTGTTTTACAGGATCACTTTGAATATGTTCACCAAAAATCTTGCTGACAGAGCTGTAGATGGGGGGAGGGAAGGAGGGAGGGAGGGAAGGAGGGAGGGAGGGAGGGTGCTTTTTTTGTTTCTTTCATGAGTAATGGTTCATTATTGCATATTGGGTAGGCAAAGGGTGATTTAAATCACCTTAGGGAACTGATGTTTTGTTTTTCTCCCAACTGCTGTCAAATCTTCTTCTCTCTATGTGTTTACTGATGAGGGGCCACCTTGTTAGCAGCTTTAGACAACTGTCACATTATGGGAAATACATAAAATCAAAGCTGATTCTGTCTTTGGCGATTTTCTGTTGCTACATTCTAGTCCATGTTCCCAGTGTGACTTGGGAAATTATTAAGGACAAGTGGAAAAAGACCATAAATCTTCACAATTATTTCAATATTTTTACAATATTATTTTAGTGACATTTGTCTTAATTTTGCCCTTAACTTTGATGTTAATGTCTCACAGTGGAGACATGTTTTTATGTACATGAGTTATGTCCAGAAGCACCAAATCAGATTGCTTGTGTTTGACATCTGTGTTACAAATGTCACAGGGACAGCAGCCATCTCAATGAACTTGTGCTGGGGAGCCCCAGCTTTATTTCCTGCCTCTGCTTTGTTGTATGGTTTATTTGAGTACCAGACCTGCTGTTAACATATTCTTTGTAGCAGACAATGAGAGAAGAAAAAGGGGAAAATTGCCTCCACATCACCAGCTGATCTGAAGATGCTCAACTGCAAATGCAAAATCAAGCTGAATCTTTGACACTGGACAGCACGTATTTTGTAATTTGTTATAACTAAATATATATGTTACTAAATGTGTGTATATACAACTATGTATAATATAATATATATTATACTACAGTATGTTTATATATACTACATATTATATGACTATTATGATTACCAACACTGGGCCTCAGAGATGATAGCAGGAAGCTATCCTGCTATCCAACCTGTGCAGGTTGGTCTGGTGATGAGGACAGATTTTTCTCTCAGCCCCAGATCAGTGACTAGCCTGGTGCTCTCACCAGGTTTGATCATACTCTAATCTTGAGCTTTTCTTTACCTAACAGCAACCAACAACATTGGTTTCCTAGGTAGAGGGTAAGCAGTAATACCAGGAGGCCTCCTTGCTCATGTAGAACACAAGAGGTTATTCTATGAATCCTGCCCAGGAACCGCCTTCATCCCCAGATTCTCTCTTGCACAGGAAGGCTGAGCATCCATGAGATGTTAGAGGGAAACACAGCAGAGAGGGGGATTAGGGTGGTGTTCTGTTAACCTCTTCCCCACAAATGCACATAGATAACTAGTGCAAACATGTACCTTAGGATGTGAAGGGGACACATTAATTCTGTTTTTCTAAATGTTTCTTAATTTTGGAAAACATGTTTTAGTATGTAAGAACACTGATAGCAGAATACTGGCACAATAAGTATAATCACAAAACCCAAGTGAGTGAAAACTTAAAGAAGGGTTTTGTAATAGATGTCATAAAACTTGTGAAGTCTGTGTATTGGTGACAACATCAGAGACTTGACCGTATTGTGACCAAAAGGAGACAGGGCAATGAAAGGGTTTTGCACACAAATAAATGTCTCACAGGTTTCTGGGGAGCCACTGGCAAAAGGAAAGGACCCAAATCTGACATTCCTCGTACCTGTAAGGTACTAGGTAATGGGCCAAGTGAGACCCTCTGCAGGCCTATGCTTTTCTCAGTTTAAGACCTATGAAGAAGTAAGCATGGACACATCTATTATGTTTCTAAAATATGATGTGCTCATGACAAGGGTGTTCCAGCCCGGACTATGGACTAACTTACTGATATAAAGGAATTTACATGTCAAAAAAAACATTCTCCTTTGACCTCAAATTTATTTTGTTATAAAGATTGAGACCTAATAAGTCATCTCTGACAAATTTCACTCTTCTTATGATGTTATCTGTTTTATGTGGATGAATTTTTGGTCTGGCAAAGTACATCAAAACCAGAAAGTAATTTTGCAGAGTCCTATAGAAGTGTAGATTTGTGAAGTGGACATTAGATGATATCAGAAAATAAAGTTTATGACACTTGTTGTGGAGTCTGGTATTTATTATTTAGCAGATTTATGAGGCAAAATGTGTTTCCACAGAGTTCAGACCACAGATGTAGCTATGGTAATATCTAGTAATATCCTCAATGACTTTTTTTTTCCCCTTTGGGTTCTAGTGTAGAGTGTCCTTCTGGCAGAAACACAATCAAGTGTATTTATAGATGTGACATTTGGTCATAGTGAAATGCTTTGAAAAATAAAAACATAAATATGCCCCAAGACTGGACATGATAATTTGTTTCATAGTCAATATAAACACAGTTTGTTCCTCTTATCTATCCTAACTGTATACAAGAAAACACAAGACCTTTTTGAATTCGTGAATAATGTTTTTCCATAGAAAAATGCTGCAATGAAAAACAAGATTTTCAACAGGAAGGTGGAATTTCCCATTTGGATAATATTACAGAGTCGTGAAACTGCCCACATACCTCATTTCATCATTTTCTGAACTAGTATGTTCAGGTTACCCAGGCTTTGTAATTATTCCCAAGGAGATTCCTTGGATATATATGCAAACCCAACGTTCACTAAAACCAATGGCTTTTGGAGAGGTCTAGAAAAAACTCTGTAAATTCAGACTGGTATCCTGGTCTTATGCCCTGAGTCTAAAACAAATGCATGTAGAGCAACCTTATGGTAGAGCAACCTTATGAGTGGTAGGGTTTGAGCCCCCCATGAATTAGAAGCACTAGTATGTGGTTATCAAGCTCATTCTGATATGTTTAGTGGAGAGAATTCACTAGGAGATCAGTTCATGGTATGGATTAATGATGATCCAGAAGGCAGGAGTGAGACCAGGCTTAACCTTCTGCTAAACAGCATAGGTGAACTGAAGGTAAATATTTTCTGAAATCCAAGAAACTATGGTTAATATCATGTTTCTTTTCTTTCTGGCTTGATACTATATCAAAGGCTTTGCAGCAGCACTAGAACTGCACTGATGAACATAGTAGGTTTGCCTCTGTGGGGAAAAGTTTGTATTATTAGGGCAAGGGGTGGCCATCAGTGCAGCCTTTGGGCACTTGAAATGGAAATTATTAGCCTGGGTGTGCACCAGGAAGCCTTCAGCGACTCTGTAAGGATGCTGCAAAGGCCACCCTCAATAAACATGTTTTGAGGAAATCAAGTGCAACATGAATTTAATGTTCCTAGGGAGTCGTTAAGGAAAAAGTCTTAATTAGCATTTATGACTAAGTTGAATCTATAATACAGACATAAACAAGCCAAAAAAAAAAAAACATTTGAGGAAAGAACTTGCAAATAGAAAGGGAGAGGCATACAGAATGGTATCTCCTCGTGTCGTTCAGCATGTCAAAAGTGCTTGATCATCTCAGGGCAGAAGTGCTGGGGCTGAAGATTCCCTGGCTGCTGCATTTCAGCCCAAGCCCCCGCTTAACAGCAGTGTCCACAGATATGCTGGCCTCATTGTTATGGACCTCTTACCCTGTCATAGACAGTTTGGATCTGCAAGGCCCTACAAGGAGCCATTTGTTTGCTTTTTAAATACTCATAGCCTCAAACAGAAGTATATTTTCTCTGTCTTCCAGACTCCCAAAATGCGCTCATGTGGCAGATCTCCTTCATAAACTCACCTCCTGATGTCAGTGTACTGCAAAAATACTTTTGATCTTAAACTTTTAGCATTACATCAACATCTGAACTCTTTCACAGAAATAAGAAATTGAACAGGGGAGATCTGCATGGCTCCAAACTTCAAATTAGAGTCCTTGAGCTGAGACTGAAGAAGCAGGAAGGAGGGAGCAGCCTGTGGTAGCAGGTCACTGCTGGTCATGGTGCTGGTGGTGAACTTGCTGTGGTGTTTCCAGGCTTGTACTCGATACAGGTCTATAGCCTTGCTGCTGTTCAGCTCAGCCTGAGGCATGATGATGAGCTGATGCTAAACAGTACAAAATTTCAGTTCTCAGCAAGGGTAATAACACTGCTGGGACATAAATCATCTGTTGGGACACAGCCAGACAGCAGCAAATTGCAGGCTTAAAACCAGAAAATATACATGATTTATGGTAGGTGTGATTAAGTTGCAGGGCAAATATCTGCCATATATGACTTATAAGGATTGTAACACGGAGGACAGGGCAGAGAAAAGCCATGAAGGAGAGTAAGACTGGCAAAGCTGAGGTGCATTTTAATCAGTGAGCCAGAATTAATCTTCACTTCTCTAGAGGAAAGAGCCAGCTGAGGCTGCTGAGTGTAGCTTTGGAGACACACAGCTTCAGGAAAGCAAGACGGCCTGGCTTCCCACAGCATAGATTGCAATTCTGAGTGGCAGAAATACTGGCAGAGGTTCTGGCTGTAAGCTAAACAGCAGCAGCAGCAGCAGGTGGGAACATCATGAGCATGAGGTTTTCCACACTGCGTTTCATCTTGTGACTCAACTCACCCCTCGGGAAGCCAAACAGCATCCTAATCATTGTCCATTGCTTTATAAATGAGTAATTGAAATTCCCCTTTCTCTGTGAGAATAGGTTAATTGCAGGCCAATGCGAGCCTTCCGACTGCTCACCTGCAGGAAAGTGCTTTCCCTGGCCTAGCCCAGTGCCCCATGGCCAGTGAGCCACTCTCCTCCTGACCAAACCTTCCCCACTCCTGCCCGCCGAGATACTGAACATCCATGACCCTCTCCAAAAGGCTGTCCTCTGTCTTTACAGATTATGGGCAGCCATGGTGACAACAGATACCGAACCAGCCTTGGGTACCCAAGGTGGAGGGGTGGAGGGGGCATTCAAAGCAGTAGGAACCATGAAAAATGGCATTTTGGCAGCAGTATAACCCTGCAGATGGACGAGCCCAACTCCAAGTGCTGCTGCTGCAAAGTACCCCAGTTAGAGTTCTGTGCTCAGACACATTCCTGTGAGAAGCACCCATTGTGTCAACCTGTGAGCTAACCTCCAAGGCAAAACCTTGTCAGTGCTAAGAATGATGTTTTGTCATTATGGAAAAACAACCTGTACCTGCTGTGGATCTGATGGCAAGTCCAAAGCTGGGAGGATTTCTAAAGGCTACAAGAGCAGTCTTGGTCACACACGGAATCTTGTCACACAGACATAAATTCTGAAAGTAAGAATTATACTGACCTGCCAGAAAATTTTACCCTCACAAGAACAAGTAAAAAGTGATGAGTAACGTAGACAAAGCAAGTGATACTGATCAACTATTTTTCATCCTCACTTATTTGAAAACAACATTGGTAGTATAGCAACATTTTTATTGATAAACAGAAAATAAAGGCATCAAATTAAGAGTTAACAGGCTTGTGCCTCGGAAAATAACAGTCTAGAATGGTTTTCTATAGGCATAATGTGAGATTGAAAAAAATTATCTTAAATTCCAGTATAATGCAGAGGGTTACTTCAGTGTAAGTGCTGATATGTTACCTTTACTGTTACCTAAACACCAACATTCTCTTCCAGGGATTAACATGACTCACCTCAGTAAATACTTGCATTCTAATTTCCATTTGACAATTAATTACACATACTGCCCCCTGATCAGGAATACTGTGTAATGTAAATTCCATTCTGGTAGGGATTTTCTCCTGAGATAATTAAATCTACACAGGTTGGTAGACAAATGTCTTACATACTCAGCTTTATAAATCTGATTAAGCCTAATTTTAAGAAATATCTTCAGAATTATGATGTAACACAACCCACAGCCACTATTTCCTGGGTATTTTTAAGACATGAGTCAGTTAAATGACTTTCAACTTTGGAAATTGCATGTGCAATTAAAGAATAGCCAAACACAGTCACTTTAGGGCTACAGAAAAAAAACTATTGTCTTCTTGTCTTACCTTGAATTAAGGAAGACTGTTGAAGCAAGATAGGAAGGGAAGGGGAAAGATATGTACGCAAATAACAGGTTTATTTGTGAAGGATTATTTGTTTTATTTTTTCTGACCATTTCTGTAACCTAGCTACAGAATATTTTATTTCTGATGTGTGCTTTGCCTCTGTTGAAAATAATTGTCAACATCTGTGACACATAAAAGGAATCTCAGGACACAAGCTCGAAGGAATTTTCCAAATAAGAGTCCTTTGAAAAATGCATATAGCTTATTTTAATCATATACCTTACACCTTGGCATAGCTCTCTCCCAGTATTAACATTCTTTTTACATACAGATAATGGTATGCAGGTAACAAGCACCTGCTTCCAGTTTGGAACCACTATTTAAATTGTCACAAGATTTTGATTCAGTGATTTAAGAATTTGTAGATTCCCTGAAATTACTATCAGGGAGAAGAATGAATTTGCCAGAAGAATCACAAATAAATACATTTTAAATAAAACTTGAAGAAAAAGACAATTGAAAAAGTAACAATTTAAAGGGAAGAAAATTGTTATGAGATGAAAAAAAAATCCGTTATTTAATGGAGAAAGCATTTATCTGGTTCTGGCTGTTGTGCAGTCTATTTGTCATGGTGAGTAGACTACAAAGCAGGTTATGTCAACATGTTGATTATGAATGAAATGTGACAATTTAGACTGTGGAATGTGCAAACATATTTTAAGGATATATACTGACCTTAAGTACATACAGAAATACGTTGAAAAAAACTCAAGAGACCTAACCTACTTTAAGACTTCTCTCTGCAGGCACAAAAGGGCAACAGATTCTTCAGCAGAACTCAGAGACACTCAAGCATGAAAAAGCTGAAGCAACTTTGACTCATAAAATGTGGGAGTCACAGATTATGTTTTTTTCCATAACTATGTTATTGTGACAACAAGCGAAGCTTAATCTGTTAAAAAAAAAAAACAAAACTTTTTCACGGAATAAAGTGGGGTCTTTCCATTCTGAGCGCCAGACAATTTCTTAAGTAAACATGAAATACCATAGGAAAAGTAAGTAAAGTAAGTAAATTAAAATTTTTAATCCAAAATCAGGAAAATTGTTTCCTTTTTTGTTGTTGTTGTATTGGGCTTTCCACCACATGTCATCATGCCTGAAAATTAAAGACAAGCTTAATACTGCTAGCATTTGGAAATGGCTTTCTGTCAAAGAAAGTTTAACATACCAAAGAAAAAGTCAAACAGAACACAAGCAAGGAATAATAATTATTTTAATATCTGCCCTTTTCATATGGTTTGTTTTGAGGTACTTCTAAAAGGGATTAGGTTTTCCAAAGAAAATTGACCCTCAAGAGGGACCAACGTACTTCATTTCCCAAACTAGTATTGAGCTCTACTTCAGACTACCATAAATCCAACATCTTATGTACAGGCAAAATTAATTTCAGATGTTCAAGTTCTCCTTGGTGTATCATGCTGAACGTGTCTGTGTATAGACAAACCTCATGAAAGTTTAAAGAAAAAAAAGTAAACCAGTTATCACAAGCCATTCGAGGAGCTATGAGGCCACAGGGCAATTAATGAAAGCTCCTAAATCTAGTTATTTCCCCTCATGCACCTGAGCCTTTACTCTCTCTAGTACCACATACTCCAAACACTCTCTCTTCTGCAGAAGCGCTGGTCCCCTCCACCTCAGCCCTGCAGGGACAACTCAGCTTTTATCACAGGCGCTGGGGCTGCATCGCTGAAGAGTGTTGTTTTCACTTGCTTGCAGAACTGAAACAAGGAAACCGGACGAGCGCTGTCAATGTGAGGCAGGAGATGAAGAAAGGATTTTTGCTCAATTTGGAGGAATTTTTCAGTTCTGTTTTTTCCACACAGAGGGCTTTCCTGGGGCCTCCTTCTGACATAGTTGATTGAAGCTCTTGTCTCATTTAAACAGCATATTTCGAGGCTGATGTTATACATACCTTCAGTTCTTCATTGTACAACCTGTAGTATATAAAGCTGGAAATTGCCCAAGAGGTCTCAGGAAATTATCTGGTGTATTTAGAGCTATAACTTTCTTTTATTCAATTATATTTCTGAAAAGTCATTTTAAGCTCCAGTGTTTGAATAGAAACTCAGTATCAGATTAGCTCTTGAAAAGAATCTATAGTGTTTAATAGCCCACTCTGTCTCCCAGTCAATAGAATTTCTTCTTTAAAACCTCAGGGAAGCAATTTTTGTGGCTGACTTTGGTGAGGTATTTGCTAATGTATAGCCAAGTAATAATTATATTGACAGGAGAATTCAGCTGACTTCTTTGTATATTAATCTTCATGCTATCACAATAAAAAAGATATCAGGAGGTAATTAAATAAAACATTGTTTAAAAAAGACCTAATATAAATCTATCAAAATAATTATATTGCAAGTATTTAGAGAACCACCAAAGTTTATCTCACTGACATGAAACGGAAGTTAGATAAAGAGACTCAACATTTCATTTAGCATACATTCCAATCTTTAGGATTGGAATGTTTTAGGGAATGTATATACTGAAAAGCTATTTAAAGTAAGAGCTGGATTTCTTTAAGCAGAAAAGAGTGAGAAAAGAGGTCACAAAGATCAATCTTTAAGACATAGTTTATATTGGTTTTAAAACATCCCTGACATTTCTTTCTGCTAAAAACACCCTAACATATGTTTCTTGCAGTCAATTTTTTCCTAGACAAGTGGTTTTTGTCTTCTTAGGTTAGAAGTTTCCCTTCCGTGCCAGCTCCTTATCTACTTAAGAAAGGATGTCCATTCCTGTAAGGTGGCTGCTGCTTGTTTGTCCCTTGAGAAAGCAGTTCATGGCTGATGCTCTTCCACGGGAGCTTGTTCCAGCTAGCCTGTGATGCACAGCACCCTGGCAACCCAGTAACACACAGGAGGAGATGGGAGAAAAGTTCATAACTCATACAGACAAAGCAATTGTTAGTGTGCACTGAGCACATCTGTAGAAATCTGGCAATGCATCTAAATCACAATTTTGCATGTTTAAGCAGCATTTTATGTAATAGCAGATTTGAAAACACAAAAAGTGTTGCATGAAGAGGCTGGTGTGGAAAGTAAGGAAAGAGCAAACAGGCATACTGGCTGAAATTGAAACGACACTAACCATAAGTTATCCCAGCTGCTCAGTTTCTAGCGAAAGCAATTAATAGCACTTACATGATCAGCTCATTAGAAGCTGTAGGAGAAATTATCTATATTCACTGCAGAAGACGATTCTGGATAGGATTTAGTTGCTTGTATCTTCTGTATTTGTAAGTTACTGAAAGGAAGGGAAGGCAAAGGCAAGCACTAGTCAGAATCAAAGACAACACTGAGAAGAGGGTGATGCAGATGCAAGGCTGACCATAGCTCAAAACTCTGGGCACATCCTGGGGATTCCCAAGGGCAATAGAAGGGGCCTGTTATTTCACAGGCCTTCTGCTATTAAGCCTTATTTCTTTCAGAGTTCTTAATTACCTCTTTTCTATTCTTTTTACTGGAAGGCTGATCTGACAGTTTTTTTGTTTGGTTGGGTTTTTAGTCAATAAGCCTGTATGTGAGGTGTACCAAGTAGATTCAGGTGAAAACAAGAACACTCCATCTTTCTGTCAGCAGTGGGATCAGATAAAACAGCATAGCTGGGAACCCCTGAATAACCTGTATTCTTCCATGTACACGGGGGTCCCAAGAGAAGCATGGTCTTTGCAATGTAAAAGCACTGTATTTGAAGTCCTGTATTTTTGAAGGATTTCCTGCAACAAGTATAAACCAGGAAAACCCTAGAATATGTCTCAAAGATATCTTTTAAAATATTACTTGCAAAGACTTACATTTCCCAAACCAAACTCATAAAAACACAGATGGTAAAGCAAACTAGAAGGTAGGAAGGCTAAAGAAAAAACACAAGTATTCTAAGGCTAAGAGTGTCACCTGTTTTGATTCTCGAGGTTTGATTGTGGCTGACAGAAAACAGAAATCTCCTGTAACTCCTTTGGTTAGCCTCTCATTTAATAAAATATTTGTCTAAAACCAAAAATGTAAGTAAAGAGTTTGTAATCTCCGGGCATGTATGAAAGCTATTGTTACTGGGTTTTAATGCTCAAACAAGTTTATAATGATTCAGCAACTAAATATAATTTGTCAAGATCAATCCATATCAAACCAATTTAATTACTTTCTATGACAGGGTATCAGGCTTCACAGAGAGGAGGGAAGGAAGCACTATATGCTATATATGACTTCACTTTTGAAAAGATTTTTGAGATATCTAGGGATTGTGTGGATGAAAAACTGATTGGAAAGCAATATTCAGAAAGATGCTATCCAGAATTCATTGTCAAAGAACAACCAGAGTTCAACAGGTGTCTCTTCTGAGTACAGTTTTGCCCAGTACTTTCCATAATAACTTAGCTGATAAGACAGTTTGCACTTAAGAAGTCGCAGGGCACACTACTTTAGGCAAGGCTGAAGGCACATTAGAGGGCAGGATTGGACTTCTGAATTGCCATGACCAATTGAGAAAACAACTTGGAAAAACTGAGATGAAATTTAGTGGGGCAAGCTAATTTGCTACACGGGCAGAAATAATCACAATGACAGGACAAAGAGTACCTGGCTGGACTGTTCTTCTTTGAAATGAGATCTGGTGGTGGTTGTGAGATGAACACTGAGCCATTGGCAATGTCAGTCTGTGGCAAAAAAAGAACAAACAAACCACAAAACACAGGTAATACAGAATTGTTTAAATAGATAGATCTGGAAAAACAAGTAGAATAATCCCTCTGCTCTATTCAACTTTGATTCAGGTTAGATCAACATTTTCTAATCCATCCCTGGAGGTTTTTATTGATATCATTTTAGACAATCATTGGTTAGAAATAGTGTAAGTGTAGGTGATTCTATCTTGGACAGAGGAAAGAAATAGATGATCTCCTGAAGTTGTTCCAAAAAGCCCTATTTTTCCATTATTTTCATGTAAGAATAAATGCAACAATATTAACCACTCTTGCTCAGTGCTACAGTTCCCTTTGTTGCACTTTCCATTTTCACATACTAGTCTTCCATCATTCTAGGAAACTCAAGGTAAGCAAGAGGCTTTTTTCTTTTGGTGGCATGCTGTCTTGTCTTGAGCTTCCCCTGTTTGTCAATCCTGTTGTGTCCTTCACAGACAGCTGTACTGTTTCTTCACTCAGAATAAATCTACCTCCTTGGGAAAGCCTGGTGCAAAATGAAAAGCAACCTTACAGCAAATGTCAGTATGCATCTTCTGCTATAGGAACTGATCAGATGCTGCACACTTGGCTTTTTTTTTTTTTTTCCCCTTTCTTCATTTCTGTGACATTTTACAATTTCTAATCAAGCTGTTAAATTGCTGGGTTTTATGTGGTACACTTTGACACCTGGACAGTCTTAGAGAAGAAACTGTCAGTGGATTTACCCTTTTCTTTGAAGCTATGACATGGCTAAGAGTTAACACTTGCAAACCTTGCTGTACTTCTAAGAGTACACCTTCAAGGTGGGCCTTCCTTTTCACCCTTTGCAGTCATGCCACCTCTTGCCGTTCTCCCTGCAGGGCTGTCTACAGTAATCCTTACCCATCAAGTTTTCAAAAGGTGTTATCTGGAGCTGACTACTCATATTCATAGTTAAATGGTTAGAAAGATGTACTTGATTGCAGGAGGGGTTCAGCTCTCCTTTGGGCAGCCCAGTCTGAAAGCTGTCACTCTGTGTGAAGCTGTCAACAATGCTAGAACTGAAATGCTTTCTTTTCTTCCTAGTCAGAAGGACAAATCCCATAATTTTACAAAAATTGTCTTGACACTGGTAAAAAGATCTGAAGAACCTTCCTGCCCAGCTTTGCTTCCCAGAAACTGTCTTTTCATGACCCTCCTGCTCAAAAAGCTCTGAATGCCATTTGTCCCAGAATGGGAAAAGTTAGGGAAAAGTGAAATGTGGTTGGTGAATACATAAAAAAAGAGATATCTGTTACCCAGAGAGAAATTTCCAGCCTAGTTGCTTTAGCTAATATGTATGTAATGCTCATTTTTGCTCCTGCTAATGAATTTTGGAGATTCAAGACTCTGCAGAATCAGGGTTAAACTGAGGCTGTCAAGAGGAGCAGTAAATATTGCAGTCCAACAGTTAAGGGACATTTTCACAAACAGAGTGTAAGGAGTGTCAGGAATAAAAATTTCAATCCATTGCTGTACATTTACAACCAGTTTGCATGCTTTTATCCTAACCTGAACATGTAAGAAAAAACTATTCTTGCCTAAGAAATTGTTTCACATACCTAGAGAGAGAGACTTGGAACATTGCAATGCTTTTTTTGTTATTTTACTCGAGGTATATTTTTTTCATAGTGCGTAATGTTGTTGCTGTGCATTTTCCATTTTTCCCTTAATGTAGAAAAGTAGCATTTCAATCTTGGTAAGCAGATCAATGTGGACATTATCGCCATCTTGATAAACAGATATTTCTGCAAGAGTTGAAATATGGATGTTTTATCCCGCAGAAAAGTTGGCATCCAGCCTAAGGAGTCTTCCTTGCTTGACATACCCTGTAGCTTGTAGCTTTTGGAGGGACTGATACCATCAGAGCGAAGTTTTTTGGATGCAGCTGAGACCAAAGTTCAGTCCATTTATGAAAGATGATAACTCCCAAGTTTTCATTCCTTACTAGAAGATGAATTAGTTCCACAGGCTGCAGAGACATTTCCAGGTTAAATCACAGCTGCTAAGAGGACTGCCTTTGACAGGAATTTCTGTGTTTCAAACCTGTATCAATAAAGTAAATAGAAAAGAGGAGGTTATCTAGAAAGTCATAACAATGGCTCAGTGTTTGAAGCAGCTGTTCAAAGGAACAAGTCAAAATACTTCTATTGGATATTGGGTTGTCTGTAGCCGGAAAGGAATGAGATTAGTCACAGTTTGGGTTTTTTTTGATGTAATAATGTGCATGACTATAAATAACAGAAATTGCTGTAAAGCTTAAGTTTCTTAATCAACTTCTAGGGCAAACCAAATGTTTAAGAAAGCAACAATAAAAATGTATTAATATGATGTTATTGTTTGTGAAGGAAGGGACAGTACCCTTTTCTGTATTCTGTGAAATTTCACAAATTATTTTGATTTACTTATTTTCCAATGACTGGGACGTCCTCTCTCCTGTCTGTCTATATCTCTAGTGTGTAAAATTGCGACCACAGGCACAAAATCTCTGAAGAACTTGCAGGTCTGTAGATAAAGAGGGCTACATGAATCCCAAGTGTAACTTTTACAGACTGTGACAACTTGATGGTCTCTAAGGGCCTCCCACTGGTCAAACAACAGAACTACATTGGTACCCTCTGAAAACAAGGCTCCCCTCACTTTGGAGTTAGATGTGTGATGGCTATGACCGCTCTTGCCGGATGAAAAGGGCCAGGGCATGGGTAAATTCCCAAGATGATTTGGAAGAGAGATGCTCGTGGGATTAGGTGAAAGTAAGAATAACCTTCCAGATAGAAAACCACTTTCAATGGCTATTTAAGCTCATTCTCCACAGAGTTCCCCAAGGACGGGTTATCTACTTGTTCTGTAGGATATTTTTTGAATGAGTAATGATTTAGTGCATAGAAAAACAACTTTTTTTTTTAAATACGTACAAAACTTGGGGTGGGAGGGGCAGAGATGCAGTGGAGATAGGTGACAAAACAGGAAACATAAAAGTAGAAGAGAAGCTAGGACCCAAATTTGTGCTTAGCCTGTTCCTCAAGCTTTCTCCTCCAGGACTAGAAATTGTCTGTAATGCAGCTTAGAGCTGCAAGACACTGAGTTTTGTAAATACACTCCTTGTTCACATGGACTAAGAAACCTGAATGCCAGCTTTCCTCAGCCATCTGGCAGAGTCCAAATCTGGATCCAGTTACATCAGTCTGCCAGATGTCCTAGACACATTTTTATTCTTTTCATGCTGTTGCTATACTCCTTTGTTCTGTTTCCATTCCAACATTACTCTTCTTAACTTTGTTGTCTCATCTTTCTTCTGCTTATGAGGAAGAATTTTCCTGTAGCAGTTAGCTTGAGTGAGTATCCTCGTAACGGTCTACATGGTGCAATACATCAATGTTCTATGCCTGAATTGTGAGGTCCACACATTTCCCAGCTGCCCTGTTGCTGGCCTGAACACTTTCGATAATCATCAGTGTTCAAGCAGTGAACAAATCTAGGCTGCCTTTGGAAAAAAGTGACATTTCAAGCCTTCTTAGAAGGACACTGGAACATCTTTGCCTGCCTAGTATCAGCATCATCATTTTGCTGCAATGACTGGAGCTACGGTGGAGGTAGCTGGGCCTGAATGCTCTCTAAGGCATAGGCTGCAGCCAGTATTTTTCCCCAGGTGATGCAGAACTCTCCCTGTTAAGGGGACAAATGTCCAGTTTGGCCTCAAACCTTGGCTGTTCTGAAAAGCAATGACCCAGCTCACTGAAGGAGACAGATTATTGTAAGCATAGCTACCAAAATAATCATTTAGCAGCCAAGAACATGGCTAAGGCTTTACCCACATAGTAATTTTATCCCACATGTGAGCCCAAGGCTGTTGAGCTTTACCTGCCTGTGTCAACTGCTCCCACTCAGTCTGGAGCCACAGTGCTTCCTGGCTCATCCTTTGGGTCACCTTCCTGCACACAGCATGGGTGGAATGGGGACAGCTGGCTGCTCTCTGTTGAATAATAGCTCCCAGAATCACTTACCTACAGTGTTAATCCTGGAAGGAGTCCCACTCTGTTTTGGGTAAGGCAAGCTGGGAAGTCCTGGCCACCCTCAAGTTACACTGCAGGCTGTTCTTGGTGGGATCTCAACTGTCTGTTGCCATCTTCTGAATGATGCCCAAGGGCTGACAGCACTATCATGGATATAACAGTGATGAAGCCAGTGCTTCTGGCCAAATATAGGATAAAGCTAGCATAACAGAGCCACGGACAGAACAAGATCATTCCATTTCCTAGGTTTTGATACCTCAAAATTTGCCTCTCCTGATTAGAAATATAGATGCAATGTTTCTCTGCAAAGAGAAAGTCCTGACAGCCTACCTCTGAGGCACTCTGTCTGCTGAGCTGTATTTGGTTTTGAGCACCACAGGTACCAAAGAGCAAATAAGAACATCAGATGTTTTTTGTTCCTCCTGGGTTTCAGAAGATTGTGATCAAAAGCAATAATTTAGCTAAGTAACAAAGAAAATGCTGTGTTTTTTTTTTTTTTTCAACCAGCCTTAATAACTGTGTAATACACAGCCCCTGTACTCAACTCCCCCTGCAACAGACATCTAACATGGTTCAGATCCTGACTGTGTGATCCTTAGGCATTGGTAAATAGGCATTGGACTTTAACTTAAAATCACCCACCTCCTGAAGGCCAGATCTATTACTACCCTAAATCAGGAAAACTCTAGTGCCTTCAAGAAGTCTCACCACTTTGTAACAGCTGAAAACCTAGCCCCCAAATTCAACCTCAACTTCTGCCTTTCTGAGTTTGCCACTGGTTTCCATCACAAGGGCTGTTCAGGCTTACGTTATCTATAGACAACCCAGTTATATGCAATAAAGTAACTACATGTCTTTTAACTTATTATAGGTACCAATAAAACACCTAGGGTCCTTGACATTCAATCTACTGTTGTAATAATGTTGGAAATCATCAAAATGTGGAAATTCAATTAATAGTTTCAGCTCTTGAAGACTGGCTGAGGATAACATTTGATGGCACCTGATAACAGGCAGATGAGATCATGCCTTTCATGTTGCTTAAGAAAAATGATGAAGTACTCTACATAGAAAATAGAAAGAAGGCTCAAATTCTTCTTTCAGACTCACCTCCTTTGTCTGCAACCACCATCCATGTTCCATGTCCCTCTGGCTCCTCCCTCAGCATAACATGGGCATGAAGTTAAGGTCTTCATGGCAGCAGTGGTCCTCAGGTAAGAGTGGCAGACACAAGTACCCCACTACCAGGCAGAAGCTTCTTCCCATAAGTCCCACAACCTTGGTTCACAGCAGCCTCAGGGCTGGGCAGGGACAGCCTTCCTCAAGACAGTGTGAAGCCAGGCAAGGAACATGTAATGGAAATGATGCAAGTGGAAAAGTAAGAAGTTACTTAGAAAATGCCCTGGGAGGACTCCTGCCAACCTTAGCTAGCAATACAACTCTTCCTGGTGGCTTGATGGCTAACCATCCAGGAGATAACATGTAATGGGGGGAAAAAAAAGGTCAGAGATTAAGTTTTCTGCAATAAGGCCTACATTTTTATTTCCATCTCTTCAACCTAATCAAATGGCTACTGAATGTAATGGAAAGACCTGAAAACTTCCTCTGGGCCATGGAAGCTGGGAACACCTTCCAGTGGTTTACTGACCCCTCTTCAGAGCAAAACCAGCCTCACCTTTTCTTCACTTAAAGGGCTATCAAACACTGGAATGGTCTGCTCAGGGCAGTGGTGGAGTTGCCATCCCTGGAGGGATTTAAATGATGTGTGGACCTGGTGCTTAGGGACATGGTTTAGTGGTGAGCTTGCAGTGTTGGGTCAAAGGTTGGACTGGATGATCTTGAATGTCTCTTCCAACCGAAGACATTTTGTGGTTCTGTGACCTGTAATCCATAACAAGGAAACTGCAGCACACCACCCATGTGGGAGCCACTGCAGGTCTGGGTTTGCAGGCCAGGATCCCATGGCTAGGCACCGCAAAACTGTTGCTAAAAGAGTCGTCATGCCTGCTGAGGACATTAGGCAGGCCCTGGGAAAAGACAGTGGCCAGAAGCCTGCACCAGAGCTGGTGAGCATTGACCCTTGCCTTCCTCTGTCCACCTGTCTCCAAACATGAGGATGCAACATCTCTTCCAATGAACTGTTTTACTGTGCATAGAAGACACATATTCTGCTAGCGTTAATCTTTCAGTCTTCTCACTGCCAGTCTAGCTTGAAGGAACTATTACACAGTCTATAAAGTTTAAAAGAATAAGAAAAGCCTAGTTCCCATAAAACAGATTGAAACAAAAACCGCTCAGAGCATCTTTTCCACAGCAGCTATGCAGACTGGACACAAATCAAGAATCACAAATGGAACTGGGGCTGTAGCTAAGAAAAAAATTTGTAAGAGAAGATGACCAAAAAAAAAAGTCAAATTCCAGTTTTTGCTTTTATTAAAAAAAACCCTAGCAGCAGATTCTCCAGCATGGCAAGTAAGACAAAGGCAAATAAGACAAATAATTTGTAGTGCTTGTCAGAAATGCAACCTAAATAACTTTGGTTCATGCTAAAATGTCAGGGCAGAGGCAAAACAAAACCTGCTCTTGGATTCAAGGGGTTCAGGTCAGGATGGTTCTCAAGGTTTCTGTTTCCACTAACAGACACAATTTTCAATATAATTGCACTTCCCTGTGGGAGCAACAAAGTCAGGGGTTTACCAGCATGAACTATTCTCAAAGCCCAGTCCTGGTGTTTTGTGTATCCAGCCCTGGGAGAGGTAAGCTCAGCTGCAGTGAATGCTGCTTCCACCACTGCTTCCATGTATCATGATTTAGCAGGCATGGGTAGATTAGCAAAATCCATGAATAATTAGAAACATTTTTGGCACTTTCTGGACAGAGTAGGAGAAGTGGGAAGGGATGTGTGTGATAAAGTTTGAGTTGTGAATGAAGTTACTTAGCATCTACTTTGCTTCTCTATGAAGAGTATATGTAAACTGCTGATCATGATGAATGCTGGAGAAAAGCCTTTGTGAAATCTGCTATGTATTTTCCAGCTTAGACTTCAAATTAGAGCAGGACTTAATAAGTCATTGTAGATAATTTGCTCAATGATTTCACTACTTCCCCTGCTCACAAATCATTTGCAAGTAGATTGTGAGTCTCCCTGTTTCTAGCCCTTCACTAATTTCTTTAAGTACCCTGGGGCAGCCAAATGCAGCTGTAAGCACCACAGGCAAAAGCAGAACTCCTGTAAAGGTAAGAGCATCCACAAATCCCCAGTACTTTCAGGAGGCTCACCTGCAGCACATGGCAGGAAACCCTGTGGCAGAAGATCCTAAAGTAAAATGCTGAACAGATGACAGACAGAATGTGGGGGGGGGAAGCACAAGAGAGCCCCACTGAGTAGCTGTGTGAGGAAGAAATGCAAGTGCCAGGGGATGCGTGCAGCTGGTGCTCAGGGGGAGCAGCCGTTCAAATCAGAACATGATGGGGGGTGGATAGGCTCACTGCGGCATGGGATAGTTCTGCTCTAGGGGATAAATCACTGGTTTATAATCAAATGAATGTTTCAGCTCAGGATGAAGTCTGTCCCCTTTGGTCAGGCATATGAGGCTCTGCAAGTGCACTTGTATGGTCTGTGTGCACAGTCAACTGTGGGGAACAGCAAGGCTTTGCTCTGAGTTGCCCCTGTTACCTGCACAAGGCTGCTACTCAATTCACAGAGGGGCTACCAGACTTGGGTTGTCATTTGTAGCAGTGGTTTTCTGAGAAGGAATTGTGTCCCAAAAGGAACTGCAGTGAGCCTCAAAGACCTGCATGTACTTATGCTAATGGAAGAAATTCTTAATGAGTTTCCTACAAAGTAGTTAAGGGCACAAAACATTTTAAAAAGCCAGTGGAAAGCCAACCAGGTAGTAATGATGGTGCCCTGAGCCTGCAGTTTTTGATGTGGAGAGCTTCGTATCCCGCTGTCCAAAACTGAGCAGGACCTTAGCTGGTGTCTAGTCCGCTGCTTACCTTGCCTTTATTAAAACATCCTTAAGAATGAAAATAATGAATTAGAGGTTTATCAACTAGAGGAATTTCAGCCCAGATCTCTGTGTTAAAAACAAATGTGTGTCTTTACACTGATGTCAAACAGCATTAAGAACAGCATGAGTCCTTATGAAATTCTGCAAGCAGAGGTGTCAGAAGAGGAAAACAATGCAAGATGTCATCTGGCAGATCAAGCTTGTCACTAGACCTCTTGTAATGCAAGGCTGGCTGCACCTCTGAAGCACAGCAAGTAGGATACTGCTATCAACAGCATCACTCCCTCACAGAGATTGCCACCAAATCACAGGGAGGAGACCCTTTATCACAGCAGATGCCACAGCAATTGCCTGTATGGTGGCAGTGTTTCTGCAGTGGCTGGCTGGATTTCTGGAAGACTACATTGCAGGATTGAGAACCTAACACACTGCTTCATCATTTTGAACCACAATGTTGTGAACGGTCTGTTGTTAAACAAACAAAGTGAGGATTATTACTATTTCTATTTTTTAGTATTTTAAATAAAACTTCTAGAAAACCTGTCACTTTTTGAATTTCCCATTCTGTCATTTAAACAATGTTTTGTTCAGCATTTTATAGATTCTTGATAAGTTTAAGGACTATGACATGAATTTCAGTCTCTTTTTTAAAACAAAATCCATGTTATCACTCTAAGAGTACCAACTTGTATATGACTGAGACATACAGACAGCACTGAAAAAAATATGTCCCATAAAGAAAGAATCTAAGTTTGCAGTAGGACACTTTTTTCATCAGCTTCCCCAGTGCTATGAATGAATGCTTGTATAAAACTCCCTTCTGTTCACTTAGAGTTGTACCAGACACTAGTCTTTCATTTTGAAAACACACAAAGGAAAACAACTTTTTCCTCTTAAATTCAGATGCTGATTTCAATTATTTTAATAGCTTTACGAATTGAGTCTCTGAAGTTTCTTTGTGAAGGATGAAAAGGTGTTCCCATGTGTGATTCTTCCTTAATCAGTTCTGAAATTTGTTCATTCTAATAACACTGCCTATTAAAAAAAAAAAAACAACTTATTTCTTCTGTCCTGATTCTAGGATAAATTTCAAACTCTTAGTGCCCATCTAGGGAAAAGAGAATAACTCTTTCCATAACAAAGCTATTTTTGTTTCTAGTCATGTTTGTAGTGGAATACAAAATGGTGCTACTGTTTTCTACTGAGAGTACTTGAAGGCATCCTTCATAATAAAGCACAGAGTTGATTCACCACTCTTGTTGTTCCAGCCAGAGAGTCATTCTGCACTATCTGTTAATATAGAGGTATGCCTACATGGATACATTTTAAACTCAAAAGCATTACTATAAATACAGACCAAAATGGTTGCCACATAAGCCTACTCCTGTGTTAATTGGATTATCACATTAAACCCACACAGACAGAGCATTTGAAACAGAGATCAAAAAAATGTCTTCTTTTTTTTTTTTTTTTCTTCCACTGACTCATTCCACCCCAGATTATCTCTTAATGTGGCTAATTGTCCAGCCTGCAACCCACTGCAATCCAGACAGGGTAAATGGAAAGGGTTACTGGTGGTGTTTATGGGAAAAAAAAAAGAAAAAATAAAGAACACTCCTCACATTGCAGCCAGTTCTACATTTCAATTATCTATTCGAGTAACAGGATGAAAGATTATTGTTTGCATTCAGTAACAAACCAGAAACGAGGAACTTAATGTTCCCATCTCCCAGACAGTTTTTCTGACTTTTAAACCTATTGACAGTAGCTATAAAACCATTATAAAATACAGCGTGATTTAAAAGATGCAGCTTTCATCTTTCTCAACATTGTTCAAAATACCTTTAGTTAAATGTAATTTTCCAAATAAGAGGATGTCAAACTCTATCCACAAAGATCCACTACTAAAGAAGCCTTTTCTGAATACCTAGAATTTAATTCTTTAGTCTTCTAATAAATCAAGTCTGTTACAGATACCTGCTCTTTAAAGTCCAATCAGAAATAGACTTAACTGACTTATATGTGAAACATAATAAGTGAACTTTCCGGCACTTTAGGTAGCAACTCAACAAAATTAATATAATAAAATTATAGATTTATTTATAATGTACCTGAAGGTATGCTGGAATTTCAGAAGATTAATATATTGAGGGATTTTT
The DNA here is from genome assembly GCA_025345505.1 of Todiramphus chloris collaris. NCBI lineage: Eukaryota > Metazoa > Chordata > Aves > Coraciiformes > Alcedinidae > Todiramphus > Todiramphus chloris. Next base: position 7,064,563 of record JANVCC010000067.1, read on the forward strand.
CTAAAAGAACAATATTGGGAGTAAAGACATAGTGATTCCTTAGAACTCATTCTTGCATTTTTAAATGCATTTGAGGTGTAACAACTCTTTTGAGAATTCCTGTTTTCATGTTTTCATCTTAGATGACCCAAAACCTTTAGCAGTCAGGATTTTGAAAGCAGATACTCCCCTGGATTTCAGTGAGACTTTTGAAAATAGCAATTTTGGAAATTAAAGTTAAAAATGAAAACTCTGAAGATACTTGAATATTTTTCTGGGTGGTTTTCTTTTCTGTGAGGTTTTTTTTTTTTTATAACTCTACAGAAAAAGCTGCAAGAGAGAATGCCATGAATTATTGTAAAACTTAATCCAATTATCTTCAATTTATCTTTTGCTACACTCATTTTTTACCTGTCATCTTCATTCAAACTACCTTTATATCCATTATGACTTTATGAGTTAAGTCCTGCCCGCAGCCATTTTCCTCCTGTTTCACTACATCGTCCACAACTTGTTCCACAACAAACTACAGCCTCTGAAGGCTTCAGGTTTGTGACAGGGCAGTCACATCATAATATGAACTGCATGTTATCTGTTGAATATTGTTAGAAACTGACAACTAGGTCTAATTTCTCATCAAGAGAAGTTCCTGAAGAATAAAAAGGGCCTATCTCTTGACTCCATGCATGCACACTTGCTTTTCCCCAGGGCAGAGTTGGTCTCATAGAAGCTGATGCAATGCCAGATACACAGTCCCATGGGCTGGCCATGCCAGGAGAAGACTATGGTGTCATTAGGAAACCTGCAGTGTTTTGTTGCAGCCACAGCTGTTGAAAGACACAGGCCAGACAACTATTGCAGACATGTATTTTATTAGATTAATTTACAAATGGGACAAGCTGCTGAGTGCCAAAAGCTGAATACAAGTTGTGAAAACCAGACAGAGTTTAACTGGATGCATACAAGCTGGACCAATTAAAAGCCAGTAGCTGGCACTCATGCAGCAAAGGGAGAGAGAGTGAGAGATGACCAGCTAGTTTTCTCATAGCTAGAGAAATAATTTATAACCTATATGAAGGTTATGCAAAATCGACCACAAAACTAATACCTCTGTTATAACCACCTTTTTCTAATTACTATTAATTTTCACCCTAGACCTGGCTTTCAAAATTACTTGGAAGTTTCCCTCAAGTATCAGGGTTGAGAGATCAGAGATGAAGTGGCTGCTTTGCAAGGAATGGGCCCATGGGTCATGGGGTTGCCTCCCTGTATCGATGGTGGTGGCTGCAGGTTCCAGTCCTGGCCCCTGTGATGGCTGAGTCTCCTCTCTGTAGTGACCACACAGACCTGCAGAGCATAGTCCCACATGCTGGGATGTGCCAGGGTGAGGTCTGGGAGAGGTGGGATGCTTTCTGCCATGGCGGTGGAAGTGCCGGCAAGCCCCAGTGCAGGCACAGCCTTACTACAGCCGGTACAGTGCAAACCAGTGCACAGGGAGATGCAGACTCTTACTGAAAGGGAGCACAGCTGCTTTGCTGATGTGTTTGACAGCTAAGATATGTGAGTCAGGAAAGATACTCCCTTAAACTGAGCACTGAGCACAAACAGTTCACTGCTGGCATTAATGTCCTTCTCTGTCAATTGCCCTTTTCTGCAGGGTGGCATAGGAGAAATATAATTAAAAAAGAAAAAAACAAACAGGAGGCACAAAATCAGTGGCAGAGAGAGGCTTACAAGGTTTCATTCCCTTGGTTTTAGAAGACTTGCTAGTGAGCAAAGTGCAAAAAGACCCCCATTGCACAGTGCTGGGTGGAAATGAGGGGTCTCAGAGGATCTGCTCTTTCTGCCATTGCTGTTACTGGATTCCCATGGCTTATTTTTATTTCAAAGTGGAGTTTCTAGGGTCTGGGGCAGCTCAGGGACTTCAGAGGAAGCCAAATAAAACTAGGTGAATGAGTGGCGACAGTAATGATTTTTCAGCAGTGACAAATTATTTCAAGCAGGGATAAAAGCAAGAAAATTGGAAGAAAAGCTTTGACGCATAGTAAGAGCCTAAAAATGGTGAGAGTCATTTTGGACAGCTCACTGGAAAACTCTGTGTGACAGCAAGTAAAAAAAAAATCTGAAGAAAACCTAGTCTGGCTCTTAGCCTGAGACCTGAAAGTGTCTGGAAGTAAAATGTCAAGAAGAAGAGCACTTCTCCCACAAGAAGAGATGTATTGTTTTACATCCTTAAGTGTACTGACATGACTATGGCTACAAGCCTGTGCCACTCTATGGCCTTTAAAAATGTATGTCCATTATCCCACAGCCTCACCCACCCACTGTGTCTACTGGTTATTATTAGTCCTTCATTTGCTTTCAGTTTTATTCTGAGATCTCAAGTTAAAAGCTCTGATTAGGTTTGAAGTCTGACTGGGTTTTACTCTGGCTAAAACATCAGGTGTCTTTTCAATAAGTCTTGTAGTCACTTCAGAAGGGAATGTTTGTTTTCAGACTACATTTGAAAGCTACGGCCTATATTTCATTTGAATTCAAGATCCTTCCTATCTTTTGGGTACAGGTAATCAGGTTTCAACCCTCCTGTATTTCTTCTCATCTATTCTGGTATCTCTGTTGATCTATCTCTCCCTTCAGTGCACTTATTCCTCTTTCTAGCTCTCACTCATCATACACTCCATCTCAGTGGTCAATTCTATGCCTCCTCTCAGCTCATCACTTAATTTTCAACAGTCCCACTACACAAGCTTCTCTCCATATGCTTCTTATCCTGGGGGAAACAAGTGGTTTTAAGGAAAGCAGTATGACTGGAGGGGCAGAGTGTCTTGGAAAGGAGAATAGAAAAGGGTACATGGTATGATGTTTCATTGGAAATGGCACAAAGCAAGCAGGCTGTAGGGATCCAGGTTCATACAAGCATTACAGGACTGATTTTTTTATTGGAAAAAAATCATGAGTCCATTAAAAAACAAGCAAACCATGAAATAATGTGGTGATTCACACCTGCCCACCTCTAGCCATGAGGAGGCTTGCCAGCAGGTGGAGGAGCCACATCTGTTCTCCAGCTCATCAGCCCCTGAAGGGATAATGCTGAAGGCTTTCAGGAGGCTGAGTCTGTTACAGTCAGAGCTATCTCAGATAATACAAAGCTGTCCTTGAAATCCCCACATCTATTCATCCCATATCCTCCTTTAAAGTACATTAGCAAACACCCTCAACGGTCTCCTCTGTAGCCCAGAGCAAATCACCATGCCTGTCCTCTTCAGACCAGCCAGCCACCAGACCGTTCCAGTGTGGAGAAGTCATTAGAAGTGCACCAGTCTTTGTGACCCTCTGGACAAAGCAGTTCAGAGAAGACATCACAGACTAAGTTTCCTTACTGCATTCCTCTCTTCACCTTCCTGCATTACCAGCTTGGTATCATTGGGTTGCCAGAAAAGGAAGAAAAAAAAGAAAAGAAAAAAAAGACCCCTGTTACTCTCATACCCCAATTTTCTCCATCTGTTTGGTCCTTAAGGCTCATGTGTAAGTTCATCTGCAAGCCTCCCCACCTCAGGGTGACTATTTATGCCCCAAACTTTCTCTCCAGGAGCATCTGAGCATCCAAATGCCATCCCAGCTGCCCTGCCACCTCCTCTCAGGGCCAAACAGGATGAATTACCATTACAAGATAGTTAAACACAGTTTATTAAGAGATCCAGTTTTCCTTTCACCCCCAGCTGGAAACTCTTAGTATTAATCACTTTTTAAATTATTTGAATTGACCTTCTTGGTGAAATATTAATGACATATGTGTTTGTCCTCCTGCCATGCTCAAACACTGAGAACACAAAAGCCAAGGCCAAGCAAAGAGAAATGTATTTCAATATTTACTTTGGAGGTGACAAAAAATTATCAGTGAAGAGTTCTCTTCCAATTAATGTTATCACTGCTGTTGCAAACAGTGAATGACAGCAAGGTTTTCACATGCTATAAAGCCTGGGTATCTGACAGAGATGAACTGACACTCATGATCAACTCTTAACTTCTTACTTCCTTGTAAATGATTAGAATAAATGTGACAACAAAAAGTCACTAGACCTTCACTAGGTAATGAAATTGTGAGTGATGGGCAGCACATGATACTGCTTGTCACACCACCTTGATTGCTTTCTGGATGGATTAACAAAATTAGTAGGTAGCAAAGAAGTGGTGGGTGTCATACTTAAATTATGGCAAGGAGTTTGATAACGTGTCACATAAATATTCCGTTCCAAATTCACTTAGGTCGATTTGGACGTGAGTGCTCTCCCAGGAGTCGCAAAGTGACTGAGAGGACACTAATAACAAAATCAGGAGAACAATCAGTCAAGGGAAAGTGTTTAATAAAGCACTGGAGGGAACCGTGTTATGCTCTCTGTTATGCAAGGCCCCACTGCAGGATGCTGCCACCAGCACATGTTTCCTGTTCTTGCCCTGGGAAGGGAGGAGGCCAAGGAGGTGCCTTTCTCCCTGTCTTAACATGCCAGGAGGCAAAGGCTCTCAGGGACTGACTCAAGGAGAGAGAGGTGAAGAGAAACTCCTGGCCTAAAGCTTAAATTTTGTTCTACTTTGGTTTTAAACTTTCTCTTATTTTGCCATGAAGAATAAATTGGGGTCTTACATTAAGAAAGTTCTTTCCTTTCACTCTTTTCTTTTTCAGAGCCTACATCTGCACACATAGTATTTCAAGGGGAATAATAAATGGGAAATTTGATCAAAGAGACATTTTATGAAAATTGGCTTGGGTTGTGTCCACTAGCCTCACACAGGTGACACTGTTAGACTCAATAAGATTTGAATAATATGTATGATGTTTAAAAATTCTTTGAGTTTATACCAAAAATAAAACACTGCAGGGTATTTAAGAAATATGATTAACAGGCTTAGCATAACCATGAAGTTCCAGTAAGGTTATGTAAAACATATAGACATTATCAAAATTACGTGCACATTTCATACAATACACATAAGTTGGTTTATAAGCTACAACTTTCTTTTTATGTGAAATTGTAACTCTTGATGGCTTGTACTAATAACCTTGACTTGTCTGTACTTTTTTCCCTTTCTCCACTTATTGAGTGACTGTCACAGTTTTTTAATCGGTGGTTGGATGGGAGGATGTAATAGCTTAGGTTGGGTCATGTGTATCCAGTACAAACATATTGTCATTGTTATGTATGAAAAGATTTCATACATACATGACTGGAAGATTGATGCTTTGCAGGTAGTCCTAAATACTACTTACACACATAGCCACTCCAAATATATATTTGCTCCAAATAGTGATTATAGAAGTTAAACTAAGCTGATAAAACAGCACACCTTATGAAATCTCAGGTAAACAACTAAGAGAGGCCATAGTCTTCAATTTTTTTACAGCAAATGACAAATATACCAGTCATTTAGTTTATCACCCTGACATAAAACCTTACCTCCCTGGACCAGTTAGATGAATGATGAGCATTAGAGTTGCTTTACAACTCGTTACTTGCTCTTTCACTCATTTACTTGCTAATTCACAAAATTTCAGTCTTTGAACTGCAGTTCTGTACTCACTTCAAACCAGAGAGGATACCTTCATGGAAACTTAGTCCTGCCTAAAGCTGTGCTCAGTACTGCTTTTGAGAGGGATTGTGCCCAGCTTAGTGTTGGTCAATGATGAACTGACCATAAGGCACTGACTGACCGTAGCACCACAGGCAGCTCTTGTGATGACAGACACCCTGCTTTGAAACTCCCCAGCAGCTGTCTTAAGCTACATTTAAACAGAACGTAAATCTAATTAAAACATTTCTGACCCGAAGTCTAAAATTACCTGATTAAGTCCTGAGGTCTAAGAGTATGAGCCACCTACTGTGTAAATATACTCACTTCTGCTGTGGATCACAGTGACATAGCTGCTTTCCTGCAACAGCCACAGCAAGCAGTGTGCTGGAAAACAGAGGAACTTCTACTGTGCAAAATGAAATTGTGAATTACATAAAAATGCAAAACTGTGGAATTATATTACTTCAGCTGTAGTGATAAGGTATGAAAATACGGTAAACACCCATGTGACTGAAATACAGCAGCTCATGTGAGAGCCATCCTCAATCTGAGAAATGGTGATACATTCCTCAAAACACAACTATCTTGAAAAAGAAATCAGGAGCTGAAAGATACTTGTGAACTTGCAGTCAGTCTCACAAGGAAACAAAAGCTATTATCCTGAAAATATTAATGAACTTGCTGAACTTTACATATGAAAGTCATCCTGTATTAATCTTTTATATAAACTTATTTAGCAGAGTGATACATTTTCAGCCAGGAGCATGCTAAAATATTCATTCTAAATACATAGTCTGATTAATTTAATCTTCCGTTTGTGAATCAGGCCCAGATGGATCCTGCTTTGTCAGAAAAAATTGTTGTCCTGGAGAGTAAGCCAAAAATTAAGAACAGTTTTCACTTAACAGACTATTCTCAAGACACTTGCTCCAGGAACCTCCTCTTTGTGAGCTGTTACTCCTTACATGCATCTGAATAGTACTGGTTCCATTCCCTGAACAGGTGACTGAAATGCTTAGGGTGAGAAAATAAGGAGCAGTGTGTGATCTTGGTCACTGAGCAGCACCGGTAGAAAAAACTCCTGCTCCTCTCGGTGGCTGGCAGAGAAATAAGCAGCAGCCAGATGTGAGCCAGTCCCAGAGACAGCGGCAACAGCCACTGCTTTGACAAGTTGAAACTCCCAAAGGAGCCTTCAGTGCAGAGAGAGAGCTCAAAGGACAGCATGGGATGCTCCCTGCGGCACTGGAAGCTGCCTGCTCCCATGCTGATATTGGAGGAAGTTCATTAATTAATTTGAAGAGCTATGGAAACACTTGATTGCATCCTGCATTAGTAATTCCCTTGTGCTCACCTCACCAGCAGCAACAGTAGGCAGCTTTATAGTCAAATTGTAGTGTTAACAGAGAAAATGGGTGGTTGTGGGAGTCATCGATCAAGCTTTCAACTCCTTCCAAAAGCTGCTTTTGAGCAAAGCTCTCTCACTCCCATCTCATTAGATACATCAGCTTCTCTGTGCATGAGCACAAGCTACTTCCTCTCCATGCTGCAGAAGCTCTCTAGACTGTGAGTATTTTAGTCCCAACTTCATAAGAAACTGAATAAGAAAAACAATGCCGTGATCATAAACCCCTGAGTAAATCCCTTGAATGTCCCAAGAATCACTTCAGTCTCCCAAGAAAACAATTTTTCCTACTGAGAAAACAATCCTGGAGAGTCAACTTGATGTCAAGTACAAATTATATAAAAATTACAAGTTTCACTAACAAATTAGTGTCTCATCTAGAAGAATCAATAAGTAATTTGAGAGTAAAAAGCTCATCACACTCATTAAATTTGGTATGATTTGTAATCAGGAACAAGGCTTCCATTTATTGGAAGTCATCTGCAAGAAAGCCAGGGCACTTCAGAAAGTTTAGTCAAAAAGTCCCAGAACCTTGACAACTACTTAGAAAGCAAAGACTTTAATGCAAGACTTGCATTAACAAGACTTCTATGCAAGACTTCAAGAGTCTTTCTCCTGTGTGAACCTCTACTTAAAGAACATGTGGCAGAGTTCCGGCTATTTAACTGCCAAAGTTCAGTCCTGGACACAGTAACTCTGAACCAAGCTGATGCTTTCTGTGATCAAGAGACATCTACATTTTTCACTGAACTAAGACCAAATGTTCCACAAGTATCCACACATGGGTGGAAGTAAAGCATGGATTTTCATTTGTGGCTCCATGAGGATGCATAAGGATCCACATCACCTGCACAGACTGGGGTTCATTAAACCTTTTGTGTCTTGGAACTATTTGAACTGATTGTATGTCCTCACATGCTCCTTACTCCTCACCAAGACTGACTACTGACTGTGAATATTATGACTATATTATCTTTATTTCAATTCATGGAAGTTTTTAGCTGCCTTCAGAAATATTGTGCCTCCTATTCTCTGCTTTTTTATTTAGCAAAGAGCAGACACTAATCAAGTAGTAACTGTTTAAATAAATGGTAAAATCCATAGGTATCACTCCCACAAGACCAAAACATTGCAGGAACTGAGAGCAGAGAAATAAGTTGTCATCCCTACAGGTGCTTATTTCCTGCCATGACTGGGTTGCAGGCCTGATTTCTTTGCTGTTTCTGCGCACACACACAGCACTCTCTACCACTGCACTTCTGGTAAGGTATTTCTAAGGTGCAGAAGTCTTCCTGTGTCTTGTTTCCTCTATTCCTTTTCTCTGTAAGGCTGATTCTTCTTGTAGTGCATAATAAAGCCAGGTTTCCCTCATTAGGAGCTGATCAAATTCTTCAATCGCACTCTACAATAAAACAGATCCTAAGGCAAAAAGCTTGCCCATGAGCAGACTGTATAATGTGTTTCCTTATCTTTGCTGTCTCTCGTTTATGCAATGCAAAGTCCTAAACCTCTCATCCAGAGAGGATTTACACAGCTGTGAGCGAACCATTGCCATCCATAGCAATAGCGTCTGTGCGGATTCCACAGACAGAAGACAAAAGCCGATTCAGAACTTTGCAAGTTTGCTTTGCCTGTACCCCACTGCCTCCTTTGTGGACCAAATGTTATCCCATTCTGTTTGCAGTGCAGCTGAGAACTGAGAAGTGAATGAATATTGTCTGAATAATATCCCCTAGCATTCATATGAGGTGTGTGATGTGCTCTTCCCAGCAGCACTCTTCCCTTTCCCCAGCAAGGTGTCAGAGAAGAGCTCTGCAGAACCCTGCAGACCCCCAAAAAGGCAATGAGAGATCTGTCCTTAAAACAAAAGGGAGAAAATTGCCACTATAGTTCTAAAACTTGCACCTTTCAACATCTGAAATATTTCTCCTTGAGACTGTTTTGCTGGTTTAGCTGGTATTTATGAAGTAGAAATCACTTGTTGCTGCTGTGTTTCAGCAAAGATGGCAGTAAAGTGTGCAAAGTACTCCTGGAATGTTAAGAAATATGTTATGTTTCTAGAAATTATCCCTTTGAAAGTATGCCTTTGAAACATCACCACAGTGATTTATCAGAAACAAGCAAGTCTAAAAAAGTGAAGCTATTCTTTAGCAGCTTAACATACATTTTGTTAGCACACGCTAGAGTTATTGTGATCAAAGCAGACCTGACTCATGACTTTACACTACAGGAATAGGTAGGAGTTTACTGGAACTGAACAATATCAGAAAACCACAACAGTCATATTAAGGCTTTGTGATATGGTAGCATGCTGGGTTTATTAACCATGGCATAAACTACATTATGCATCATGCAAGGGTAATTGGGTAGAATTTTTCAGGTTTTAAAGAAATGCTTTAAAAAAAAACCCCAAACCTAACAGGAAATAAGAAGATTAGAAGAAATGCTTTAAAAACGAACGAACAAGCAAACCTAACAGGAAATAGGAAGATTAGAACAGTTTTCTACATAAACAGTGATGATTTTTTCACTAAAGAATCTTCTCTTCAGAGCTCTAGCAAGATGCAGAAATCCAAGTTCTATTTCCAGACTTACTAGGTTTAATTGTGCTTTTAATACATTCCTGCTTTCACTGAAAAGCTCAGATTTCTCACCCCAAGTGAAAATTCTAGCTTCCAATTTTGACTGAAGAGATGTCAATTTTCTCACTCTCAATAAAAATCCTATTTTCCAGGGCGAGATGGAGCCAAAACATCAACGGAAAGCTATGGCACAGAGCAGTTCCCTTATCACACAGACTAGTGCTCACACTTCAGCAGCCAATGCAAAAGGGGGAGAGGCAGTTAAGAAGGGAAGGGATATTTCTGCACATTTCCATAGAATAAGCAGGTGGACTAAAGGGTGAGTTTACTAGTCACACTACATCAGTAAATCACATCTTGCCCGGGCAGGTTACCTGAATGCAATCAGTTTTTCCATCTACACAGTAATAAAATATTACTGCAGGGGTGAGCTGGGCTCCACACTAAAATGGTTACCAGATCTTTGAGAACCTCCAGACGTGACTGGCAAATGCAAAACGAGATCTTGTTCCGAGTTTATAAAGAAGGCACTGAGAAAGGCGCCTGGCTGACAGTGAGGGTGTGCAGAGCAGAAGCACAAGCGTCAGGATTTGATTGTTTCACAGATGCACTAAAAAAGAAGACATGAAAGCAAACACTGCCCCAGAGTTACACTAAGGCAGCCAGCGAGCAGGAAGGGTTATTCCTCTTTCTCAGCAAAATCTTCTAGTCAGATCTGCCAGAGCTGCTTGCCTAGACTGTAGTTACTGGTTTAAATTTGGTTTTGTGCAAAACAATGTCCTTATCTCATCATTTTTATGTTTCTTTCTCAGCTTCTTTGTTTTTGTTTTTTAATATCTCTTTGCAGACTTGGACAGGTGAAAAAATTAAAGAAGGACAGTATTGGGGTTTTGCAAAACAACATCTCATGTTCCATGGCTTGCCTCATCTCCATAGACAACAGCTGGATACTCTGTCCTTTCTGAAGCAAATGTCTCAGCTAATGGAAATTGCTCTTTACCATCCCTGCTGTCTTTATTCCCATAAAGAGATGCTGAGGCTTGCAGGCTATCAGGTTTATAGGTCATTCTTGGCTTGGAGGGTGCTATAGCCCTGCTGTACAGAGCTAGAGGACAGAACATCCACAACCCAAGAAGCAAAATGAAGCTGCAACAGTGATATGTACTTTTGCACATCAGCTTCAGGCTGATTTCCCAGAGCTCCACCACCATGGGGGTAGAGGCACCAGAAACAATTACACAGCATGGACCTAACTGAGGGAGGAGTCCCTGGGGCACAGGGGACAGGGAGGTCTGCAGAGTCAGAGCAGCATGTTACTAAGGGAGAAGGCTGGTGGGTCTCCAGTTTTGGGAACCATCACTTCTCAGTGTAGCAATCAGCTCTCCTGTGTTGTTGCCCCATATGTTTCTAAATGTACAAAGGCATTGTGATACCCTTTATTCACAAGAGACAGGGGAGTACCATACACTATATGCTGAATACACTATATGAAATGCTGGTTTTTTCCTACCTGTAGTTATGGTGACATCTATGTGTGTAAAAAATACAGTGTTATAGGGAAAGAGTCAGCCACAGTCTGAACAAGGGGTTTACACATAGGGCCCCAAGGAATGCAGTCCCTTTTAACCATCTATATCATAAATGTACCATCTATGTCTCCCTCTGCCACCTCACATTTGAATTCCTAGAGAAATTGTGTCCCATTTCTTCATCATTACTATTTGACTTGTCTACACAGAACAGAAGAACTACAACAGAGGAGGCACAAGAGCCTGCAAAAGCAATTGAGACTGGCTCAGCAGTGTCACTAATCTTGTGGGGTGCAGAGGCACAACAGGCAGGGAAAAGAAATGACCAAAAACTTTGTAACAAAATAAACATTTTAGACTCAACATTCAGATTCCATTTTTTATAAGATGTGAGCCTTCAGAAGGGATTTGTACCACGGGGAAATCAAGTGTTTTGTCAAAATACCACTTAACAAGCTAAGCTGAGAATAAACCAGATGCTTAGATGTCTTCAGGGCAGGTAGCCTGGAAATAACATTCACTCAAGGATTAGACAAGAAGGATGTACTGACCAGCTCTACTGACATCCAATCTCACACCCTATCCACAGGAGCATCCTTCTACATAAACATAATGAAAGATCTACTGCAGAGAAAATATGCCCATAAAATCACATTGATCTGAAGTTAATGTACTTGTGAAAAATTGTTGTCTAGGGGGCAGTGTACGTACTATCAGTGTACTAGGAGCAACACTGAGGAAATTATTCTGTTGGTATCTTGGAAAAAAGAAAATGCATAAGAAATATGCCTTCGTGATATGCTTTACAAACAAGTGAGAAAGATCTCATGTAGGTTTCCTGATGGAATAACTGCTGAAACAGAAGTCAGCAGAGACTAAGAGTCAACAGAGCACTTGTTATTTTGACTGTTAAAATCTCTAAATTGACCTGAAAGCAGATAAACAACAAGCGATACATTACGTGTAATTATTTCCTCAATTTCATGATTGAAACCACAGTTGCTTTGGTAAATGAACCGAACATTTCATTGGAACTTCCTCAAGCATATTTGTGCTCTCCACTGAAACACTCATTTGTGAGACCCTCTTGCAGCACTCTTCAGCCCCCTGTGACAGCCCTCCACCCCCTCCAAGCAGGAGTCACAGAATCCCCTCAGAGAAGCTGGGCTGAGTCAGACAGCAAGGTCAGGTTAACCGGAGTAAACACTTTGAGCCAGCACAGCAGTCTAAATTGGTAGCTACTTAAACATAAGCACCAGTTTCAGTGGAGCACATCAAAGTGAGATGGAGAACCTCTGAAGAAAAGAATATGCACTAGTGCCAAGAGGAGAGTTAGAAAAGAGAGAAAGAAAAAGAAAGAAAAAGAAGTTTTAGATTGGTTTTGACTCAGATGAGATCTTGAGTGAAGGCACAAGGGCTGCTATCCCATGTGTAGGTTTGCTTGGGATACCAGTGCCATTTCTTGAATATTTTCTTTAAAAACTTGAGCCTCAAATGATTCTTTTCCTGAAGTCTGAAGGCAGCATTACACCTTAAAGTGTAAGGCCTTTTTATTGTAAAATTCTGGCAGGGAAGTGCACTGTCTGCACACCCATGAAATTCAACTGATGTATTAGCTTTGGACATTTATTTGCCTTTCAGCACACAAGTCCTTCTACTCTGATACCTGATCATTAGCTGTTGTTACACTTTTTCTCCTCTTTATCTGACTTTCCATGCATCTTATTTGTAAATGACTCCTCTCTCCCAAGTCATTATTTGGTTCTTTTTGCTAGTCTAAGTCTGTAAGTTTTGCCAAACAAAAAAAAAAGATTTGAAATGGGGCTCCGGTTAGTACATATTTTTTTCCTCAAAGCAGCAAAGATCTAAAACTCTTATGTAGAACATCTGTGTGTGTTAGATTCCTTGGTTTGGACAATGCTTTGAACAAACTCAACTTACCTTTCATTTCATAGGCTTACTCATGCCTGGAAAAGAAATAACTTGATAAAACATTTACAATCTCTGACAGAGTAAGCAACATCTGAAATGCTTTGTTGATGAATGAAAGTTTTCAGATTATTTTTGGTACCATGACATACTGCTATACATAACTCAGTTTGGAAAATAACTGACAGCCTCTGGCATCTTGGAGATAAGTAATATCAGCCACCATAGAGTAGTGGACTGTGTCTCACGAGTAAAACAGACTCTGGCTGTAGCTTTGGGAGAGAAAATCTGTGGGATTTTATCTAATAATCATGCTGTTAATAAATTTTTAGTTTCTTTTGACACATATGCAGCCTTTGAAAGATTATTTGCCTTTTTTTTGCCACTGGTCTTTGCCATTGAAACACTGGGAATTGCCATCTAGTCTATTTGAAGATGTGAATGAAAAGCAAGTTGTCTAGGAACAAAAGGGAGTTCAAATACATGAAGCAATTTCCTGGGTCTAGTAGCTGTCCCCTATCTCCATCACCTCAGTGTGAGAGGCACAGAAAGAAGGGGAAGCGTGTCCCTCCCCAGCTGTTGAGAGAGCTCTGTGACACCATGCCAGCCTAGGGTGACTCTACGAGAGCTGTGCCAGCCCAGCGTAGGGAATTTCCCACCAGAGCTGCATGGAGCCACTGCAGCATTTATCCTCGCCTACCATTGGCTTGCATCACCAGACAGAGTGGGCAACAGCGCAAACCATCTGAAACTGCTGGACTGCTCTGTGACCAGAGATGCCTTTGATCCTCAAAGTTATTTGCCAAGTGGCTGCAAAACATGGAGCATGCATTCTGGATAAAGAAGTAGACAAATGTGCCAGGGCAACTGTAAGAAAATCCGGAAAACTTTTCAGAGAAGACTGCATCCACAGTGCTGCTGATAATAAAGACACATCAGACAAGATGTCTTAACATAGGAGGAAAATGAGAACAGGCACCTGTACCCACCTATATTATTTTCTCATCCTATTCTCCTCTAGTACACCCACAACTATGTGCTGTTGCTATGTACTTGGTACAGAGGAAGCCTCTGGCTACTTTAAGTCACAAAAAAAAATTATAGACACATTGTGTATGTAAGTCTGTCAGATGGTAACAGCAATCACAGTCATCCACTGGCTTTAAAGTGTTAATTCAAGGGTAGAAAACCGTTTGCAATTACTCTTTTCTGGATCTATCAGCCATGTATGATGAATACATTATATGTATCTTTGAAGGGAGACCACAGCACTATCACATTATAAAATAGTTTTCTTCCAAATCTGAAACTAAAACAAACAGGAAAACATGGCTAATAGAAATGTCAGAAGTATCTTTATGCAACATAAATACACAAAAGTCCTGTCAGAACCTATCCTCATTTATTGAAACTCACTGAACAGATGTTATCGGTCCCTAAGGAGAGAAGTCATTCAGATTTCATTCAGAAAGTATAATGATTTGAATGTCCACACTTTGAAATTCTCTTTTTCCATATCCTTCCACGTTGTGGCACTTTCAAAGAGAGCAAAGCAGGAGTCCTCCCCCAAGCATGCCGGTTTTCAAATGCTTTGAGCCCACAAGAGGCAGTAAGGCACAAGGCAGACAAAAACCAAGTTAGCATCTTACCAGCCACACAGGCACAAGCTAGCTGTACACACTTTAAAGCTGCCAAGCTGTAGAGGTGTAGCCTGAGGGTGTACTTCACAGACACTTGCACGTTAGTCATAGAGGACCTTGTCATGTGCTTCTATGGAGCTACCTGAGATACTGGGATCTGACCCAGCTTTGGGGACTCTGTGAAAGACAGGAATCCAGCCCAGAGCTCAATGCCAACACAGACCCACCAGAGAATGAAATCTGGCACAGAGCTGCAGACACCTTGCCACAGCTATGTCATCTTCCAAGAAGATCTGGACATTATCTGGCTCTTATCCATGCAAAGTGTAATTTTTCCTAGCTGCATCTCTTTAAGGGTTTCCCCTTCCTCTATCTGGAGCATTTTAAGCACATTGTTAATCCCAGAGGTGTCTGAAAGTTGAGCACGCGCATTCACGCATGCTTCCTTGAATAACTATATACTTGGGCAGCTGTTTCTGATACTTTGGAAGACAAGAAGTATGTCTGTCATGCCATCCTGAAAACAGCTGAGACCACATCAGTAACAGCAGAGTGAAAAGGTTGTAAAGTCTGATATGGTTCTTGTTTGAGATAATATCATTACTCTGACCCAGCACATGTAATTGTCTCTGGGAAGATGGTTTCATTAAAAGGGGAAAAAAAGTTTCTTAACTTTCTTCTGCCTTTCATGAGATAAAATGCAGATGATGCAGGATAATTAGTCTCATTGGCCTCAGTGGTTTCTGCTCAAAGAATTTTTCATAATATCCTGCTTCACTCTTTGTCTTTTTACTACCCATAGGATACTGTGGAATATCAGGACAATGCTAAGCTGCATCAGTGCAGGCAGCCCTGGGGACTCAAGTCTTAATATATGTTTTGACATCAGGTCAATCTTTAAATTTTACATATTGATTTATGTGCTAGCGTTATAAAGAGCTCCCTATGGCTACTGAACTGTGTGTTGTTTGGATATACAAGGTCAGCAGCAGCTTCTGCAGATCAATTCTTTGTGGTCTGTGCCAGAAGCTGATAGGAGGCAAATCTGTGCTTCCCTTGCAAAGAAGCTGCCTATTTTCTTTAGGGTAAAAAAAACCAACAAAAAAAAAAAAAAAAAAAAAAAAAAAAAAAAAAAAAAAAAAAAAAACAAAAAAAAAAAAAAAAAAAAAAAAAAAAAAAAAAAAAAAAAAAAAAAATTCATTGTACACAAAAGGGGAAAAGCTGTCTGTAGGAAAATAGCATGAATACTGGAGAATGGGATAAGGAAATGAAAATGAAGGCAGAGCTGTATGGCTCTGAATCTGAACTTCAGAATAATCACATTTCATCCTGCAAGAATATCCTTCCAGATAAAAGCATGAGATTAATTGATTTTCCAAACCAGAAGTTCTGGAAGGAAAATAATGAGATGGAAAATATTTGACATTTATATGAAAGAGCTCTGGCAAATAACACTTGTGTTTTCTTAGTATCACCAAGTAAAAGAAACAGGTGATGAAGCACACACTAAAGAAAGATACATTTATTTTTTCTATTCTCAATGTTTGAAGCTCAAAATCCATTTGCCAGACCTATTGTTTTATTTCTTCCTTGCACCAAGATATTCACTGCTTCAAAAGCGAGGTCTTACTTTGTAAGTATCTACTACCCATTTTTATTTAAGATTTTTTTTTTTTATGTAAGAATTGTTAAGATACTTCTAAGTGGTTTCAAAGTCCATTTTTATTTGACCTTGTCTAGTATATTCTTATACTCATGCTTCTACATTGAAGTTGCAGATAAGGAATTGCAGTAAAATCACTGATGTATCTTGTTAATTGCTGTCTGGTTGCTTATCAAGGGTTGTGACTTGGCAACTTTTGTTGGAAAATATTTTGTCATAATCTGACAAGACAAATTAATTAGTGTAAAACTCTACTGTGCATTCATTAATGCTGACATGCCTCAAACATTTGACATAACTGCTTATACATAATTTATGCAACTGGCAAAGAGCACAGTGAGACCCAGTGCATTCTATCAGAGCATACAGCATTCACTCTTTAAACACCTGTGTCTTTCAGCACATTGAAAATCACTTCTTAATATTGTTAAGGTGCCGCATCCCCAGCTGATGAAATAGACACATTTTTATCTGGGACTGTTACGGATTAGGGATTGTTGTAGCAATTATCATGGTTTCACTCCAGCCACTGACTCCCCCACAATGGAATGGGGGAGACAATCAGAAGGGTGCAAGTGAGAAAAACTCATGTCTGAGATATAGACAGTTTAATAGGTAAATCGAAAGCCAGGTATACAAACATATATATACGAACAAAGCAAAGCAAGAAATTAATTCACAACTCCCCATCAGCAGGCAGGTGTTCAGCCATGTCTAGGAAAGCTGGGTTCCATCACATGTAATAGTCACTTGGGAAGAAAAATGCCATCACCTTAAATGTTCCCCCATTCTTTCTTCTTTCCCCAGCTTTATAATCGGAGCATGATGGTATGAAATATCCCTTTGGTCAGTTGGGATCAGCTGTCCCAGCTGCATCTCCTCCCAAATTCTTGTGCACCCCCAGCTTACTTGCTGGTAGGGTTATCTGAGGAGCAGAAAGGACCTTGACTCTGTGTGAGCACTGCTCAGCAATAGTGAAAACACCCCTGTATTATCAACACTGTTTCTAGCAAAAATCCAAAACATAGCCCCATATCAGCTACTATGAAGAAAATTTATGCTATACCAGCCAAAACCAGCATAGAACTCCAATCTGGAGGTGGTTGTGGGTGGGCAAGGAGGCCATGTGGGTGAAGAAACAGGACTGAAGCCATAGGAAGCAGTGTCTACTATTCCTTTAATATTTCTCTAGCTGAACCAGTTACAATAGCATATGTTTTAGAAGAAGTAAAAGTATAGTCCAGCTCGCACTGCATGGTGCAGATGGTCCAGATTCTGACTTTGCTGGAGTCAGTAAAATAATTCTTACTGACTTCAGTGGCCAGTAGATTAAACCCTGAAATTTCTTCTCACCCTTTTCTGTAAAGAATGGATATCATAGTCACCAACTTACAGAAAAGTCAAGTCCCTAATAAGAACACATGCTCCCATTTTGTTCTTTGTCTGCTGTTTTTAGGGTCTAAGGCAGAACCAGAAAGCACCCCTCCACCACAACATCAGCAGCAGTCACCACTCTCTCATAATTACTATGTTCCTGTACTTCAAACACCCACAAAAATATTGATTTCCTTAAAGTTGCTTTTATTCTGGCATGCTGCCAGTGTCAGAAAGAATAATCCATACCTGAAAGAAAAGTGCAGGTTTTTCCCTGGTGACTGATACACAGGTGAGTTAAAAGGAACAAAAAAGAGTTGTGGGCCATAATCATCTAGGCTGCTATTTTCTCTCTGTATATAGCAGAGAAGAAAAGCATGAGTGGTTTGTTCCTGATCTTGTCCTTCAGCTACCCCACTGCTGAGAGCAACCTTTTACCTGCTCACTCCCATGAGGGTTGCACAACCTGCAAGGTGGGTGGGAGATGGGTGCAGGGGCCACCACAACATAAGAAGCAAATAGTCCTGGTTTGGAGTCTTACCAGGAACTCAGGTCCCCAAAATTGACAGGTCAAATCTTTACCTTATTCTATTGATAAGACTTTATATAATCGTCACTTTTTTTTTAATGAGGCAGCAATCTTAAAATATGATTTTTATAAGCAGCAGCACAATTCTGATCCAGCCATTTGCAGTGCTCTGAAAAGTCAGTGCAAAAATCACTCAACACAAGCCTTCCTTCCATCCTCTTTGTTTACAAAAGTCTCATCCAGCTCTTTAATTCACACATGACACTCAAATTTCTGGTAAAGAAAGTGCACTGAGAAAATACCAGGACTTGCATCACTTCAGGACAATGGGAAGGAAACCACAAACACATTTTTTTCTCTGAACCTTGTTGTAATATGAGTAAATGATACAAGGAGAGGAACAGCAGCAATTGTGTGCACAGTACATATGAAAAGCCCAGAGTCTGTAAACAAGTCTGGAAACGAGTTTTTGAAAGATGGCAAGGTGAAATGTCTGTGGATGACAGCAAGATTAGAAAGAAGGAAGATACCCTTCCTTCAAGGGCCATAGTAGTGTGAATGGTGAAAATCTATCACAAGAACTGCAAAGTGTTACAACATAGTAAGTATACACAAGAAAAAAGGAAAGACATAGTATTAATAAAAACTCAAGACATACTCTTAACAAATCTAGTAACAATTTCTCAAAACTTGTTTCAAGTTTCTATAACAAATCAAAACAAAGTCTAGGTGGCATTGAGTTATTAAGCTCAGAGCATCCAGTTTGGGTCAAGAGATCATAGAATCATAGTATCATCTAGGTTGGAAAGACCTTTAAGATCATCAAGTCCAGCCTTAAACTCTACTCTACCAAGTCCATCACTAAGCCATATCCCCAGGCACCACATCTATACGTCTTTTAAACACACCCAGGGATTGCGACTTAACCACTTCCCTGGGCAGCCTGTTCCAATTCCCAACAACCCTTTCAGTGAAAAAATTTTCCTAATGTCCGGTCTAAACCTCCCTGGTGAAGCTTGAGGCCATTCCCTCTTGTTCTACCACTAGTTACTTGTGAGAATAGACCAGCACCTACCTCTCTATAATGTCCTTTCAGAGAGTTGTAGAGAGCGAGAAGGTCTCCCCTCAGCCCCAGTTCCCTCAGTTGCTCCTCATGAGACTTGTTCTCCAAGCCCTTCACCAACTTAGTTGGTCTTCTCTGGACCCGCACCAGCAACTCAATGTCTTTCTTGCACTGAGACACCCAAACTGAACACAGTACTCAAGGTGTGGCTTCACCAGTTCCGAGTACAGAGGGACAATCACCTCCCTGGTTCTGCTGGCCACACTATTTCTAATACAAGCCAGGATGCTGTTTGCTTTCTTGGCCACCTGGGCACACTGCTGGCTCATGTTCAGCTGCTTGTTGATCATCACCTCCAGGTCCCTTTCTTTCAGGCAGCTTTCCAGCTGCTCCTCCCCAGGCCTGTACCATGGCCTGGGGTTGTTGTGTCTCAAGTGTAGGACTCTTGGCCTTGTTGAAGCTCATACAGTTTTCCCCATCCCATCAATCCAGTCTGTCCAAGTGTCTCTGAAGAGCCTTCTTACTGTCAAGTAGAGCAACACTCCCTCCCAATCTGGTCTCTTCTGCAAAGTTACTCTGGGTGCATTCTATCTCCTCGTCAAGATCATTGATAAAGGTGTTAAACATATATAGCATGTAATAAAAGACTTGGTACTTGCTACTTTTGTAACTCTATAAAGATAAAAGAAAGAAAAGCATAGAAGGATCTGCAATACCTTTTATTGCTTAGCTGTTGCACTTTTGAACAGCTGATATGCCCAGAAATCATCTTCTTTTTTTTTGCATTTTTTACAACAAATCTGAAGCTCAGTTTGGGTGAGGAGCAATTCCTGGAGTTCACAGAATTGTATTAACCCATTCAACAGTTTGAGAGGAAAAGAGAGGTTATCCCAGTGGAGCAGAGCACAAGCAAAAGAAACAAGCTGTAAGGTCATTAACCCTCTGTGGGACCGAGATAGATAATCAGCACCTGTGAAAGCAGGTGGTTTCATGGTAACTGAGCTTCTTTGTTGATGAGTTGAATTTGACTTGCCACTTAGTACTGTATTTAAAAACCAAAGAGGATGCTTAATGATAGAGAAAGGAACTAATTACACAAACCTTAGTCACTTTGAAAGTATAAATGCACCAAAGTAGATCTGGCGTATTATAGAAACTGTTGGTAAAATGCCAGCTACTGGATAGGTGACTTTTAATCCTCTCTAATTGAGCATTCAGGTGTGCATTTTCTTAAAAATATTAGTACTTAAAGAAGCTAAGAATCATTCAAATGCATTTCAGAGATGTGTAGAAAGTGAGCATCCATTGACACCTATGGGAATTAGGTGTGGTAGCTCCTCTGAAAACATCACTGGCTGCTTACTTTTATCTTGCAGAGACTAATTAGAATTAAATGCATAGGCTGTCTATTCCAAGTCCTTAGACCCCTGAAGACCTACCAACACCTGCCTTTTCCCTGGTCTCTTAAGCCACATATTGTACAAGAGGATGTGCTCTGCTGAATCTAGGCCAGGATATCTAAAACTATTCCTTATCCTCAGACATTTGCCAAACCATGCCATTTGTCATCTCTTCAACTCACTTTCAATGTCGACTAAAGATATTTTGGAGGTCGGGAATTTCTATTTTGCTTGTGTTTTTTATCTATGCTAACCAGTAGGGAAAGTATATTGTATTTAGTAAGTATGTAGGATTCTTTCTTTGTATTGGCAGTGCCTGTTAGAACTGTGTCTATCAAATGCGATGTGCTACTGTAATGTTATGGAAAATATTTTAAAATATATTCTTTACACACTGGAAAACATTTGTTTGATTGCTTTTTCTAGAGGGCAGGTAGCAGTCCAAACCAAACTGAAGGGAATGCTCACGTCTATATGCTATTTTGACTTCACATTGTCATGAAACCCATTATGTCTTTTCCCATTGGGTGTCTGAGGAATGTGAATAATATCATGAACTTTAATGTTGAAAGTAAAATCCTGTATATTAAAACAAAACAAAACAAAGCATTTTATTTCTGTACCAAAAGTTAATAAATGGCTCCTTACATCAAATTAATTCTAAGCCGTTCTGTCCTCTCACAAACTATTTTGAGCACATTTTCCCTTTGAAGGAAGTAGCTATTGAAGTGATTGTTAACTGAATGAACTACCAGAAAAAAAAACCCACATATTAGCACTAATTCACATGGCTTTAAATAATTGCTTCCAGTAAACAAGCATATTTAAAACATACCCGTCATTTCATTCCACTAAGATGCATTAGCTATTTCATATATCATGTAGTTTAGCAATAAAGCACAGTCAGCCCTTACTTAATACAACTTACAAAATATTTTTTAAAGGTTTCTTTCAAATTTTGGGACTACATGACAATGTTTCCTACTGAAGGATAACATTTCTTGCCAACTCCCCATTATAATAAAACAGAAACATGAGTCAGGATTGCTTAGGCAATCAAGAATGCCCAAGTAAATTGCAAGCCAAAGTATTGTAGAAAAACAGTGAAGTAATTAATTCTGTAAAGTTGAGTAAACATCCAATAGACTCTCCTCATTTAGCATTAGAATTAGATGGTTCATGAGGATAAACATGCATAGGAGAAGCTAATATAAATCTAGACGAAGTTAAAAGACGAAAAAATATCCAAATACTATAAACTATCATATTTTAAAAGCAAGAATAATGTTCCTGATCTGCTTGTGAATCCAGTGAATCCTTTTTATCTCTGATTTGCTGTGAAAGAGTGCCAAAGTAGGTCATAAATTTCTTACACAGTGAGATCTTCCTAATAATGCAATCTACATTTTAAAGGATGCTGAAATAGCTGTTACACTACAGCTTTTCAACCTTTTGTCCAAACAGATAGCACAGGAACAAGAGTTGTGTTCCTTATGCTGTTGTATTGCTCAGAGCATTGTGCCTGCCCACTTACCCCACCCTCCAGTTCCCAGCTATTCTCACTGGAGCACTAAGGGCAAGATAAATAATAAAAGGAAAATGTTAAAATAATTATTTTAATGGCTGGAGAACAAGAAAATCTGTCAGAGATTTTTAAAACTCTGAGCCTGATATTAAAACCCTTCACAGGCTTTTCACTATGTCCATGCATTAAAGACAGAGCAGAATCTACTTACCACCAAATTAAATCATTGGCTTTATAGGTTCTTTCTCAAGGGTGACCTCGTCCTAAGCTGCTTCCTGGGCACCTAAACCTACTTGCTTTGATGTCAGTGAAATCAATGAAAGTTTTGCACTGGCATTTGAACAGAACAAGAAACAACATTTAGACCATTGAATGCAATATGATTGCAGATTTTTGTGGCCTGGCCCTGACACAATACATTTAATTCTGTTAATTTTGGAGATGTACTTTTTTTCTTTTTTTTTTTCCCCGAGGTTTAGATATTTCCCTTTTCACTTGTATTTTATCTATATAGTAAGATATACCCTGGGAGGACACTGCACTGATTGACCAATTTTGGTTATGTCAATTTTATGTTTCTTTTTGTAGAGTCTGAGGATTTTTAATGAATAGAAAACATTGAGGAACATATTCCACAAAAGCTGCAAGCTGAATCAAGCCCAGAGAGTTAGACCCCAGTGTTACACTTTCTTGAGGAACTGATAAACAACAGTAAGGGACGGTATCCAATTTAAAGGATGTGTCACTGAAACTACCTCGAGTCTCTCCCCAGGAGCCTGGAAAAATTACACCAAACTTTTTGTCACTCAGAGAAGTAATTTTTTTTTTCCATTTGCCAACACAAATCAGTTGGTTTAATATGTAAGATGTGATTAAAGGGTGCCCCACATGACAGCAGCTGGCCAGGGAAGCTTTGTCAGCAGTGTCTGTTATTTCAGCTCTTTGCAACAACACTTGGAATTGGATTCACTCTTGATTTGGGTGACAACCACTGGACTTCTGCAAGGAATGCAGGCACATCTGTCTGTGGCTCATAATCAAAGAAGAAAATAGAAAAGTAAAGAATAAGATCAAAGGGTTCAAACTTGAAGCCAAGTTCAGCAGAAATGGAATGAAGGATTATTTCTTTCCAGCATCTTATAGGTCTTTTTGTCCTGTACACAATACATTTGCTGAACTTTCAGCAGCTTGTGTAACTCTCTTCCAAAAACGTGTTGCCAAGTAGTCTCCATTTCCAAGTATTTATCTTATTCATGCCTTCCAAAGAATTAGAGAAACACACACAATCATTTTAAAGATCAATAAATGAAGTGAAAACTGACAAATTTACTATGTAATTGCAATAAATCCAAGCAATTATGTGCAAGAATAATTGAATTCCTTTTACTGATTCATTCCAGAGTTAGAATTACACAGGATTAGTGGTAATTTTTCATACTTAGAATGATTAATTTGTCTCAATTTATTTGTTTAGGAGATTACTTAGGCAGGAAAGCCCAAATTGCTCAGTGCCTAGATGATGTACACTTTAAAAACGTTTTCCCTTGGCAGTATGTGATGATACAAGGCTTTCTGCAAGATCACCACCACATGCTAACATCTGCACTGGAGCACCTTTACGTATTTCGAGGTGGACCCCATGGTTTTTGGTCAAGGACTTTCTGCAGTTGCCAGAGGGTTGACTTTTCTTTGCTTGTACCTTTGCTCAGTAGAACTAGAGGAAAAGGGTGTTTAGCCTTTTTCTGGAGCAGGTCTGCATTCTGCCATCAGCCCTGTGGTTACTCTCAGGATGTTTCTCTGCCCCATATTTACTGCTGCAAACAAAGCTTTCAAATGTGGATGGGTGTTCAGTTCTAAATAATGGTGCAAGGAAAATGTGGAGAAATGTTTAGGTTTCATTCTGCATACAGATCCAATCTATTGTATGCCTTTCTGGACCTGGGAGACATATTTAAGCTCAAACATAGCTCATGCTGTTTGGACTGTGTGTCAGGCAAGTGCCACACAACTTTAGAGGAAAGGAAGGAGGCCATTTTACAAGGCCACCAAAAGAGCTTCCTCATGCTGCTTCTGCCACATGATTTTCTTAGGAATGCATTTCTTACATCAACAGATGTAAACTTACCTAATAAGCTCTTAATTTCTTAGAAAAAAAATGAGATTGTTTGAAGGAACAAACTAGGCAATGAAAAGCAGGGAAAACTCAAAACAATTACTTTAGCGTCAGAGTACAATATAAATGGCAACTACTTTTAATTTGCCAGGGCAATCAAAATAATGACTGAATAATCCAGTAAAACACTGGGAAGTTCTCTTGTATAATCCCAATATAATGCAGGTGCAAAACAGATTTAGTTAAATCAGTAGCATAGGAGTGAATTATTATATCTACTTATTGTAGTCTTACATTTTCTAAGTAAAAATAAGACCATAAAAAAAAAAAAGAAAAGAAAATACAAAGATATGCAAGTCCCTTTTTTGCATCAGAAGTGTCACGTGTGTGATCTATTTCGTATGCATCACGCTGATGTATTTTTCCTTAAAGCCTAGCACAGATTGGTCCTGTAAGTGCAAATTTCCATTCACTTCTACTAACATCATTTTATTTTTCAGTGCAAGCCTTTTTTTTTTTTTTTCCCCCAATCTTGATGAAGTCATTTTTTCACTTCCATTTTTCATTTCTCAGAAAACTTAGTTTGAATATTCATAAAATAAAAGAAACAGGACAGAAAGCTGTAAGGGCTGTTTAAAGAGATGGACACAATGAGAAGGTTTGAGAGGGACAGGTAGAAAAGGGGCCTTGCAACACGCAAGCACCTTTGAGGAGGCATTTTGAGCAATTTTCAGTGAGGAGAAGCATATCAGCTGTTTGTACTTCTAGGTCTCAAAGGTCAAAACAACGTCGAGACACTTTTCTTTGGAGAAAACAAAGCCTAACGTAAGAATGGAACTAATCTGCTGATGAAAGTGAACTGTAAGAAATCTAGCAATAGGTGCGTGAAATTAAATTTCCCCACATTTTATCAAACTACAGTCTTTCCAAGACCCTGTTGCAACAGAAATGAACTTTTCGGCAGTCCCTTTTTTGTTAGAAATGTTAAATTTATGTTTGACTCCCCAAAGGCTTTATTTTTTTCAAGTATTTGTGTTACAAAAACTAGGAGCTTAATGCTGTGGGTTTAGTGTGATATCTGAAGTTTAGTATGTGCTGTGTCAGTTTTAGAAACCAGTAAGTCCCAGTGCACCTTTGTGCTGACACCTGCATGCGAAACATGCGGGAGAGGTCCTAGATCTGCAGACAGCCATTTAGCTCGGAGGAGTATGGAACAACACCATGTACTGGTACAGGTTAGGGATAGACCTGCTGGAAAGCAGCTCCATGGAGAGGAACCTTGGTGTCCATGGGACAGCAATGTGCCCTTGTGGTCAAAAAGGCCAATGGTATCCTGGGGTGCATAAAGAAGAGTGTGGCCAGCAGTTGAGGGTGGTTCTCCTTCCCCTCTACTCTTCACTAGTGAGACCTCATCTGGAGTATTGTGTTCAGTTCTGGGCTCCCCAGATCAAGAGGGACAGGGAAATACTAGACAGAGTCCAACAGAGAGCTACAAAGATGATGAAGGGACTGGAACATCTCTCTTATGAGGAAAGGTTGAGAGCCTTGATGGTGTTTAACCTGGAGAAGAGAAGAAATGCCAGAAATGCCAGAAAGACCAAGTCACCATAGACCCAGCATCACAACTGGCTCTAAAAGGAAAAACAGACAGGTCATTGTTGTGGGTGACTCTCTGCTGAGGGGACAGTGGGGCCAATATACCATCCTGACCCACTTCACAGGGAAGTCTGCTATCTCTCTGGGGCATGGGTTAGGGATGTGTTGGACAAACTTCCTGCCCTAGTAGACCCCTCTGATTGTTACCCCCTTTTAGTATTTCAGGTAGGTAGTGATAAAGTAGGTAGAAGGAGACCAAAATCAATTTTAAAAGATTTTAAAGCCTTGGGACAACTGCTTAAGGGATCAGGAATGCAAGTTGTGTTCTCCTCTATCCCTTCATTGACAATCATGAATGAGGAAAGTAACAGGAAGAGACAACACGTCAACTCATTGCTCCGGGACTGGTGTTATCAGAAGGGTATTGGGTTTTTTGATCATGGACTGCTATATGAGACATCTGGACTGCTGGTGGCAGGTGGGACACACCAGTCCCACAGGAGGAAAAGGATTTTGGGGCAGGAGTTAACAGGGCTCATTGGCAGGACTTTATACTAGATATGAAGGGGGAGGGGAAGATAACTGGGGCTGTTAGGAATAAACGCAAGGGAAGCATGCCAAGCCTTGAAGGATGGTGGACTAGTGAAGACTCTTGCTCTGCCATTTCATTTGAGAGAAGGGATAGATGTTTAGAAATCATGGAAACACCTGACAAGGGTTTGGTAGGAAGTGGGGCCCACATACACAAAAAAGGTGTTGGAATCATTAGCTCATCTGAAGTGCATCTATACCAATACATGCAGTATGAGCAAACAACAAACCATGACAATAGTGGCTATCACAGAAACATGGTGAGATGCCTCACACAACTGGAGTGCCACAGCCAATGGCTACAAGCTCTTCAGAAGTGAGAAGAGGTGGTGGAGTGGCAAACTTTGACCTGTTCAGGAGACTGATTGACAAAGTCCCTTGGGAGTCTGTGCTGAAGGATATAGGAGACCAGGAAGGCTGGATGCACTTCAAGAGAGCAGTCTTAAAGGCGCAGGAGCAGATTGTCCCTGTGTGCCAAAAAACAAGTAGGTGGGGAAGGAGACCAGCCTGGCTAAAAAAAAGCCCTTTGGCTGGACCTCAAGAACAAAAGGAGAGTCTATGACCTCTGGAAGAGGGGGCAGGTCTCTCAGGAAGGCTATAAAGATTTAGTGAAGCTATGCAGGGAGAAAATTATGAGAGCCAAAGCACTGCTAGAGCTCAACCTAGCTACAGCTGTTAAGGATAATAAAATATGTTTCTATAAATTCGTTCACAAAAAAGGAGGATTAGGGAAAATCTCCATCCTTTATTGGATCCAGAGGGAAGCTTAGTAAGAAAGGATGAAGAAAAGTCTGAGGTGCTCAACACCTATTTTGCCTCAGTCTTTAGCAGTGGAACTAGCTGTTCCCTGGACACCCAGCCTAGGGTACAGGGAGGAGAAACAGAATGAGGTCATCACATTTAAAGAGGAAGTGGTCAGTGACCTGCTACACCACTTGGATGCACACAGGTCTACGGGACTGGATGAGTTACACCCAAGGGTGCTGAAAGAGTTGGCAGACATGCTCACCAAGCCACTTTCCATTGTTTATCTGAAGTCCTGGATAACTGGGGAGGTCACCATGGACTGGAGGGTAGCAAATGTAACACCCATCTACAAGAAAGGCATGAAGGAGGATCCAGGAAACTATAGACCTATCAGTCTGACCTCGGTACCAGGGAAGATCATGGAGCAGATCATCTTGAGTGCCATTACAAGCCATATAGAGGACAACCAGGAGATGAGGCCCAGTCAACATGGGTTTATGATAGGCAAGTCCTGCCTGATGAACCTGATCTCCTTCTATAACAAGATGACCCAACTATTGGACAAGGGAAAGGCTGTGGATATTGTCTTCCTAGATCTTCTAAAAGCATTTGACACTGTTTCCCATAGAATTCTCATGGAAAAACTGGCTGCTTATGGCCTGGATGAGCATACAATCTGCTGTATCAAGCACTGGCTGGACGGATGGGTCCAAAGAGTGGTGGTCAATGGAGTTAAATCCAGCTGGTAGCCAGTCACAAGCAGTGTTCCTCAGGGCTCAGTGGTGGGACCATTTCTGTTTAACATCTTTATTGATGATCTTGATAAGGACTTAGAGTGTATCATCAGTAAATTCACAGATGACACCAAGTTAGGCGTGAGTGTTGATCTGCATGAGGATAGGGAGGCTTTCCAGAGAGACTTGGATAGATTGGCTCGATGGGCCAACGTTAATGGTATAAGCTTCAACAGGCCAAGTGCCAGGTCCTGGACTTGGGCCACAACAACCCCAGGCAATGCTACAGGCTTGGGAAAGTGTGTCTGGAAAGCTGTCTGGTAGAAAAGGACCTGGAGGTTCTAACTGACAAGTGGATGAATATGAGCCAGCAGTGAGCCCAGGTGGCCAAGAAAGTAAATGGCATCCTGGCTTGTATTGGAAATAGTGTGAGTGGCAGAACCAGGGAGGTGATTGTCCTCCCTGTACTCAGCACTGGTGAGGCCATGCCTTGAGTATTGTGTCCAGTTTTGAGCACTTCAATACAAGAGAGATATTGAGGTGCTAGAGCGAGTGCAGAGGAGGGGAACAAAGCTGACGAAGGTCCTGGAGAATAAATCTTACGAAGAGCGATTGAAGGAGCTGGGACTGTTTAGTTTGAGGAAGAGAAGGCTAAAGGGAGACCTCATCACTCTCTACCACTCCCTGAAAGGACATTGTAGAGAGGTTGGTGCTGGTCTCTTCTCACAGGTCATTATCAAAAGAACATGAGTGAATGGATTCAAGCTGCAACAGGATAGGTTTAGACTGGACATTAAGGAAAAAAAATTTCACAGAAAGAGTAGTCAGACACTAGAATAGGCTACCCAGGGAGGTGGTTGAGTCACCATCCCTGGAGGTGTTTAAGGGTTATTTAGATGTGGTTTTGAGGGACAAGGTTTAGTAGTGAACTTTGTAGAGTAGGGTTAATGGTTGGACTTGATGATCTCTAGGGTCTTTTCCAACCTCAATGATTCTATGATTGTATGACTGAGATGGGATCTTATTAATGTTTACAAATACCTGACAGGTGGATGTCAAGTAGAACGGACCAGTCTCTTTTCAGTTGTGCCCTGTAACACAGGAAGTTCCACCTCAACATGAGGGAAAACTTCTTCATCATGAGAGTGACAAAGCACTGGAAAAGGATTCCCAGAGAGGTTGTGGAATCTCCTTCTGTAGAGATTTTTCAAGACCTACCTGGATCTGTCCCTGTGTGGCCTGCCCTAGATGTTTCTGCATTGGCAGGAGGGTTGGACTCGATGATCTCCAGAGGTCGCTTCCAACCCCTGCCAGTCTATGATTCTATGATCTCTTCTGTTGGGTCTTCCCTCACACAGCCATCAAGGGGGAAGAGTGGTATGTTAATAAGCCAAAGATGACAGGAAGTGTTGCACAGTTTTAATTCTGTCTGTTGTGGGTTTTTTTAATTCACAATCACAGGACCTTGGGTCACCTCAGTGAGGGAGTGGGAGCACAGATAGTGTTTTCTTCTATCCCTCTAGTTGCAGGATCCAACCCAGAAAGACTGTCTTGACCATGATGATGATGGTGATGATAGGGTTGAATACTTATGGGTAAGAATGAGGGGGAAGGCTAACAAGGCAGCTGTCATGGTAGGGGTCTGCTATAGACCGCACAATCAGGGTTAAGAGGTTGATGAAGTGTTCTACTGGTAGGGTCTCAGAATCACTAGCCCATGTTCTTGTGGGGGACTTCAACTTACCAGATATCTGTTGGAAATACAATACAGCAGACAGGAAGCAGTCCCGGAGATTCTTGGAGTGTGTGGAAGGTAACTTCCTAACACAACTGGTGACTGAGCCAAGTAGGGAAGGCTCTCTACTAGACCTGCTGTTTGTGAACAGAGAAGGACTAGTGGGAGATGTGAATGTTGGTGGTCGTCTTGGGCAAAGCAACCATGAGATGGTGGAGTTTTCTATTCTTAGGGAAGTAAGGGGGGAGGTCAACAGAACTACCTCCTTGGACTTCCACAAGTCAGACTTCGACATGTTTACGAGATTGCTTGATGGTGTCCCTTGGGATGTAGCTCTCAAGGAAAAAGTAGTCCAGGAAGGCTAGACATTCCTCAAGAGGGAAATCCTCAAGGCACAGGAACTAGCTGTCCCTGTGTACCATAAAATGAGACAGCAGGGTAGAAGACCAGACTGGCTAAACAGAGAGCCTGGGGAAGAACTTAGGAAGAAAAGGAAAGTCTACTGGCTATAGAAGAAGGGGCAGGCAACTCAGGAAGAGTACAAGGTTGTTGCAAGGTTATGTAGGGAGAAAATTAGAAAGGACAAAGCTCAGATAGAACTTAATCCAGACAGCATCATCGAAGATAAAAAACGGTGTTTCTATGAATATGTTAACAGTAAAAGAAGAGCTAAGGAGAATCTCTACCCTCTGCTGGATGTGGGAGGGAACTTTCTGACCAAGGACAAGGAAAAGGCTGAGCTGATGAGTGCCCACTTTGCCTCAGTTTTTGACAGCAGTGCCAGTTGCTACCTGAGGGTCCAGCTCCCTGAACTGGAAGACAGGGATGAGGAGCAGAATGCAGCCCCCATAATCCGGGAAGAAATGTTCAGTGACCTGTTGTGCCACATAAATGTGCACAAGTCTAGGGGACTGGATGGGATCCACCCAAGGGTACTAAAGAAGATGGCAGAAGTGCTCACCAAGACACTCTCCATTATTTCTCGACAGTTCTGGCTGTCCAGGAAGTTCCCAGTTGACTGGAAGTTAGCAAATGTGGTGCCAATCTGCAAGAAGGGCTGAAATTATGATCCTGGGCACTACAGACCCATCAGTCTGACATTGGTGCCAGGGAAGGTTATGGAGCAGATCATCTTGAGTGCCATCACACGGCACATACAAGACAAACAGGTGATCAGGACCAGTCAGCATGGGTTTACGAAAGTCAGCTCCTACCTGGCTAACCTGATCTCCTTCTACAACAAGGTGACCCACCTAGTGGATGAGGGAAGAGCTGTGGACATTGTCTGTCTGGATTTTAGTAAAATCTTTGACACTGTCTCCCACAGCATTCTCCTTCAGAAACTGATGGCACAAGGCTTGGATAAAAACACTCTGCACTGGGTAAAAAACTGTCTGGATGGACGGGCCGAAAGAGTGGTAGTGAATGAAGCTAAATCTGGCTGGTGTCCAGTCGCGAGTGGTTTTCCCCAGGGTTCAGCACTGGGCCCTGTTCTCTTCAATATCTTTATTAATGTTCTGGGTGAGGGGATTGAGTGTACTCTCAGTAAATTTGCAGATGACACCAAACTGGGTGGGTGTGTCGATCTGCTGGTGGGTAGAGAAGCTTTACAGTGAGACCTAGACAGGTTAGATCAGTGGGACAAGGTTAATTGCATGGGGTTCAACAAGGCCAAGTGCCAGGTCCTGCACTTGGGTCATAACAACCCCATGGCAAACTACAGACCTGGGGATGCGTGGTTGGAAAACTTCAAGTTGGAAAAGGACCTGGGGGTATTGACTGATAGTCAACTAAATATGAGTAAGCAGCGTGTGCAGGTGTCCAAGAAGGCCAATGGCATCCTGGCTTGTATTATAAACACCGTGGACAGCAAGAATAGGGAGGTGATCATCCCCCTGTACTCGGCACTGGTGAGGCCACACCTTGAATATTGCATTCAGTTCTGGGCCCTTCACTATAAGAAGGACATAGAAGTGCTGGAGTGTGTCTAAAAAAAAGTAATGAGGCTTGTGAAGGGCCTAGAACAAAAAAGTCCTATGAGGAGCAGCTGAGGGAGCTGGGGTTGTTTAGTCTGGAGAAGAAGAGGATGAGGGAAGACCTTATGACTCTCTACAAATACCTGAAAGGAGGTTGGAGCAAGGAGGGGGACAACATCTTCTCCCTGATGGCAAGTGATAGGACCAGAGGGAATGGATGCAAGCTGTGCCAGGGGAGGTTTAGGCTGGATGTTAGGAAACATTTCTTCACTGTAAGGTTTATCAAACATTGGAGTGGTCTGCCCAGGGCAGTGGTGGAGTCGCCATCCCTGGAGGTATTTAAATGGCATGTAGACCTGGTGCTTAGGGACATGCTTTAGTGATGAGCTTGCAGTGTTGGGTTGAAGTTTGGACTAGATGATCTTGAATGTCTCTTCCAACCAAAGACATTCTGTAATTCTGTGATTTTTCACTATTATTTATCTCTACACCAATCCCTTTTGGAGTGAATTGAGTTGTCTTTTTTTACCCTGAGACAGCAGATGGGAGAGGGAGGTACTCCATGGTCAAGTATTTTTCTGTGTGTCTGTTATTTTCCTCCACCTGTGTCCTCTAACTCTTGTTTTCTTCCTTTTCTCAAAAAGGGCTGGGCAGGGACAGTTCTAAGAGTTATTGCTTTAAAACCTGACTTCATTAAAATCTCCTTCATTACCATCACCGAGCTGAAAGTGTCATTACAATGAACTGGATTATAAAAGACACGTTTGTCATTTACAGTAACAATAAAAGATAACTGACAATGACTACGTGTCTCAAATAGCATTAATGGAATGTACAATTCAGTTGCTAATGGCAGTGAAGCACTGGTATAATTTAACATCCAGATATTGGACAGGATTCTGCAAACCACCATTGCTTGGACCACTCCTCCCTGCACATGGAGTACTTCCAGTGGCAGGTCTTGGGTACAGAGCAGATGTCCAGTAATGACAGCAGGCTCCAGTGGACAACACATGTTAATGGCACCGTGTTGCTTCTGCATTTAAGACTTTTAAGGCATTCTTGGAAAGTCAGTTGTCACTGAAGTCTGATGAAACTGCAGATATGGCCCAAAAGGTATTGAGATAATTTTCTGCTTCTAAACCAGTTTCATCTTGGGATGACAAGAAACCTCCTCTGCCTGTGCTTTGACTCCTGCCTGCATCAGGGAGCTGGCAAGCCCTGCCCCAGAGGTGTCCACACTGTGTTGACACTGAGACAGGAATTCCACCCAGGGCAATGCTATTTGTTCTTTTGCCCTGCCTGTGTGCACCTCAGTGTGGGTTCTGTTCAGCTCTACCAGCACATTGGACTGCAGCAGCTTGGATGCTGCTGGAGACAGGTCCTGTCTTAACATTCATCCTCACTATTTACATCTATGCACCTTCTGACCTCTCTGATCAGCCTTCCAAAAAGGACACCAAGTTAGCACTGGCAAAAAAAGCAGCTTTTCTGAAAGACAGTGAGAACAGGAGAAGCTGCTGTCCCATTGATATTGCTTTCTGTTCCACTCAGGGCACATTCAGGTGCTGCTGAAGGAACAGAGCATCAACCAGTCTACCAAGCACAGTGCTGGCTGGCTCTCCTCCGGGGGAACCCTGTCCACTTCTGCATCAGAAGGGATGCTCAACAAGGAGCTCACCAGCAAATTTCTGTTGCTTTGTTCATCCTCGAGAAAAAAATTGATATTCATTCAGGGGACCAAATCATGATCAATTGTTTTTCTGTAAATCCCAGAGCCTCCACTAAAGACTATGTGCACTGTTTCAGGGACTGTTTCATGACCTCCACCATCTGGAGCATGGATTTTAATGAGTAACAGGGTAAGAAACAGAAACGAATAGAGGAGAGAAAGTAAGTGACATGGAAATGTGGCTGACAAAACTTTGTGGACAGATCTGACCATTGTTTCAGTTGATGCCATCCATGAAGTCTTTATTCTCTGCTCTTTGCCATATTTCATAGACAGTTTTCTGTGGTCAGGAGGGTTG
The DNA here is from genome assembly GCA_025345505.1 of Todiramphus chloris collaris. NCBI lineage: Eukaryota > Metazoa > Chordata > Aves > Coraciiformes > Alcedinidae > Todiramphus > Todiramphus chloris. The sequence continues at coordinate 7,098,268 of JANVCC010000067.1, forward strand.
TGTAGCTCTTCTGAAGAACCATATCGTGTCACATAGCTGTCATCATGTTCTTCTTAATCACTGCTCATGAAGGCCAGAACATCTCAAATAGGCCACTGAAGAACTAGGAAAGATGCAGAGAGGAGCAGCAAGTATGATCATTGCTCTGGAAAGAGAACAAGACCACATGGAAAAGCACCAAAATCCTTCAAGCAGGAAAACAGTGTCCTGTTTTGAGTGTGAACAGAACTAATTCTGTTCAGCTCAGTCTTCTAACTAACTGCATTGTCTGAAGTTAGCATGTTAACATGCTAGCATGCATGTTAGCATGAAGTTAGTTTTCCCATGCAGTGTCTGCTTCTAGCAGTGATAACACCCCACATTTAGAGTTATACCAAGGATTGGTGTGCAGACAAAGGGAGGGAGGAGGGGTTAACAGAGAGTGTCTGTTATAGGTCTAGCAGGCTGCCCTGACCCTAAACCATGACATATAGCCAAGGGGAATTATAATAGTAATGGGAGAGATGGGTGGTAACGGAATAATTGGAGAACAAAGAGCCCTCAAATGAGAATATCTCATAGCAAGCAGGTTTGAAACAATCACAAGGCCAAATTACACAATATAGTTAAACTGTTGATCTCATTGCTGCTTAAAATTACGGATGTAACATAATAAAATAATTAGATAAAAGCATAGAAGGAAAGGGCTTCATAACATAAACTCCTCACCTTCTGACTGAAGAAGCCCCTAAGCAGTAAGGTGTGAGTTAGAAACCTTACTGGGACAGCACAACTGCAAACTTACTTTGTGCTCACTCTGCCTGAGCACTTTTCATATTACCTGACAATGGCTGCAGGGAGGGACAGAGGTTTCTGGGTCATATGGGACCTGTAAACCCTTTGATACCTGTCATCAGTACAGTTCTAGACCAACCAAGAACAGATGGAGTCTCACTTCTGGAGTAGAGTGGCTGCCTTGAGTCTGAGTTATTCTCTCCATGCAAGATCCAGGAAGGGGAACCTGGGACCTAGTAAAGATGGTGGGAGATGGGTTGTCTACCATCACCCTTCCCTTTGGCACATGCTCCTCGAAAGACTGGGCACAGCAAGCCCAGACACGTCCACCCTGCCTCTCATCAGAGAGGAGGGCTGTGAATGACCAGGACACCCAATCTAGAGGCAACATAACGGGCAGGGTGTTGGTGGCATTTCATCAAATGATACCTTCATACTTCTCAGAGCTGGGGGAAGATTTTCTTTACCTCTGACTCAGGAGCGAGCACTGACAATAGAACTGAGCCTTATGTAACTGATGAGTATAAGTTATGTGATGTCACGACTGATGCAATGACATCCTTTGCTAATCACTTTTAACGTATTCCAGACCATTCTGGTATAGTTCAAAACAAAATATAGCAAAATGTTCAGTGGAACAGAGGCATGAAATTGAGATGTATGGAGTAAAAACACGTTCTCATTGCAGGAGGTAAGGAAAATTCAAGTTCTTTCATTAGGTAGCAATTAAAATGCAGTTTATAGAGCAGGAAAACAGAATATTATTGAACAACTGTAAGGCAGGTGAGCTAATCATTAACTGATTCTATTATGCTGCCTTCTCCCAAAATTAAAGTGATTTCCCTCTAAATTAGAAAGAATTAAGAGTGTATTTCCTGATTACACCTTACATAGTGATGCAGGGGTTGGTGCTTCTCTTTACATTTCCTTTCTACTTTAATAAGACAAGCCAGTTATCTATCTGTTCCTATTAGCCATTTTGAACACAGTGTACCCCACCCTCACAGCTGGCAACTGGCAGGTAGACTGTGAAACACAATCAGCTTTGAGCCCATCATGAATGACTTTCATGTAATTGATACTCCACAAATTACATCCACTTTATGAACTACATGACACGAGTTTTTATGTGTTCATCTCAAGAGGCAGTTTTGCTGGGTAAGGAGTTTAGGACTGGTTTCAGAAGGAGCTCAGCTGCCAGATTCTTTTTTTTTGATTTTTTTTTAACCTCTGGGAATTAATGTTCAGAATGTTTTACAAAATGAAGGAATCCCATATCTGCTCATTTCTGAAACAGTGCAGCAGCTGTCTTGAGAAGGCAGGCTCTGAACAGCAAAAAAACCCACACATCTGCACTTGCACAGTCCTTTCCTTCCCATGCTGCATGGTGCACTGATGGCTTGTGGATACCCTTTGTGTGGGTCCCTGGAGCTGTGTTTCCCACAGGGCAACTGCCATTCATCCTGTGGCTGCAGTGTACTGTGACCCAAATTGCAGCTCCCCTACTCCAGAAATAGTGGCTTGCCTCTGGGAGAGGTCAGCCATAGCTGACTGCTTCATGTCAGCTACATCCACTGTGGAGGTTTCCAAATTTGTCCTGCTTGGTTGCTCACTGCCTTTCTCATCTTCAGGACTTGCCTCTCAAGAGGCTGCGCATTATTTTCCCATGGCTCTGTCCCAAGACAGAAGACAACATCACCCTGTTCACCTTATAACCCTCTAAAATACTGTGTGAGTGAAGTTTTCACAACTGGACCACAGGGCAGCACCTAGACATCCTCTGCTCCAAGTTTGTGGCTCAAGGAAAGAATAAACTTGGGATTTGGAATAAACCACAGTGCTATAGACAACTTCTAACAGGACTGTTAAGAATATAAACCTGAACAGACTCAAAGCAAGCATCTTATAGTCTAACAGCCTCTTTCCAAAACATGCTTCAGAATAGAGTAAAAAAACCAGTCCTCAGATTTTACAGCTCCTCCCAGACTCTAGAAAACAGTATATTAAGAGGTCACATACTCATCCCAGTATGTAACAGATCTTTTTTTCAACGACTTTACCTAATCCCCTTCAAACTCATTTTTTCTTTTTGGATAAGTACATGAGTCTTTTAATAGTGACGTTTGGGGTTTGTTTTTCCTTTTTTTTCCTCATTTTGTTCGTGTTTTGGTGTGCATAACAATAGACAGTCAAGATATGGGGATCGCAGGTTGTACCAGAGATCTGGAGCTCAACTGCTGACCCCCAGGACCATTTCTCATGTACTCCCTTCCTAGCCTCTGAGCCCACCACATGAGCAAATACCCTGCCCCTGGTGGCCAACCAGTTGTGGGTCCTCCTTTCCCCAGCTGTGTGGGGGACAGCAGCACAGGATGGAGATGGGGACACGGAGTAATCCTTGTGTGTGGGAGGTGGGTAGTCCTTTCAGGAATCACTGAGGAGGTTGTTGCTTATGTGGTCCATGTGGTCTGAGCTAGAAATGTAAATGCCTGAGGAGGTCAAACACGTGGGGTCATTCACCAGGAAGTGGGAGCAGAGGTGAAAAGCCCCGTATTCTGCACAAGACCTCCTCTCCAGAGTTCCTACAGAGTTTCCCTCCTGTTACCTCCCCAAGCCTTGACTGTCCTGCACTGCTGCTGACCTGATCTCTGTCTTTCTCCTAGGATATTTATGGTCTTCCAGAGCAGTCTGGATTGAAGAGAGGGGCTGGAAATACAAGTGAGGACCATGCAGGGACACAGAGAGTCATTCACAGGAGATGGGACCATTCCTGGAATCAGTGCTGGTTTTGCTGCTGATGCCATAGTACTGGCTACAACTGGTGTGGCCACTGTACTTTCCACCCTTTGCTCTTGCTGTTTGCATCATGTCAGGGCTGCTTATGTACCAGCTTTGGCTGCTCTTTCTGTTCAGTGGATAATTAATTTTCCAGAAATGTCATTTCAGCACCATTCATGAGCCTAAATGTCACTTTTCTTTTTTAATTACAGATAGGCAGAATTAACATTAATTACCATAATATATATTATGACTTTTCTTCCCTTGTCGAAGACCACATTTTTCTAACTCTTGATGTGCAGCTTGAGGTTATGGGACAGCTCTGCAAAGACAAGCACTCTTTATGAAATTGTTGCCTTGGCAGGTGTTAGAAAGATCACTTCTAGGACAGTGACAAGAATCATTTTAATTTTTACATGCTCCTAGTCTTAATCTGGGATCACTACATCTGTCAGAGCAAGCAGTCCTTGGTCCATGGCACTGCTGTGTTTTTAAAGCTTGTAGTATGTACTGTCCAAAACATATGGATATAGGTAACCAACTACATGGATGGAGATGTGAAAGAAAGCACACAGTGAGTGTCTTGGAATTAGTGCCCAAATAATGAAGGGAAGTAACTGCTGTTAGTATCTTTTTCTCTATGTGTGGCAGCACATAGAATTCCAGCAGTGGATCAGGATCTCATTTTGTTAGATGATTTACTAATAGAAAATGGAAAGAAAATCCCAGTCCCTGAGAGCATTACTCAGTAGTTCCTACATGTGTGTACTTTTGAGGGGGAGGGGGGGAAACAGCCTACTCTCCATCACCTTTACCACAACTTCGGCAATTGTCTTTAGTTGGAATAGCAGCAACCATCTCGGAAGCACCTCGAATCCAAGAGCTACATAGATAGTACAAATGTACGTAGCCGTTCCATTAAAAATAATAATAGTCAGTGTGTGGAGGTTACAGGTGAAAGTAACACATCAGACCTGTAAGAAAGGGAAAAGATAAAGTATGAACAAGAGTCTGTTCTTGGAGGACATTTAGACAATCATAGAATAAAAATAGCTAGATGAAGAAAGCCCCCCCAAAAAATGAAACTGACAGAAGAAAGGCATGTTTTGAAATGACATCAAAAGAGTGAATTACGCCTGAGAGCTGAGAAGCCAAATCAAGGTGCTAAGATCAATGGAATGGTAGACAATGGGAAGAGGAGAAAGTTAAGAGGAGTCTAGTCATCTGATAACTTGTTTATAAGGAAGAAAAATTGAGAGTTACAGAGCAAGCAAATGAAGAAAAGGAAGGAAGGAAGGAAGGAAGGAAGGAAGGAAGGAAGGAAGGAAGGACAAAAGACAAAGTAAAAAGAAAAGAAAAAGATGTAGATTCTGGTTCTGGAACACTGAGAGAAAGCCAAAAAAGAAGTAGAAAGTTGGAATAAAAAGCACTACAGAAATTGAGAAACAGCAAGTTCTGTTAACTGTTAAGTATAACAATCTAAAAATCAGAATGTCCTTTCTGTTCTCTGAAGAATGAGAACAATTTTATTATGTTATTGGATTGATACACATATGAAAAGAGATTTTGCAGGATGATAAATGTTTCAGTTACAGCTTGAGAAAAATACCCATGTTCCTGAAAAAAGCATGGAAGAAGATATTACTGATGATGAGGCAAGTGGGAGTAAGAAGGGGAAGAGATCTGTATTTGTGATGATTATAGTACATTTTAGAAACTAAAATTTGTACTTTGGGACATACAGGGAAATTAATGAGAAATAGTATAGGTATGACAGCAAAGACAAATAAATCATCCAAATTTTCCATTAGGAGAAATGGTGTTTGATTGTGAACTGTATTTCTGAGAGTTACACAGCATACAGGGGTAATATAAAACTTTTTTTCTCTGATACTCAAAAATGTCTGCAAAAATAAGCTGTAGAGAATTAAAGAAGACATATGTATAGATATGCTTGCCTTGAAAATAAGAAAATCCCTAAATGCTCAATTATTTTAAACCAGTAGCTTTAATCCCTAAAGAAGGTTTTAGGTTTTTATTTTCCTCTAAGATGAACTAACAAAGTGTTCAGCTCACCTTTAACAACAATTTCAAAGTGAGGGCTCAAAGGGAGGATGTGCAATCACTGTTTGAAGCAGAAGACCACAAGGCAGACCACATTGTGGCCACAGTATCTATTGGACAAAACTCTGCAGGCTGTGTTTTGACTGAGGAATGTGGGATCCCAGTCTTCTTCCCAAAGCAAGTTGGCCGGTAGCCATCCATGTAGCTCTGCCAGGGCAGGAGCTCTTAGCCTGTAGCTCCTTCTTGTGCTCTGGCCTGAGCTGGCATTGACACACGCTGCCTTCCATAGAGGAGAGAACTCCCTTCTTATCAGCGTGTTCAAAACAGTGAGAAAGACATAAATGATGGCTTTGAACATCTTGCATTCCAGAGCAACAGCTTTAATTTATTTGGATATATGGAAAATTTGGTGAGGGACAGCAGCCGCAGGGTACAGAGAGAAAGAACTGCAGGATGACAGTAAAAGCTAAAAATCCTGTCCTTGACACAAGCAAGAAGGGAATTCACCTCTCTGAGTGAGGATCTGATGGTTTCTGCAAGATGTGTCCAGGTGTGAGAATATGGTTCCAAACAGCCATCTCCTGTGCCTTTCTCTGACCAAGAGGTTAGAGGTGTCCAGCATCCTTGTGCCCAAAAGAAGCAACACCGAAGACTCCCAGATCCTGGGGCCCCAAGCCTTCCCTGCTGGACCCTTATGGCAAGCACAAAAGAAAGCATCTAGTGACACCCAGATCCATGTTTGTACAAATGGGTACAGATACAGCTGCACCAGGTATCTGAATCACTCCAGGACTGCTGCTGGTTGTCCAAGACAAGTTATTCCTCTCCTTAGAGAGTTATGGGCTACTTGTGGGTGTCTAAGCCAGCCTCTTCTAAACTTGCATAGAGCTCTCACTCACAGCTCAGGGATTTTAAGAAATTGTTGAAATACCAACAAGCCTCAAGGTGCAAATCTCCCATGCCTGTTGTGAGTAGCCTGTTGTAAAGCTAGATCAATCATTATTATAATTCCATTTACTAAGGAAAGAAATATGGTACCTCCAGTCAACTCCTATTGCACAGTTTACCTCTGCTTGGATTTATAACCTCTTTTCTTTTCCTGACCAAAGACAAATCAACACAAGTCCAGACTTTCCACTTTCCACTAACCAGCAGAAAGATGACTCATTAAATCTATTGTCTGCACTAAGGCACTACGTACTCATGCAGTCTCTGAACACACTCCAAAAAATACTTCTGAGTGCAGGAATTTAGAAACCACTCTTATCTGAACAGCTTTTATCCCATTTCTCAGGTCTTTTAACCTTTCATTACAATTCTAGGGGATTAAGCGATAAGCCTGGAGGATGCTGCATGTGAGGGAGCAGTGCCATTGCCTTGCAAACCAGGAGCTTAGCCTTGCAAGGATATCACTCTGTATCCCTGTCATGTATGGTGCCAGCAGCCACATGTCAGAAGGGCTGTGGGTATCTGAGAAGTCTGCTAATGCCATATGGAGTGTCCAAATTTATCTCTGTTTCATGCTGCTCAAGATAAAATTCTTTGTGTTCCTTTCAGTAGACTGCTGTCAATTAATTTACTGCTGGTGCTATCTAAACTTTCAGAGAGTACTGACATTTTCATTATTTGAAAAACTCACTTTTCATTATCCACTTTGTCTCTCATCCAAGCTCCATAAGGCCTGAGATTTACCTTAAGTAACAGCAAATTGAATGCATTTTGTTATGGAGAGAAATCTTTTAAACAGTAGAGAACAAATAACAGAATACTTGTACAGCAACAGTTCAACTGAAGATTGAATTGCCACAGGCTCACACCATCCATAATGAGAACAGCAAGTCAAGAGCAGGGAGATATTCTTTCCCATCTGTTTCTTTAATATACCAACAAGGAGTGGACAGAAAAGGAACTACAGCTTGAGAGGCAGGGAGGTCCCCTTTTAACATTTTCTTAAGTTTTAGACAAGCAACAAAGATGTTTTCCCTCCTTTGCTGTTTTGCAGACATAAGGATTGAAGCATAAATGCCATCAGACCTTGATGATGAAGTAACAACCCTTACCTTGTCTATTGGAGAGCAATAATAAAGGACCTTTTTGACAATTTCCCTCCCCTTTTCTTACATAAAGCTATACTTCTTTTCTGGTTTTAGTTGTTCTCCTATAAAATTGTCATTCAGACCCAAATTCTGCATGCACATGGCAGAAGGGAATAAAATAAAATACAACCTTGTAAACACAAATGACATAATGTGGACATGAAAACTTGTCATAATTCTGTAGCTATTTTAAGATAGAGGTAAACTAGGAAAATTAGAACTCAGACAAGGAATACAGCTCATCTTTCTTCTGCCTTTATTGTGAATGAAGTTGTTGACAGTTCTCTCAAAGAACAATTTTTCCTGAAGAAGATCTGAAGAAGCAAAAAATATCCAGTGGAAGCACGTTGACCTGAAAGGAATTTTTGTTTGCCATTTTCTATTTTTTTTTCTGATAATAACACATAACTTTTAATATAAAAAGGTTAAAAAGCATCATTGGAATGCTTAAGGTTATTTTTCTTCATAAGGAAAATGCACAACTTCAACTTTTAACTATACAAAAAAGAGCATGGTGCAACCTCTCGGCATTCCTCTTGGGAGAATTTACAGGCTCTCTCTGGAACAGCTGTAGGCTGTGTGTGAGCTTGCAAGATGTACAGTAACTGGCAAGAGAGGACAGAGCTTCATATATTGTCCTTGGATGGTCTTGAGCCCCAGCATGAGCTCCAGATGCAGACCCATAGCTCCCAGTTCCATTCATTCTGCTGCTATCTGTGAACTGGGAGAGATTTCACCTGGCACCCTGGCTCCCACAGCTGGAGATGACAGCATCCTTCCTGCTGTAGTATCACCCTGCTCCTGGCACTATGCTGATAAGATTTTGAGCTGCTATTTATAGAGGCTCTTTCATGCCTTCCCGTCTGTGCCTTTCATATCCTCAGAACACTGCAAGTAGGAATTTGCACAATATGCGTAAGCCTTACAATCTTTTGTGAGAAACTCAGTCTCCTCTAGATTAAATTTCTTTGCTTTTCTTTGCAGAAATCTTTACATCTGACTGAAAGCCTGCAAAGCCCAAATGCTTTTCTGTTTTCTCTGTTTCGTTTACAGGTGGCTGCAAGGCCTTCAAACAAAATGCAGAAGGGCATTTTTTCCCATTGGGTCTTCCACAGGAAGGCAGATCAGTTGATAGAAAAATCACTCACTCAAACAGATTCAAATCATCAGGGAACATATTTTTCATTTTCAATGTGACTAGTCACCCGCAGGGGGGAAGGGAGCACTAACTCCCTTCCTTTCCAAGAGGAAAAGGCACCCCTTTTTTCACAGCACCGCAAATGATGCGTTAATGCCAAATCTGATACATTTGTCATGACAGAAAATTTCTGCTAGCTAGAAACAACTGTTTCATAGTAATTACTACAAAAGTGCTGCTGAATACCAATGAGCACCAGATTCTAATGCATTTTCTAAGACAGGCAGGGAATGCCCAATTTCAGACATCAAATATTGGCTGTAGCACATAGAAGGTATGCCATGCAGTGCATCCAAATTGAAACTAAGCCTCAAGATAAAATACAGCACACAACCTCTGTGGACTAAAGCAATTCACCTTATATGCAAAGCCAAAATGTGTTATTAGTCTAATTTAAGTTGCACAAGTCTAATCGAAGAGTCATTACTAGTCCAGTTAAAATGATACTTAAAGTTACTGTCCAAATTAGATAATTATTACAGGAAAAGCCTAATTAATAATACAGTGAAAATTGTACTGCATGAGCTCCCTCATTACCCATCCTTCATGTGATATACTGATGACCTTTCCCCTGCCCTTCTGGTTCTGAAATTCAGTGGCACTAACCTTCCCCAAAAGGAATGGGGATTGTGACATGTTCTCAGCATCCCACCTCCTTCCTGGGGCAATCTGACGTTGCTAATAGGGTTTATGGATACATGTTAGCTAACACAGACTGCTTATTTACTCTTTCTTCATTGGTCTTCATTCCTCTTTAGATGTTTTCTCTGCATATGATACCTTTTATGTATGTTGGGTGCTTATTTCCCCTGTGTTACCCCTAAAACCTGTTTTGCCTAGCTCCCAACGCTGGTTGCGTTCCTCTGGTCACGAGTAATCAATCACTTGAGAACTACATTTATAGTACTTAGGCCACTGTTGCCATCTTGTGCCCACAATTTCAAGGCCTCTCCCACATCATTCTTGAACTTTTTGTGGCCCTTGTTGTCCTCCAAGTTTTCTTCACCAGCCTTCATGCTATGGTTTCCTGACAGCATAACTGATATTTAACAACAACGCAACCTAGTCACACATACATCCATACACAGGGGTATTAACAGTTCACTCTACAAAAATTGTTATCCAATATAAGGCAGCTAGATGGATAGTTACATATATAATGGTTTGTATAACAGTTTGTTAATTACTTGTTATTAATTTTCCTTATAGTAATCATATCTGGAATGCCTTGGTCTCTGTAAAGTGACTTTTTAGATGCAAATTGTTGTGCTATAAGATCATTGTAGCTCTTCAGTTTACAAGTCTAGAGATTTTCTAAAACAAGCTCTTGTATCAGCTGACATATCAAGCTCTTGTGTTTGTGAGTTGACCATCATTACACTCAGTAAAGTTGTGGAGACCAACAGTTGTCCTCGTTTCATACAACTCCTCTGTATTACAATTTTCTTCTCCTTTACGTGAGTTTTCAGGGGGGCACTGAAAAAGGAGTTGATGCAAATGGTTACTGAAGGTTGTATTCAGCTTACTTAATAGGATGCCTTAGGCAGATCAGTGGGATGGTAGTAGGGCCAGGAAGTCCGCTTAGGGACGTTAGGAACCTGAATGGGTAATGAGGCCCCAGAAGGTCATTTTAAGATCTGCAGAGGTCCTTTGTTTCCTCACTCAGGCACATAGACTGGAGCAATAGAGTTAAATGGTATCCACTGTGGCCTAAGACAATGGCTTTGTTCAAGAAGGTGACAAGGGATTCATAGCATTTAATATCCAGTACTCAGAGATCCCAGCTCGCTGTAGAGACAATGGAGAGTTGCAAGTGAAGCTTGCCTTTAGAAAAGGAAAGAAGGATCCAGCTGTTGGCCCCATCTCTGTCCTCAGGAAAGCTGTTGCATCAAGATCAATGTGACCTGAAAGAATTATGCCTCATATAAATCACGTGAGCAGCACCCTGAATATGCTGCCTGTGTCACTCAAAGGGAGAGGGGGGAGCTGTGTCAGCAGTCCTGCCTAGCTACTGATACCACTCAATGGACAAGGTGTCAGGAGGCAGAGCATCTTCTCCTAAACATCCCATAATATGTCATGTGCAATCCTGAAATGCTTTTCCCCTGTTTTGTAATGTTACCCACCCTAAGACGGAACCCTCCCTTAGTCCAAAAGGTGATCTGGAGAGCTGTTCCTAGTCACTCCTCATGATGGGTTTCACACCTGGATACTGGAATTGAGGCTCTTCTGGGGCAGCCTTGGGAGAGGCCTGGTTGCAGTGTTTGTTCCTCTGAATTCTTAATTTGCATTCCCACCTGCCTCTGTGCCCCTCGGCTTCTATGGGCATGTGGAGAAGGACCTCTGATGGGACAACTGTCCCTGGGATGGGCCTGGGAGTAGCCAGGACAAGGTGTGAATGGGGAACCCCCTGCCATTGTGTCCGTGTGCTCCTTTGTACAGAGCAGCTTTTATTGCATAATCTAACAGACAAAAATTAAAATTTGCAAACTACTTCTAAATGGTTCTGACAATGGCTTTAGAAAGGCATTGATCATGGATTTAACATGCATGGACATGCACCCTGGTGAACAGAGTAATAACGTTTTCACTGCTCTCTTCCAGCCTATATGGACTAATGTTTGGAAGATAGGTTGAGGTCTAGAGGAAGACACCTTTCTGGTCCTACCACCAAGGGTATTTAGCTATTGAATAATGACATCTTTTTTTTTTTCTGGCAGCATGAAAAGCTTCGCCTCACCAGCTGCAGACTATTTCAGTTTGTCAGCTCTCATGCCACACAGCACAGTATGAAGATGTAACTAATGCAATCTTTCTTTCATCTTCTGCCCAGCCTTGTTAGTTCCTTTCTGGGATTCCTCATGCTACCCTCAGTCTGTGGTTTTCTTCCTCTGGGAATGCAAATGTGGAAGAGACAAGCTAAGTGACATTATTGTAAGTCAGAGATAACTCCAGTCTGCAGGATCTCTTCACTGGGATGTCATACAGCAAAGCAAAAGCAAACCCTTACCATGTAGTCCTTTTTCTACTGCAACCATCTCCGTTTAACTGAAGATGATATGTCCCTATTTGTCCCCATGAAGGAAAATTCAAATAAAAAAGAATTCATTGCATTGCAAAGACTGAGAGAGAGAAGAGTTGTGTTTCTGAAAACAATCTTTCATCTGCAAGATTCCTTTCAAGCACCTGTAATATTAATACGACCAGGAGATTTCAGACTGTCCCTCTGCTCTTTAATCTCTGCTGAGAAAATGTGTAAGTGCAGAATGTACTTTTTTGTCTACTACATTCAAATGTAAAATTAGAATTTTCTTGAAAACTTAGCCTGGTGACTGTTACATCAGGTAATTCACTGAGATTAAAGCACAGACACAATTTAGTGACAATGCACAATTTAATCGGATATTTGAGAAATACAATTAAGCACAAATTATCTGGACAATAATGTCTTTACTGGGAGGTAACAACATTTGAAAAAAAAAAATAAAATCATTGTATCTTAGAGATGTTTCTACCTGGATGTTCTCTCGATGTGGACCATGAAGTTTTCAGAAATAAAATAAATTAAACCCTTCCTTTTAAGCATCTTCATCTGTAGTTTTCTCAAATATGGAAGTTTTGGAAAAGGGCAGAGTTTAGGAGGGCGAGAGTTTTTTGTGATTATTTTTTGCATTGGAAGAACAAACTCTGAGCAGCATTTGATAGAGCAGAAGACTTTTGTCTTGTTCAGTTAAAAAGTCAGGATTTTTTGCCTCCATTATCCAACAAGACCTCTCCACTAGACTCTACTGCCAGTGCAAAACAGAAGCTTTGAAGAACATTTTAAGCACACAGTGGGCTATATCTCCTCTCATTCTGACATTCAGTGTACCTTCTAAAATCTCCCCTCAAATCTCCAAGGTATCTGTAATGAAGGACCAGGTAAGGGGATGGAGTGAGAAAGCAGAATGTGTAGCTCATTGCATGCACCTTCCTGCTTCATAAGTATGTCCATACTAGTACAGACCAGAACTTGAATTCTGTACTATTCTTTAGACTTTAACAATAATGTCATTAGACAGTCTTTAATATCTAAGCAATTAGTGAACCTCAATATGATTTAATGTTCTTTACAAAGCTGTTCAGCTTGTTCATACTCCATGACAATATGTAAATCTCAGGGGTCCCACGTGAATCATAGTCACAGCTGCTCAGAGAGATGGTACCCAGGTAATGCTCCTTGCCAAAGTAGTCTCACAGCAAAGCAAAACATAATGCTACCTGTTTTCTGGCAGTGAAAGATGGCAGAGGTTACTTTAAGAAGCTCAGGTTAGGAGTTGAGTTAGAAACATTTCCCTTGTCCCATGCAAACCTCGGAGGTAAGTCATCGCAAATCAGGCTGCAGGCTGTCAAAAGGGATACCTTGCTCATCCAAAGTAGACTGGTCTAAATCAAACATTTCACTTGGATCTTTTAGAAATAGTCACTATAGGTGACTATCAAACAATGCTTCTGGAAGAAGTGCTGGAGAGAAACAAAAAGGCTTCAATTACGGCACCTCAGATTTTAAAAAAAGAGTCAAAATTTAAAGCTAATTTTTAAAAAGAGTCAAAATTTAAAGCTATTGATATAATACTGGAGTCAATTGGTCAATCCATCCCATTAATGTCACATACATCATGGAGGTGACCAATTCAGAATCTCACCCATGGGCAATGCCATCTTAGCTTGGACAGTGGGAACAGTCTGCCTGAGACACTGGACTCACAGACCCTACAGGACTCAAGGACAGCTACCACACTCATACAGCAGCTTCCCCCATGTGCTTCTCTGAGCACAGTTCAGGCTTTCTAAGAACATTGGCCAATCTGAGGTGACAGAGTAGGCAAGGAGACTTCCTTGTATGCAGTGACCAGGCAAGAAGGAGAGTTTCAGAAGCACAGAAGGATACTTTCCATGGAGACTGAGCAAGCATCAGGTTCAGACCAGTTAGATCTCTGCAGTTGTGTTGCAGTCCACCTTCCTCTGAGAAGATGTGGCCCTAGGATCAGGCTAAAGCTACATCATATGAGAAGATTAGGGGTGTGTTTGGCATATTTTTTTCTCATGACAGAATAATAACAAAATAAATATAAGCAGAAAAGTTGTGGTCAATAAGCAAAAGGTGACTACAGGATATATTGTTTTGGTAAAAAAGCAATTATTACCTTGGTTATTACAGACTCACTCATTCCCTTGGTATTCATGATGTATCTCAAGGTTCACTAATAAACCCTTACCTTTCATAAATTTTGAACAATATTTTTACTGGCCACAGCAGCACACAGTTATAACTTGCACAAATAATGTAATCATCCCATTCTTCAAATTGTGGTAGTTCTTTTCTTTAGTAAGGACAGATGATTGCACTCAGAAATCAGCCTATGTGGCTTTATCTTTATTATTATTATTATTATTATTTGTTCTTCAGAAAATATTTGCTCTGGCTGTTGCAAAGAATTTGTGCAGGCTGAGCAAAAATATAAGTGAAGTTATCAGAAAGTATTCGAATCACTGCAGTGGGAATAGCTTTAGGCACATTAAACTCATGTTCTGTTACATCTCCTTCATTTACAGTATTGTGATGTAGAAAATGAATTAATTTCATATCCCTTCAAGCCTTCTCTGTCACTAAGCAGTTGGTAATGTTTGATTCCCTTCTCCTTGGGTGGTTAATTTTTACTGGCAGTAGGGAAAAATAATTACCTTCATTCTGGTGTAGTTCTAGGCTATACCTGGTCTTCCAACCATACCAAGTGCATCAAAACTACCTACCACAGGAATTTCGACATATATGTGTGTTACACTTATACATTAGATTCAGCAATTCCTTTTCCCCCACAGCAACAAATCTAGCCTTTGTGAGCTAGTATGGTATGAAAAATAAGCTGTCCATTCAAATACAGATAATTCCTTTGCAGAATTGTATTTTTTTGCCTATTTAAAATCCATTTTCAGGCTATATCATCTAATAAATATCAGATACAAATTTATGTTCCTGTAGAGTATTATACTAGTATGCTTGGAACTCTATCTCATTATTGCACCCTGCCTATGTAAGATGAACATTTTTCTTTAGACACAGTTGTCAACCTATATTGATGATATTCTCACACTCCTAATAATTGGTATGAAATTGTTCAACAATCCCTGCATAGAAATGCATAGCCCATTCCGTAATGAACCATTCAGCATCCACATGAAAATGTAGCAAGAAAACTACCTTCTCCAAAAGCTAAAATCACATATTAAAACTTGCAAAACTTGGTATTTTATCAGAGAAAATTAGAGTGTTCTCTAAGGCTTTGAGCACAACAGTGCATGCACAGCCCTGTGTGTGCAGTCCCTTTCCTCTCATTTGGTATCATGGGAGGGCAAATTATTAACTTTTTTTCCTTACAGAAAAGTAAGCCGAAACTGTTCAAGATTGCACAGGGTCTATTTATGATCCCTGAGCTAACAGATTGCTCATTTTTACTTCAGAGCACCATTTTCTTCAATTCGTTTTCCCTAGTTTGCTTTGCTGTTGTAATGGATCAGGCTGCTTTCTTGGGAAACCACTTGGAAATACTGCTATGGAGCAACTGGAGAGGGAATCACCTACAAAAGAGAAATTCAAGAGGCTATCTAGTCCCTGTCCCACACTGATGGAGAGATGGCCCTGTCAGATCAGTGTCCAGTCACTTCTTGAAATTTTCTGAAAGGTATTCCAAAGCCTTCAGTGTCTCTGTCATTATATGTCTTTAGAGATCATTTTTTTTCCTCCAAAATCAGACCTACGTCTTCTTTTCTGCAATTAAACTGAATACTTCTTCCCACAACTGGACATAGAAAACAATTAATTGTTCTGCTCTTCACAGTCATCTTTCACATATTAGAAATCTTTTATGATGTTGCCCACCCTCCACCTTCTCCTCCTAAGACTAAATAAAGGCAGTTCTTACAACCTGCCCCACAGAGGTTACAACTTCAAGTCATTCGTTTTATTAATGTTGCCTTCCAGCTTTTGGCATGCTCCAGTTTGTCTACACCTTTCAAGTGGATTGAAAGGTCCAGGTGGGAAAAGGTCAAAAACCTGAACAGAATCTTGTTGGGTTGCTAATTTTTTTTCAAAAAGGATTCTCTTTAACACAGTAGACACAGTTCAGTCACCAATACAGAGGCATCTAGTGTCATTTGAAATGTCCTACAGATCTCCCCAGCTATAGATAATGCTCCATAAGGATACAGCCCTCCCATAGCTGCATATTCCACAGTCCCACCCAGATGTATCAGCTATTAAAAGCAGCAAAAATGTTCAGGCAACTCAATCTCTGTATGCCTGCTTGCAGAGATGGACCAAAAAAAACCACCAAAACTATAAATAGGAATTAATGTCAGTTTAGTTCATTCCTTTCAGACATCCTTGTGATTTTGCAGGACAGGTAGATTTCTACTGCCTCATATTATGCAGCTTTACACTTCCTGGGGATCTGCAAGTGCAAGAAGTGTGATTTCCTGTCCTTGTTCAATAACAAAGGGGTTCACTATTATATATTATACTATATACTATTCTATATATATTATATAACCTATATATTTTATATAACCTGTATATTTGCATCTGATTTACTTTCTAGTCTAAGTACCTTTTTTGTTTTATGAATCTTTCCACAAACTCTAAATATAGTTAGTTATGACAAAGAGTGATATCCAAACCCAAACCAGACTTCCATAAGAGTTGGTTTTACTGGAGGAAATGGGTGTAAAACTGAAACTTTGGTCTCCATTTGATCCAGCATCAGATTATCATCTGTTCTTCCAAGTATACTTCAGCCAGCTTCCTCGTCATATTTAACTATGTAAGGATGTGTGTATGACCTTTCTAATCTCCTGCTGCAGGTAACAAAAGAGATAGACCTTCCAGGCTCTAGGACTGTCAATGAAGACAAATGCAAAGTTGACACACTGAAGCTTTGAACATCTGTAACTTTCCTATTACTTGATATGTTTTTGATTGCTTCAACTACTTCTCTTTAAGATTTCACTCCAGTGATAGCAGAATAGCTCTCTCAAATAAATGTCCCACTTCAGGTCATGTATCTTCCATCTCACTCTATAGAAACACCACTTTGGTGGTCTAAACCACAGCTCTCCTGTTATGTTAAGCACAGGCACCAAAAGAACACACAGAAGAGCAAATACAGCTTTGGGGCAGAGGAGCATCCACATGGGCCCAGCAGAAACCCAGGGCCAAATGCTGTGAAGCTCAGACATCACCAACCTGCACTAATGGTGGGAGCAATGCAGATAAGGGCCAGTGTGCATCAGCTGTCTGTGCAGCCAGGGAAATCTCTTACCTGGCCTTGTAATTGGAAGGTTATCACTTCCCCTACTAAAGACAGCTTAGAATAACCAATTCTTTATTTTAGGTGACACTGTGGGAAGGGGAAGGGGAAGGGGAAGGGGAAGGGGAAGGGGAAGGGGAA
>JANVCC010000067.1:7115673-7129720 GCA_025345505.1 Todiramphus chloris collaris
AGAAGAGAAGAGAAGAGAAGAGAAGAGAAGAGAAGAGAAGAGAAGAGGAAAAAGCCAATTGGAAGTATTATGTCACTGGATAATACTGACTGGAGCATGGATTTGTGGATCACATACAAAGGGGTTAGAGGGAAGTTACACACGGGGTTTCCATTTCCTGCTCCTGTCATCATAAAACAGCCACAGGGAATTCCTGCAGGCAGGCTGAATGAGAAAATCCTCATTATACACAGAATAGGAAGTCCCACTTACAATCCACTGAGACACCCGGATGCAACTTGTCAGGGGAACAGGGAGGGATAATTGCAGTGTTCCTTAGCAGTTACATATCCTTTCATATTGAAGGAAAATCATATAATTTCCCTCAGCACAAAACTCAAAATGTTTGTCATCATCTGTATGGTGAAAAATACTTATTAACATGCAGAAAATTCAATGTATAAAATTACAGCTTTTAATTGAAAACTGGCATTGATACAAGTACATTGCTGGCAAGGGCAATGTGGTTTGTGGTACTAGCAGTGCTGAACCCCATAGTGGGTTGTTATTTACTAATGTTTTTATACATACAAAGCATACACCCATTAGCAAGGCACTTCAGTAAATAAGCAGAGTACAACCATAGTTAACAATTACTGCAACCAAGTCAGTAGTCAATACAGGCGCTTCTCATCTGCACTTAGACAGACAGATTTAGCCCTTTAAGCTTGCTGCTTATGCTTATGTGTGAAAAAAAATAAACTCCTCTTTTTGCCTTTCTATGTTATCTGCAGAATAAAAGAATAGCAGCAGGGCTGAAACCCTCCAGCATAACTCAGAGAGCTAAGAAAAGCCACCAGCCACCCTGCTAATGTGATGAGAACTCACGCAGAGTGGCTAACTGCTTCCCTGCAAAGAGTCTCCCCCATGCTAATACATCTTTACTCACTGTCTATGTATCACTTCCATACGTATATATATATATATATATGCATGCACACATGGTGGGGTGAATGTGGTGCAAAACAAGTGGCCTCAGTGAAGTCAATCATTATACTCCTGGTGAGTTAAACAGTTTGCCTCAGGTCTTGAAATCAATGTACCTGTGTAAAATTGCATCTAAAACTGCAGGCCTGAGCATAACATGGGACGTTTGTATTTTGCTTTACTCTGAAGGGAGTCTCAGTAAAGTCAGTATGTCAAAAGTTTGACACGGTCTCCATACATCACCAGTGCTCTGGCTGAGGCATGAAGAAAGTGCCCCCACTGCTGCAATCTATGGCCAGCCTGCATTCCCTGAGTACTGTAGCCCAGGCTTTAATCATATTTGCTGTACCAGTAGGCACAGGATCTCCCAGAATCAGCTGTTTATTGCTAGACACATCTTAAGAGAAAAGCTAAATCATACTCATTGACAGGACTTGCTTGCAGAGGTTTGCCGATCATATGCCATGGATATGGCACTGTAGCGAGGTGGGAGTCAGCCTCTTCTCCCAACTAATGAGGGATAGGACAAGAGGAAACAGCCTCAAGTTGTGCCAGGTGAGGTTTAGATTGGATATTAGGAGAAATTTCTTTGCACAAAAGGTTTTAAGGCACTGGAACAGGCTGCCCAGGGAAGCGGTGGAGTTGCCATCCCTGGATGGATTTAAAGGGTGTGTAGATGTGGTGCTGAGGGGCATGGTTTACGGGTGACTTGGCAGTGCTGGGTTAACAGTTGGACTTGAAGATCTCAAAGGTCTCTTCCGACCAAAACAATTCTATGAACCTATGATAAATTCTCACAAGCAAATACACATCAGACTCTTATTTTGAAGATCCTGCCTCTTCCTCTCCTCACAGTCCCCTGTTTATATGCTTTCTTAAAAAAAACCCTCACATTCTCAATAATAACAAAGCTTCAAAATTTGAGCAATTTCCCCAGTATTCCTCTTTTCAGCTATTAAACATTAAGAGTTTGCTCTGCATTTAAATGTTATTATATTTTTTTTAACCTTATGGACATTATGTGCAGACAGGTCACTCGAGGCCAGTTTGGGGTGTCACTAGTGCTGTGCCTGGCTTCTCCAGAGCAGCTACCCAGGACCCAGCTGATGTTTAACCACTGAGATAAAAGTAGCAAAGAAGGTCATTTTACTGAAATGGTAAATGGCCATTTCAACCACTCCTGTGTCTTACCACAAAACTGCAAACATTATACGTTTGCTGTCCCTTAGGATATAGTGGCACTTTACAAAGACACAGTTCATCAGAATTCCTCCTCACAGATAAAATTTTCCAAACACACTCCATAACCAGGACAACTGGAGAGCAGAGGTGAGAGCTACTAGCCTGTCTGATTGGGCTTGGTCCAATCTTCTCTGGGTAAGTGCTTTGTTCTGGGTGAAGCTGAACAGGCTCAGAGCAGTGGAAACAAGCCCAGCACAAACAGGCTTGCATTTGGTTTTGTGTGTTCCTGTTCACTGCCAGGGATGCCTGTGCCCTGTAGACCTCCACATACCCTCTGTAAAGTCTAGCCCTGAAAATAGGGAGCTTTAGCACAAAGAGTCTTAATCCTTGTTTTCTGGTGTCCTGAGTGAAATCTTGGCCTCAAGCATCCAGTGGAACCATGGTAGATCATGTTGCCTCTCCATGCCCTAGGATAAAACTCTGTCATTCTGATTCAGCAACCCTTCAGAGATGCTCGTGCAGCCCGGCCATGTGGCAGCATCCAACGCCCTCCCCTCTGCACTGTTTTTCTACTCACAGTGTGAAAACAAAACCCATTACTGACCAGCAAAACAGAGTAGATCAAAAGCCAACCCTTACTGCAGGGAGTATGTGTTTCTCTAATTAGGACACCTTCCCGATACTTCTGGTTTTAAGTGCTATGGCAACTGTTAGTATGAATATTAACAAATTGACTGGAATGGTCAGGGAAGCTGTGAAACAAAGACCACATTTCAAGAGTGGAATGTGCAAAATGACACAAAAGCCAGCAGGTCTAAAATTGATTTAATAAGTGATATGCAACAGGTACAAATTTCTTGTGCCTAGAAAATAGGGTAAGAGGTATAAGGACTTATCAGATGAATCCTGGTTAAGTTGTATCCTGTTTAATTATGTTGGCATCTTGAAGTGCAGATGTATTGGCTGAAGTAGCCAGCATTTGTTATCTACAACAAACCTGAGCAATTACTCTTCAATGTAAATATGTGTCATGTACTTTAAGCAAATTCAGGGCAGTGCGTCAGTGCAGAGGTGGCTTCTGTTTCTCATGGCTGAAGGAGCTGTAATGCCTGGCTGCACTTATCTGCCTAAAGCAGGACAGGCAAGCAGAAGAAAACAAAATATAGATTTTATTCTGCAGTTACGGACAAAACTAGATACAAAAAGCAAAATAACACAAGGCAAGTGTATTTCAGGAGAAAGGGACTGCAGTGTGAGATAATATACTGGAACAATATGCTTAAGGTGTGACATTGTCCTTATTCTCCTTACTTCTCATTTCTAGATGGGAATCCAGTTCGCTTTTATATCTCTTTAGAGGCAAGCCCCTATTTTTGCTGCCATCTCTGAGTGCACCCATCACCAAGGCTCTGCTCACTACTCCTTGCTGTCTGTTCACCAGAGTTCCACAAGCTCCCTTTGAGCCATCAAAGCAGAACCTTAATTTCAGAAAACTAGTTTGCTCTTTGAGCAACTTATTATAACTTTGGCTCGGAAATATGTTGTTGGAAATAAGGAATGAGCAGCTTTTTTTAGTAGAAACGTTCCATGGGCAATACAACATGAAGATATCCGTAATCCACTTTATTGGTTTCAACACTAAAATTTGGTTTACCCCGGCAGATAGGCTAAGGACTTACAATGCTGGAAGAATTAATGTTTAGTGTACAATTCAGAAAAGGAGAAGCTTTACTCTTTAGGGGCTTAAATTCATACAGGATGTCTATAAAAGACAAGGCTTGAATACCTATGGATTCAAACATGTTCACTTTTATTTTCCAAGTATATGAATCCCACACTCAAGCAGCTCACTATATATAGTTTACAAAATCCCTTTTAACCTTATTTTTAGTCCAGTGTTTTCCAAGTTTTATCAGAAGAATACTGTTTCATACACTCTTCTGAAGTCCAAATACAAATACATGCTGAAAATAAACTCTGCTTACTTTTCTAGGTCTAATTACTGGGACATACTTGCCAACTTTTTTAACTGTAAACACTGCCACTTGTTTACAGATTTTAATACATACAGGGATGAGCAATTTCTGGGAGATTATGAGGAAGAAGTAGCAGACTTTGGGCCAACAAGGGAACAGGCTTTGTTAAACCACCAGCTGCTTTTCTGATCTCTACAGTCATTCCTGACTGCCTGCAAAGTTAATGAAATTACTTTTGGTCTGCAGTTCAGTTGCTCTCACCTGGCAAAGTGCTTCATCACACTATGGCTATCCTCGCCAAGAGAGCACAGCTCCACAGTGGTGGCTCATTCCCTGCTCTCTCCAAGCCCCACAGGCGTGTGTCCTCCATCAGACAAGAAAGGCAAAGTCATACTACTTGCAGCTTCAAACTAGAAGAGAAGCAAGTTTCCAGGCTTTCTCCACCACCCTTTCCACTTCAAGCTAAACTTGACACATCTCAGTCTCCGTTCCCCTGAAACAACACATTTCCATGGGCAATGGCTGGATGAGCTGGCAAAACAGGCCCCATGCTGCAAGCTTGCTCTCCTACTGAGGTCCTTGAGAAGGAAAGCAGGATGGTGGAGGAGCAGCTCCTGAGCTGGTGATGTGAGGAGAGATGAGCTCAAGGTTACCTTAAGGAAACATGATGCTTTGTCAATGAAGAGGGCTGGAATCCCTGCTGGAGGATGCTAAGTCAGAAAAAAAAAAATGGCTATTATTTAGATACTTGTCCACAGGAAAGGGAGTTTTGCTTTAAGCATCTCAAACCTGAGGGGAGAAAGAGGACCAGTCTGTGAAAAAGGGGTAGGGAAGGAGTGTTGGCACAGTGCTGTGCCCCATGGGAGGGAGGCAGTGCAAGGACAAGAGGATCTGAGAGCCAATGGCTTTGCTAATGCATTTTCCAGCTATGAAAAATCACGATGACGGCAGGTATCACTTTGACAAAATAGGCCTTTCACTGGACGGAAGCTAACAGAGACCTAGAGAACATTTTTTGCACTCTTTTAAATTCTGCGTGCTTTATGGTAATTTCTATTGAATTTTATTTTCCCTGTAGTTTTAAAACTTATCCCCCAGAATTCTAAAGTTACAGTTTGTCCCTTTTTTGAAGAGATAAATTAGTTTGAAAATCCTTTCAAAATATTGTAATTTCCTATGAAGTTTATTTAGGGAATACTTAGAAAATCCATATGCACAAGAGCTACAAATACATAAAAAGCAGATATGGATATTTTGCAGCTGTGTATCCATACATAGTAACTGATATTATGCAGGTCTCCCAAATCAAACAATCCATTGGAGGGCATGGAGGAGTTATTTTCTTTGTCAAATGAATAGTTTTTTTCATTTCTTCTGGCAAATGGAAAGTAAACATCTTAATACACGTCATTTGTTCTAAATAAATATGGAAATTGAATTATTTTCTACATCTTCAAAATGCCATTCATTATCATCAAATCCTGCCACCTCATACCAATTAATTTATTCATTTATAAGCAGCCAAAGCAAATGGATTTAGATAATATCTTTATATATAATCAATGAGCTCAGTGCTGCAGATGCCTTTCAGTAAAATAGCCAGACCAAGCTACTCCATCCTGACTGAAGAGGTATTTAATGAAATGTCACTAAGCCTGTGATGAGTTATTGCCCGTCAACACTGTGCATTGGTTGGTCCACTTACTGGTCAATGACGTGTTGCCTGCAGCTGTTGCAATTCCTCCTTATTTCCATCTTTTAACATGGTGGTTTCTGCAGGTGCTGATTTTCAATAGCTTGCAGTGAATTACATTGTCCCAGTTGTGAAGTTTACAAAATCACAAAAAAATAATCCTTGTTTTCCATTTTTGAGAAAGGGGTTGGGCTTTGTTATATTCATTGAATTCATTGCCCAGCCTCATGCCTAAGATATCTTCCAAACTTTCTTTTCAAAATATCCTAAAGGCTAAGACATTTTCTGGCACTCTTAAAAGGTATGAAGTCTCCCAGGTTTTTATTCTCAAAAGGAGGGAGATAGGAAAAAATAGAAAAAAAACCATCTTCTTTTCCTACCCCTTCCTCCCATTCCCCCAAGCTCTCCCCATCTTCCCCACAGTGTGTAAACCAGATGTAGCTGCAGTGGCAATGGAAGCATATGGGGATAGAGACAATGATGTTAGATAGAGGCTTTGGTGTATCTCAGGCCCTTCAATGAGTGACGGAAGTGAGTGTGCATCTTCCAACATCTCTGGTGAAGCAAAGGAATGGCTGAGCATTTGCAGGTCCAGCTTGTGGCTCCTGCTCCCTGCAGCAGGGAACCCCAAAGCAGCAGGACAGGTCAGGGATGCTCTGAGTTGCCAAACTGCTGGGTTTCATGTGGGCAGAGGAGTTCAGATGTTTGACTAGTGGTAATGGTTCTCACCACCAGCCAAAATTTCTCTATTCCCCATTTCTGAGAGCAGGAAGAGAGAACTAACCCACCTGAGACATTTCCAGCATCACTGTGTAAGACTCTAAAAGGAAGTATTTTTCCACTGGCAAATTCTGACTGCATTTGCTAATATATAGCATGCTACAGAATAAAAGGTATGGTCCTGGATGGCCTAGAAGTGGAAAAAAAAGGTGACATTTCTGTGTGTACTGCAAGATGCCTCTTGTGGAAATCAAGGCTGTGACTGTGATTTCAAGTTATATTGACAAGACCTTTAGGTAGAGTATTAGAAACATTTTCCTAACATTGTTTACCGCTTTTCAATTCCTCTGCCAGTTTGTCTCCTACGGAGTGTGAAATTTAGCTACTACAGAGCAACACAGAGTCTTTCCCTCACAGCTACAAACTGGGATGGGAGTACTGGTATTTATATTTAAATCCTGCTGTCAGTAGTCATACAGAGAAAAAGGCACTTTTTCTTCTTTTTTTTTTTCCAGGCCAAGGACACACTGATGGTGCAGTTCTTTCATAAACGGATTCAAGATGAATCAAATAGGGTGAGGGCAAATCATGCAAGACACACCACACCACTGAGGACATGGTCACTTTTCCCAGGTAGGGCAGCAAAGACATTAAGTGGATGAGAAATCTATACCTTACTCCTGTTGGCTCAGTTTGTACTCACTAGTGTCATTTAAAATAATTGCTCTAAATCAGCTCAGAGAAAGTCCATTAAGGTCATTGGAAACCGATGATTTCAGAGTGTTATATATCAGATCCAAATTCATTAAGGTTCAGTGGTCTTCACATATTCTGTATTCTTCAAGCAGTGTTGCTTTCACCCTGCCCTGACCCCTAACAGACAAAAGTCAGTAGAAAGACTCCTGTGGTTACTCATCTTTAAGATGAAGTTACATTTCTCTCACTTGCACTGGCAGAATAAAACATCTGGGAGTTGTTTGCACTAATATCAGTGTGGAAAATGGGAATTTATTTTGTCAGCATCATAGGAACAAACCCTGGCAATAACTTGGTTTTGATTCATGGAAGTGATTATTCTACCAGTGAGAGTAAGTAGATGTTTTAGTTTTCATCTGCGGATTTATTCTGAAAAGTTATAATATATTCTGAGACATACGTACATACACACATGCACAAACATCCCTGCCAACAAACTTTGGTCTACTTTATTTAAAGCATATGTTTTTTTAAAACATTCATTTTGCTCCTGGACTTTCAAACAGTTCATCCCTGCATTGATATGCATTACATAGTATAGAGAATTGAATCTAAAAGTACCTATAATGGCATTACCCAAGAGCAGGCAAGAAACTAACTCCCCTTGTAGGAGCAGACAGATGTGATTTTTTTTCTTGATGCCATGTCTGCCTCTTTTTAGGATCCTATACATTCAATTCACTTGGAGCCATTTCATTCCAGCAGTGAGTGTTGCACAACTTGCCTCACAGCTGTTGTTAATTAATAACACGGGATATTATAATAAAACAAATAGCCTATTAGTTCATATCCTGGTTTATTTTCACACCACTCTCTCAAGAAAGCCAGCAGGCAGCTGGTCTGTGACTTTAAACTGGTCCCTATTCATTTCCTGTGGGTGTGCCTGGACACCAAAATGTATTATGCATTATGCACACCAACACAAAGGAGCCTCGTTCTTCTTTCGAGTGTGGGAAAATAATACATTGGATCTCGTGGTTATATAAATAGTAGTAATTATGCAGAAAACAGTCCATGTTCCCTTGGTAATGGCACCTCATTAATTTTGCTGAAATTTCCCTAAATTACAGCAATGAATTATACTGTCAGGTTTTGGTTTGGGTTTTTATGTTTGTTTGTTTTTCCCTTTCAGGAGGAAATTGTGCCATAGAAGAGTATGATGGGATCATTTCTGCTGGGTTGGAACGGAAAATGTGCCTATCATATAAAACAGCGGTGGGAGAGAAGAAGAGCTGTGATGGATAGTACACACTAAAGTTGTGCTTGGTAACAGCTGTAGACATAGTATTACTTTGACAAAAATATTCAAGAAATAGTTCCGTAAGTGATGGAGCCCAGTTTTCAACGGATTTGTGTCTTACTGGTAGCTGAATTGAATGAAGGCTGCAGTGTGAACTCACCATGTCAGTAGACATGAGAGAACCCTCTTGAGAGGAAAGGAATAATAAGAATTTTGATAAAAACTTCCATTACTCAGGGTGGGGTTTTTTTAGTAGTAAATGCAAGATAACCTTGATAGGAGTGAGCTGTTGACAGAGGAGAGGTCCCTTCATATGTTACTGACCCTGCGCATTGTGCAGTTGAAAGTCAACCATGAAATACAGATCACTGGAGGTCTTGAAGACAGACAGAGCATCCCTTTGGTCTCCATATGGATCCTCTTGGAACTAGCACAATTTGATCTCAGGCTGAATATCTTTCCCTCCATAAGGAAATGAGTGGAAATGAAGTGTTTTTGAGGCCTTCAGCAGTCTGCCAAATCTGGTTGAAAATGAAAAGTAAGTTTGAAAGTTATTGAGAAGGGAGATGATGTTGGATATATCTGTGCAGCAGTGGAGAATGAGCTTAGTTTCTCTGGAAACCAGGCTAATAGGTATGCTTTCATTACTGTCACCTTTCTGGTTCCCAGGGCTAGCTGATAGTAATGTCACTAAGTCGATGGCCTCTACATAAAAGTCTACACATAATCCTCAACCACTTTGTCTTTGGAGATCCAGGCTTTTAATATGTGTATTTCTTTTCCATGGACAAACATTAGAAAATTATCCTTCTACTCTGTAAAATTAAGCATCACATAAATTTCACACAGAAAACTGCTTCAATTCAATGGGTAAAAGGACTGACCAACACCAGGACAAGACAACATTGGCAGGTGCATTGTTAGAGATTGATTTGCTTGTGTGTTGAAATGCTCAATGAAAATGTAACTCCATAGCCAGTGCTCATGGAGTAGCCTGGAAGCAGAAGTTCATAGAGCCTCCTTTCTTCTCGTGCATGGATATGGAGCAAGCAGCTACAGCTTCAGTGATGTTGAACTCAAATGGCCTCAACACTATTAAAAACATAATTATTTCAAAACATAATTATTTCAGTCTTTATTCTCACTTTCAAAAGACTACAAAGAGGCTTCTTCAAAAACTGAGAAAAGTCTCAAAACTATTTTGACCCCATTTACAAAATACTGTCTAGATAACTAACTGATAATAAATCCTCCACAAATCCAGGAGTGTGTGAAATTTTGTCCCTTATTGCTCTTTGTGAAGTCCCAAAAAGGGTTTCCTTTGGTTTTCATTTGGAAGGAGGGAGATTGTTATCACAGCAAAACAGCATTGATTGTTACATAAAGTGTTTCTAATGCATTTAATTTTATTGTTTATATTGTCTATATTACGAGATCCAGTAATAGGAACGGCTAATCAGGTTAATTTACTGTTGTTACCCTGCTGCATGTACAGAAGCATACCAATTCAACTGCCATTTCTCAAGTTTGCAACTTCAGTTAGCTATTAGTGTTTCTGAGTTATTTATTTTTCCCAATCCTTTGTTAATTTTACCTCATCTAACCTGGTAACTCCTCGTGAGGAAAGGTCCCAAAGAATCCAAAGAATTGTTTATTCTATGAGTTTCTCTCATTCCGAACTATGTCCCAGCTTTTACCCTGTCTGGTTCTCATGGTTGAAAGTGTTGATGAATGCTTTAGTATTCATGCACACCATGACTTTCTATCTCTTGTGTTCAGCAAGCTGCAGCTATACAATCTCACTGTTTTATTTCATTCTGGCTTATTCTTTCATAAATTCCATGTCTGTGGTATGTTTTCCCAAACACTTCTCAATAAATATGACCATGCTAAAGAATCTTGACACAGGAAATAGTTAGTAACAGTGTAAAAACATGTATAAAATATAATCTGGAAAAAAAAATAAAATAGAATTGTATAGATGAAGCAATTGGCATGAGTATGTGGCACTTCTAAAAACACTGAAGGTTGGAGAACTCTAGGGAAATCCCTGGGCCAGTTCTCCTTTTTATCTCAGTGATAGAAGTGTGCTGTTTATTATAGCCTCTACATGTAAAGCCAGGTCATCAGTTTCAAACTCAATCTGACACATAGAAATATTGAGTATATGCAGACTGTTGAAAAGAGGTAGGCATTCTTGGTGACAGTAAAAAATAGTGTTTTCTAAGTTAAATCCCCAAATGGGAAAAATATCAGTCAATGACTTTCTTACAAGCTGTTTCAAATTATTCTCCTATTTCATTATATTGGGCTTACGTGGCAAGGTTTCAGTAGCAGGTGGGATACAGGGGTGGCTTTTGTGAAAAGACACCAAAAGTTGCGCCCAGCCAGCTCCAGGACAGACCTGCCACTAGCCAAGGCCAAGCCCATCAGTGATGCTGGTACTGACTCAATGATAACATACTTCAGAAAGGGTAAAACACAATGTGCAGCAGCTGGGAGAAAGGAGTGAGAAAAACAGCCCTGCATTCACCAGTCAGTAAAGAAGGAGCAGGAGGTGATGCCTCAGGCACTGGAGCAGAGATTCTCCTGCAGCCCGTGGTGAAGACCACAGTGACACAGGTTGGCTCTGTGCAGCCCATGGAGTTGTAGAATGGAGCAAGTAACTACACTGCAGTCCAAGGTGAAAAACAAGGTGACAGGAGCTGTTGCCTTACATCCCTTGGAGGTCTACTGTGGAGCAGACATCCACCCTGCAGCCCATGAAGGACCCCACACTGGAGCAGGTGGATGTGCCCTGAAAGAAGATGCAGCCTGTGGAGAGTCAATGCTGGAGAAGGCCCCTGGCAGAAGCTCCAGCCTGTGAAGAGAAGCCCACACAAGAGTTTTCTTACAGGACCTGTGAGCCTATAGTGGCCACAGATAATCCATACTGGAGCAGTTCATTCCTGAAGGACTGCACTCTGTGGAAAGGATACATGCTGGAGAAGTTTCCAAAGGCCCGTATCCCATGGAAAGGTTCCAGCACTGGAGCCATAGAAGACTGTCAATTCTTAACATGTTGTCTCTGCCATGACTCCCACTGTCCCCCTGTACCACTCAGAAGAGCAAGGAGTTGAGTCTGGGAAGAAGGCTGGTGGGGAAAGAAGGTAGTTTGGTTTTTTTTTGTCTTATTTGTCACTTTCCTAGTCTGTGTCAATTAGCAATAAATTAAATTAACTTCCCCAAGTTGTGTCTGGTTTCACCCATGGTGTCAGTTGGTAAGTGTTCTCCCTGTCCTTATCTCTTATATCCACAGGCTGGATGTTAGGAAACATTTCTTCACTGGAAGGTTTATCAAACATTGCAGTGTCTGCCCAGGGCAGTGGTGGAGTCGCCATCCCTGGAGGCGTTTAAATGGCCTGTGGACCTGGTGCTCAGGGACATGCTTTAGTGGTGAGCTTGGACTAGATGATCTTGAAGGTCTCTTCCAACTAAATACATTCTGTGATTCTGTGCTTCAAACCATTAGTTTTCTTCACATTTTCTCTCCTTGTCCTGTTCATAGAGTGGCTTGGTGGGCACTTGGCAGCCAACCAAGGTAAGCCCAGCACATTCATTTATATAATGTTACTCTTTTTCAAAAGTACTTCTGTATCTGCTTACTCTGTTTCCTCTATCTTCTGTTGTGGTGTTTCTTATTCAAATACATAATCACCCATGTTTTTACCAAGCTTTAGTTACTAAAATTGCTTCAACTTTATTCACAAGTTGTGCTACTTAATAATTTTATTTAATTTCCCTAGAACTTTCAAGGTCCATATTCAGTCTTTACTAGTGCAACATATTATTCATTCAATTCCTGAGGTACGCATAGTACTTTCAACAAATGCAACAATAGTCTGTCCTCTAACAAGCTTACAGCTGAGATAATAGATGACAGAAGGAGCCTGAGCTTGGGGCAATCAGGGAATGATAAAATTTGCGCAGTATACACTTGAGAATGAATTGACCACAGGATATATATAGATCATCGCGTCCTTGATGGCATGTAACCATGTAATCAGGATTTGATAAAGGCTGCAAGACATCAAAGCAATGAGGTTTTAGAACAACTTTCTTGTTAGAGTTGTGGGGACAAAAAAAAAATAAGTCATTCTTAAGCTGGAGCTTAGTGTGTTTCTGAAAAGGACTGTGTGATGCTGTTGCCTGCAGCAGCAGAAGGGTAGATTTTTATTTCCTTGTTTACTTTTTTTCACAGTATTTTTGTATTTCCTTGTTGTGAACAAAGGAGGGAAAGGGTCTTGTTAGGGCGTAGGTTTGCAGAAGGTGAATGTGAAAGCTGCATGCAGGACAGCAGTCAAGGAATAGCACCTTGTGAATGGATAAAGAAGTGTTAGCACAAGACCTAGCTAGAAAGCAGGTGCTTATTAAATGGCTTCCAGTGGCTTTCCCATTTGCTCCTGTGGCAGCTCCTATCTATTCTCAGAAGGTGAAAGTGTTGGATTTATGGCACAAAAGACAGACATCGTGCATTGGACAGAGTATTGGTGCTGACCAGTCAAGGACTAACCCAAGAATGGATGACAATGTGCCATGCAGAGCTGTCAGCATGTGGTGCCAACCCTACTTGTGTGAGGACCCGTGTTAAAATAAACTACAAGCTACTTTCCAAATTAGCAGTTGCTTTAGCTTTTAGAGAGCTAATAAAGGCAGGAAGGAGAAGGAAGGTGGTCTGCTGGGTTGGGAAGAGAAAGGCGGGGCATGGTCAGACAATGATCTTGCAATTGACTGTGATCTGGTTTTCGAAAGTAGCTTGTACTCCATCTGCAAACAGTGTATTTCATAACAAATGGCACTGCTGGTAGAGTGGCTAGACGCTTTAAGAAAAAATTAAATTGTTTATCTGATTATATGGGGATAAAGCATTTGCACAGGCAAAGCATAATTAAATACCAAGCCCTTTACAGTTCTCAGAAAATTGCCGCAGGGTTAACCTGCTGTCTTTTTCCCTTGTGCACTGATCACTTTTTGACTACACACACTGTCAGCTTGCTGGTTTTGACTTTTTTTTTTTACGGATTTCAATATTTTCCTACTGCAGAAAATACTTTTATGCCACTACTAGTAGGTTCCAAAACACTGGTAGGACTCAGGAAGTAATACCTGGGAATGGTTGATCCACCCTGTATGCTTCTGTCACTGATCATATGTAGAGACAGAATCCTGATAAAATATAGCTTTATTTCCTGACTGTTTGCCTAGAAGAATGTATGTCTGGATGAAAAAGGTTAACCTCAGAGGAAGGTGGGGTGTGACTGCAATCTTTAAAATTTTTATTGGATTTTAAGTAGGAAGAATTTTCCTATGATTCTAGATGACAGGAAAATCCATGAGGGTACAGATCCTGCACAGCACCTGCTTGGTGTTTTCCAGGAGCCACACTGGCATGCAGTCAGGCTGTGGACTTTCTCCCTGGTTTCTGCTGAGATAGATAGATAGATAGATAGATAGATAGATAGATAGATAGATAGA
>JANVCC010000067.1:7129730-7261412 GCA_025345505.1 Todiramphus chloris collaris
AGATAGATAGATAGATAGATAGATAGATAGATAGATAGATAGATAGATAGAAAGATAGATAGAAAGAAAGAAACTGGGCTGGCAATTGTTCATTTTCTGTCTCTCTGGAGAAGGCAGGCAACATTGTTTTGTTGGAATTTTTCAAGCACCTCTAGATACTCTGGCACATAATTATTTCTATAAAAACCTTCTTAATCGCCTTCATTCACTGCCTACTTCAAGCTCCTCTGCACATCCCCTTTTGCTGCATGGCTGCTGAAACCTTAACACAGCAAAGGCACCATCTATTTCTGCAGTTGCTCTCTACTGCCCTGCCTGTCTGTCTATGCCTGTCCATGGAAGCTTGGCAGCTAATTATACTGTCCAGTTGAGGGCAAGGATGGCCTTTGGCCAGCATTCTGGGATCTGTCTCTGTGCAAGCTCTCCTGAGCACAACACCACCACAAACCTATTGACAAAATACTACTTGACACAGAAAAAGGACTCTGCCACAAACACTCTCAAGAGCTCCTTTCCTCTCTCTGTTGTTGTGATAATAGGAGCGTGATCTCTCTTTGTGCAGGGCCTTCACCAAACGCTGAAGGTCCGTGGGCCTGGGTTAATTCAAATGAGAGCAACTGCCTTAAGAGCATTCCTCTCTTAATGTATATCCTGAATGCAGACATAAAATTAAAATCTCCCCCTTAATTTGCTAGATGACTTTTGTTATTACATTTCATACTAGTTTGTCTTATCCTATGCTGTTTATCCTTAGGTGTCTTTTTGGCAATAAAGTTGTATTTTGACTTCATCAAGGCTTTTGACACTGCCTCTAGGCAAACCTGCTTTAGCAGGGCAAATTGGATTAGATGCTCTCCAGAGGTCCCTTCCAACCCCTACCATTCTGTGATTCCATGATTTTCCTCCATGAGAGAGTGGAGTGTTTATTCCTCAGCTCTATTGATCTGCTTCACCTTTCTTCGTCTCTTTCAGGATAAGCCATTGCTAGCAGGACTGGGGAAACATAGTACATTGAACTTCCTGAAGCAAGTCAGAAGCAAAAACATCTTGGGTGTAATGGTTCAAGCATGGGGTGTCTCAACACCAGTGCCATGGTCTTAGTGAGGGAAACGAGAATTCAGCAGTCCTTAATGCTAAGACCCTCAGTCACTTCTCACTCAAATCCAGGGGTGACATCCACAGCCTGTTCTCCAGAACACTCATGGTTGCAGGCATGGCAAGTTATGGCACATGCCTCTTAATTCTTGAATAAAAGTACACAAAGGCCATTATTGAGAGAAATAATATTCCAAAATCTCTGAAGGGAAGGAGAAACAGGGCAAAATACAGAATGGGAGAGGAAGCGAGAGGACCAGATGGGACAGACATCCTGCCAGTAAGAACGGTCAGTGAAGGGTCTCTAGAACATGAGGCCAGATCATTGCCCTGGGCATCAAACATCACCTTGCTGTTGACCAGTCAGTTCTGTGGGGAGGTTTTGTCCTGAGAACTGCTACTGTTTGCAGCTATTTGTAAGGCTGGTTTTGAACTTACCAATAAGAAAAAGGCCTGCTTGGATACAAACCTGTGTCATTGTATCCACCTTGATATGAATGGAAATGATCATTAATATTTTGAACCTATAACATATTTTAAGCTTCTTGAATTTAAAAACAATAGAACAAACAAAGGGTTTTCTGATAGCTGCTGTTGGGCAAGAAGAGACCAAAATGTGTGCTACAACTGAGTTTCTTTAGCACTTTTTCTATTCCTGCCTTTCATTACAGAAGCATCTTAAACCACATGTAATTCACTGTAGTTCTAACATCCATCATTTCCTTGGGAATACTTCAGCAGTCACAAATAAAAATTCATTATCACTAATGATTTCAGATTGTCATTTCCGATTCTAAACATAAAAGTAATTACCAGCACATATTACCCCCCCAAAGGGACAATTTTATCATCATTCCCAGAAGTAACATCAATACTTTTGTTGTTTCTTGTAAATGAAAAGCCTTTACCGTAATGACGCCCTGATAGTCAAGTAGAAGCCATAACAGAGATACAAAGGAATGAAATAATTGCATTAGTGATTTAGCAATATTTTCTACTTATATCAGCAAGAAATAAATACAAAAAGGCAGTTACTTAAGTTATTACATACAGTTGTATAAAGCAGCTTTTTTTATTGTTTCCAAACTCATGGAAAAAAATTACCCAAAATCACAGAATCATCATAGAATCATAGAATGGTAGGGGTTGGAAGGGACCTCTGGAGACCTTCAAGTCCAACCCTCCTGCCAGAGCAGGAAGCCCAGGACAGGCCACACTGGAACAGATCCAGGTGGCTCTTGAAAGTCTCCAGAGACGGAGACTCCACAACCTTCCTGGGCAGGAAGTCTGTTCTAGTGCTCCGTCACCCTTACAGGAAAGAAGTTTTTCCTCATGTTGAGGTGGAACTTCCTGTGTTTCAGCTTGAGACCATTGCCTCTTGTCCTACCACAGGGCACTACTGAAAAGAAACTGGCCCCTTCTATTTGACACCCACCCTTCAGATGCTTGTAAACGTTAATAAGATCCCCTCTCAGTCTTCTCTTCTCCAGGCTAAACAGCCCCAGGGCCTCTCAGTCTTTCCTCATAAGAGAGATGTTCCAGTTCCTTCATCATCTTTGTAGCTCTCCATTGGACTTTCTCTAGAGAGAATTTCCTGTCCCTCTTGAACTGGGGAGACCAGAACTGAACACAATACTCCAGATATGTCTCAGAAGTGCAGAGTAAAGGGGGAGGAGAACGCCCCTCGATCTGATGGCCACACTATTCTTCATGCACCCCAGGATACCACTGGCCCTCTTGGCCACAAGGGCACATTGCTGTCCCACGGATAATTTATTGTCCACTAGGACACCAAGGTTCTTTTCTATGGAGATGCTTTCCAGTGGGTCTACCCCTAACCTGTACCAGTACCTGGTGTTGCTCCTCACCAGGTCTAGTACTCTACACTTATCCTTGTTGAACTTCATTAGGTTTGCCTTTGCCCAGATCTCCAGTCCGTCCAGATCTCACTGGATGGTAGAACAGCCTTCTGGTGTATCAGCCACTCCTCCCAGTTTAGTATCATCAGCAAACTTGCTGAGGGTACACTCTATTCCTTCATCCAGGTCATTGATGAAAATGTTGAATA
This sequence comes from Todiramphus chloris collaris, assembly GCA_025345505.1. Taxonomy (NCBI): domain Eukaryota; kingdom Metazoa; phylum Chordata; class Aves; order Coraciiformes; family Alcedinidae; genus Todiramphus; species Todiramphus chloris. The sequence goes on from JANVCC010000067.1 coordinate 7,132,894, forward strand.
AGACTGGACCCAGAACTGACCTCTGGGGAACACCACTACTTAGAGGTTTCCAGCTGGACTCTGCACCACTGATCACAACCCTCTGAGCTCTATTGTTAAGCCAGTTCTCAACTCATCTCACTGTCTGCTCTTCTAACCCACACATTGTATTCAGCTGAGTCTCTGAAAACTGCAGCAACACCAGGCAGCAAAGTTGCTGCCACGTGCAAATCTCAATAAATAAAACGTCCTTTCATTTCATCATACCAATATGTCACTTTACAAAGAAGCCTTTTAAAATACAAGCAGGAGATTCATAAACAGGATGGATTTCAGGTATAATTTTGTGAAGTGCAAACCTGACATCCATGTCCTGCAGTACCTCTCCTTTTTCAGCAGACTTTTTGCCTTAGGCAAACATTTCTGATAGCAGCTCCATCCATCTTGCAATTTGGCCCTATCAACCCTGTATGCTCTATATTGGATTTCCTCTGATATAGAATATCACAAGATATCTAAGGGAGTCACCCAAGTAAACAGACATTTATAGACTCTTCCTTTACCTAGCACTCATGGTTAAGTTTATCTAAATAACTGCTGCATTCTTATACAACCTGTTCCTATTCTGTAATTGCACTGAATATCCACATGTCTATACATTATAACACACCTCTCTATAGCCTCATCTGTGTTTTACAAGTTAGATTGTTAGATTAATAATCAAGAACATTTCTTTGGTACTTAGTGCTTGTTACTGAGAAACTGTATCTTTTACAAACTCTTTTATTTTTCCTATTCTAATAGGAAAGTTTTTCATAATAAAGTACCATAGCTGATATATGATGAGTTTAGGCGGACATTAACTATGTCCCCTTTTCCAATACTCATTTTACACCCATTTGAAAAACCTGAGAACTTGGAGGATTTTTACCCAAATTCTTCTCCTTGTCCTGAGGAAAAGACCATGGCAGGAGATGATTAAGAGAGGAAAAATCTTCTTGGATCATGAGATCTAGTCTTCTGTCATCTCTGTTAGTCATGTCACACACATTTTTTCATAAAGAGACAAGTACATAACTTTTTTTTTTACTCCTATCAGAAATCAGCTACTAGTTAGGAACATTGGTTTCATTTCTATGTCGATATTATTATTGTCCTTGTTTATTTCCAGTTATTCTTGTATCAGCATTTGGGTCATTTAAATACAGCAAGGTCCTTCAGTTAACTGCCAGAAAATCATAACTGTGCAGTGTTTTGGATGAGAACTTACCAGTGGTTCACACAGGCTAAATAAGACTCTTCCAGTCTGTCCTGGAATTACTCTGACAAAGGCCCCTTGTCAACCTTCCCACACACAGTTGCATCTCAACCTGTTCAACCCACAGCTGCTTAGTGTAACAAACCTTGTTCTTTCCTCCTTTGTTTTCAGCTGATGAATTCCAGCTTGCAACAGAAATTTTTGCTACTTAGCAACCTTGTAATTTGGACATTTACAATTTCATTATTTCTCTATTATGTCAGGATTTAAGGTCATTCTATTGTTCCTGTACTGTTGCTACCTCCCAGCTGTTACCATCAAGAGGTTACAAACATGTTCCTATTTTTCCTGCCAAATTCTAAGGCATTTCTGAATCCCACATCCAGTCCTGAAGGAACGCAGGTCTTCTCTTTCCTCCTGTTGCTTATTTGCCCTCCACTGCAACCTTCTTGCCATCTGCTTATTGTCTGTTTCCATAACTATCATATACTAACTAACATACAGAACAAATATTCGTTTTCAGCAAGGAAATCTTTTGCCGAAGTCCAGACAGACTGAAGTTATTTCATTTCCCTTGTATCAAAAACTGACTCAGAAGAGATAAATATTAAGTTAGACTGGCACTATCTACTGTCAGGAGATCGTAAATCCGTGTTGTTTTACATGATTCTCTATCTAGTTTCTTACCTTTAATTAGTCTTTCAGACTTCTGGGATGAATATTTCCTAACTCTCTAGCTTGACTACATTCAGCATTTTGAATTCAAGTTTGGTTATGAGAATCAGCATATTTTATCATCAAGTTCAGAATTACCGGGTTCATTTGAAAATATGGTAACATTTAATTATTTGTAAGGCTATATTTTAATTATGTAATATGACTATTTGGGGATCTATACCGCTGAAGAAATTTTCTAATTTGTTTTAAAGTGCATTACAAAGTCTAAATGAGTGCAGTCTTTCTGCTGTTCTGACTTCGGTCATAATCATCTTGATTTCCAAATTGGGGGTTTTTTCTGTTGATCTATCTCTTCTTTTTTTGTTGATCAGTCTGACAAGGACCTGTGTCTATGTATTTTAAAGAGATTCTCAGTGGCTCAAACATAGCAAGTCTTCATCAGCATCACAGATGCCTGAAGCCAGGAAAAATGAAAACCAGCCTGGGAGTCTTTCAAAATACACTGCAACTTATTCAGAAGTTATGGACTTGAAGCATAATATAAGTCTCTGAGGCCCATGTTGCAAAAATCATGTATATGATGTTAATAGACCCACTGGATTTGTTTTGTAGGCAATTAAGGAGGAAGCTTTTCATTAACCACATCCAGGAAAATTGTGCCTCACTGTTATTATCATAGTTCTCCATTCTTCACCTAAGAAGGTAGTTTTCTCATTCATATTGCAATACTTAACATGCTTTTAACTTGGAGAAGTTCTCAAATATTAATGTACTCAAATGCATTCACACAAACAAGCACAGAGGTAAACACAGGGAGAAAGAAAAAAAGACAAAGACATGTGTGAAGTAATTCTGCTGCACACAAGTACAGGAGTACATTTGCTTTGGTAAAATTAGTAGAAAAAGCCCATATCATTGCCATTCTTACTAGCACCTCTACAATGTCCCAAAGCATTTACCTTCACATGCATTTTGTGTAGTAAAACAACTAGAGGATTTGACCTACTTGCTAGATTTAAGAGAAGCAAGACAGACAAAGGAAGAAGCTGAAGGTTTTCAAGACAAGGGTTGCCAGGGTTACAGGATTTTGCTCATGCAATGCTCTCCACCACACTCAGCTATCCCAGATCTGTTTCCTGGGCCTACACACTGAATAATTGCCTATCCACAGGTCTTGAGAACGTCATTTATAGACAATGGGAAATACAAGATGCTGTGGTCAATATTGCCATCAGCTCATTTTGTTCCTTATTCCCTATCAACCAAATATTCTATGTCAAAAAAAAAAAAGAAAAGAAAAGAAAAAAGAAAAGAAAAGAAAAAAGAAAAGAAAAAGAATGAGGTGACCTTGGTTTAAGGAAGTTAATTGGATTGTCAAGATGTTTCAGTACTATTCTCAGAATGGCACCATTTGAGTAGACTCAATATTTCTTAATGGACTTCATGGTAGTCCTGAAGAGTTTCAGAAAAGCAAATCTACTTTTTAAGTCTATATTGACACATATTTCATCTTAGCAGCATCTGACAAAAACCAAAACAGTTAAGTTAAATATGTTACAAAATAATAAGATGTCAAACCTCAGAGAAAAACAGGTGTTAAGATTTGAAACAAGAAAGCCGGGAGCTTCCCTGGCCCAGCCTGGGATATGCCACAGGTTCCCATTCCCTGTGACATCCATTCCCAACTCAGCATCCTGGTCATCATTGTCGCCAGTCCTGCCTGTCCCTACGTCCTGCATAAACCTCAAGCCCATATCACAGCAGTCTCTCCTGCTGGCAGCTGGATACCAGACCTGACTCACTGCCGTGCTTCCTATAGGACTGTTGGTGGATCCTGCCACTGTCACCCACCCACTCCTGCTCAGACCCTGAAGGACAGTGGTTCATCAGAGAGGGCAAACTAAACATGAGCTCCAAAGGCAGCAGAGCTGACAACTCAGTGCAAAGAAAGTGCATAAAGAAGAGAGTGTCCAACAGGTCGAGGGGCGTTCTCCTCCCCCTTTACTCTACACTACTGAGACATATCTGGAGTATTGCGTTAAGTTCTGGTCTCCCCAGTTCAAGAGGGACAGGGAAATACTAGAGAAAGTCTAATGGAGAGCTACAAAGATGATGAGGGGACTGGAACTCTTTCCTCTCTTGTGAGGAAAGACTGAGAGCCCTGGGGCTGTTTAGCCTGGAGAAGAGAAGGCTGAGAGGGGATCTTATTAACGTTTACAAGCATCTGAAGGGTGGGTGTCAAGTAGAAGGGGCCAGTCTCTTTTCAGTGGTGCTCTGTGGTAGGACAAGAGGTAATGGTAGCAAAGTGAAACACAGGAAGTTCCACCTCAACATGAGGAAAAACTTCAAGGGTGATGTGGCACTGGAACAGGCTGCCCAGGGAGGTTGTGGAGTCTCCATCTCTGGAGACTATCAAGGCCCGCCTGGATCTGTTCCTGTGTGGCCTGCCCTGGGTGTTCCTGCTCTGGCAGGGGGGTGGGGCTCAATGATCTCCAGAGGTCCCTTCCAATTCCTACCATTCTATGATTCTATGATCCTAAGTACAAGTCCTCTAGGAGTTGTGAGAAGAGTGAGCCTTCCCTGATCTTTGGTTCTTCTAGACTGCTCTGACTTTATAGGCTGAGGATCAGTGCAACTAGGCACAGCCTGGCTGAAGCCTGCCTACAATTCTGCTACAGCTCTTCATTTGGACTATCCTCTGTGCAAGAAGGATTATGATAGCATATGCAGCAGCTAGCTTTGCATGTCACGGGAGAGTTTTCATCTTCCTGGGAAGGTCCTTCTCTTGCCAGATTACACCCAGTATGCCATAGCAGATACCAACCACACTCTCCAAGGTCTCCTGTGAATTCATAGGGCCCAGGAACAGCTGTAAGTATGTGAAGCTGGATTTAATCTCAAAAATATCCAGACAGCTCTCCCTGAATGCAGGTTGATACATATTTTCATCACACCACGGTGTTAGAAACTAATCTTGGTTTCCATGAGTGCTCCGCATAGCTCTCCTTTCCTTCTCAGATCATGCCATTTGTTCCAGCCTTTGTTTTTTGGGTTCTTTTTCCATGGCTAGTCACTAATTATCCCACTGGTTGATGCAGAAGGCTGTGAGACAGGCTGCTTTTAACTTCAAACAACTTTAAAAAAAAAAAATTCATTAAGGAAATTTGGACATGTGGTTTGTCTGAGGCCCATATGGGTAGAGCCAAAAGACCTGTTAGACCAGTAAGTAAAGTTGAGACCAGAATGATCTCATGGGTTATATTTTCATTAATAAAATATGCCCCAGCAAAGGGTTAACATTACTTGAGCATGTCTTACCTGGCATTTTGTGAGAACTCTTCCTAGCACACCTTAGGCTTTGAAGTACTCTGCTGTCACACAGAATGCAGGCAGGAGTGGGTTCAGCCTGCCAGTGGGCAGTCTGCCATCCCGAGTGCATTACAGCATTACACAAATGTAATTGCAACAATCCTAACGCTGTTCAGGCGTGTACACAGAAATAAAATGCGGAGCGTTCTGGACAGAGACATTATGTGCTGCCTTGCATCACAGCCCGCAGCCCAGCCCAGACGCCTTTTGCTCAACCTGGTTCCAGAGCCTCTTAATTCCTGACTCCACAAGCGACTTCTAGTGCTCAGCAGCAGAGAGGAAGGGCCAAAAGTGAGCCTAAGGTTAGCTAAAGCCCCTGAAGGTAGCTCTCCTGGCTCCCAGACCTGACTTAGTGGAGCAGGATTCCTGAGCCATGTAGAAGAGGGTCTCTGAATCCCCAGTTGATGAGGGAAAAGATTATGCTGGAGTGAAGAGCTGGGGCAGGAGAACTCATTCTATGACCTTGAATAGCAATGTTCACTGTGGAGACACATCCCAGGCTCCTCACCTCTCCTTTGTTCCTGTTCCAGCTGAGCACTCAATGTACCAATTCTCTCCTAATCAGCATCACCCTTTGTGAGCAACACAGGAAGTTTCCCATTTTCTAGATACAGCAAAATAACCCTTGATTGAATTTCCTCCCTGGAGAGAGGCAGAGGGAGAAAGACCTTCTTCCATCTCTGCCCCTATGCTAAGAGCCCTTAGTGCAGCATTATCTACAATACTCAGAAACAAATTTAGCTCTCTGCCTCCAGAACTGAAAAAACAGGGCAATCAAGAATAGCATAAAATCTGTGCTGTTGCTGCTTTACAACACTCTTTAACTGACAGCTCTTAAACTCAGCATCAGAACAGAGGCATGTTCAGGCAGTGAATGACTTAAGATGCAGTGTGACAGGGTTACAAAACCTAGACTCCTCCATTTCATTTGTTCTAAAGTTTAACTCCATAGTCTTTGACTCACTAAGTAACCGTAAACATCCACCACAGCTGGCTGGTCTTCTTAAAGTGAGGGCCTAATACTGTGTGACCCTCAGCACTAGTCACACCATGGCTAAAATATCCTAGTTGGATAGGCTAGTATATGCCTGCAAGACAATGAATATACCTTCGCAAGCAGTTCCCATTGTGAGTCTTGGAAATCATGCAACGTGGTTACTTAAAACATTTGGCTCATCTACCACAAAGAGATAGTATTCAGCTATAAAAAGACAATTATCAGTTTGTGGAAACTCTATTCTTTGACTTAATGGTCCTTGGGGCAGCATGAGTGAAGCTGTACACACACACACACACACACACAAAGAAAACAGCAAGTAGGCAGTGGTCCTGGCAAGTGGCATCATCATTTATTCTAATTAATTGAAGTACATTACAGGAGTCAGACAAATTGTCTTTCTACAATCAGCCAACAGAATCAATACCAAGGATTAGTCATAGCAAATTTAGTGGTATTGCCTGTTATGAAGGTGGCTGGACATTTCCTATTAGCAGACTCACTTTGGAGCCAATTATTCCTTGCAAAACATCATCTGTCTGAACTGAAATTTTCCATATGCGGTATCTAATTTTGACTGATCCTTACAGAGAAATTCAGCAAGAGTCCAACCATGTCCAAGAATGAAAATAGTGAAAAGAATATTGCTTGGCCTTGTTACTTTCCAAGACTTTTCTTTCTACCTTCTTGCCCTTTGGTTTGGAGGAGGGATTTGAAATGCAGTAGAAAGTGGAAGTTAGTGTCAGGAATCAGACTTGCACCTGCCCATAAGGTCTGGACAAACTCAGCTAAGTTTCACAGCCCTCAAACACTCCAGAGATGCTCTGCAGAGTTTGACAGCTGCCATGCCCAGAGGTCCAGCCCTCCCTGAGGGCACTGCACCCAGCTCCCTCACTGACACAACCCAGAGGAGCCTAACCAAGTCCAGAGGTTTCAGACCTAGGCCTGGGACAGGAAGAAAAGGAGGCTGTGGCAAAAGGAGCAAAAGGACCATGTTAAGACAAGCACCCAGGCAATGGTCCAAGTCTATACTCTGTGGAGGCCCTGGCACATAGCAGTGTCCTCTCCAAGGTGGTTTCCAGGGAAGAAAGACCCCTGGGTGCAAGCCAGAATGAAAATTCATTGGAGTCCAAGAGATGCCAATTCAGTGTGATGAGGAAAACCAGGACAAGGTGTTAAAGGGGCTCAGAATGACTGTGCTCAGGGTGGTAATTGCTGGCCTGATAGACTGGATCCAGAAAAGAACAGAACATATTGTTAACCCTATAGATAACAGATAACAACAAGTACTATCAACATCAATTAACAAGAAGAGGCAGATGTTCCCCTGAGAACACTGCTTGAGGGGGCATGAAGTCAGTTTACAGTAAACCTTTGTTAAATCAAACCCTGAAACCAAAAAATGAAAACACCCTTATCAATTTTAGCCCTGGGCCAATGGGGGCCAATCAATACAATGTAATTTAATCTCAACTTTCAGTGTATAAATATTCTGTGCCCTGTCATGATGGTGTGCTAATTTCCTCAGCATTAGCCTGCCAGCACATAATCCTGTGCAAAACTGTAATAAACAGGATATCTCGTCTCTGTGTGTGGACTGGATTTTTGCACACCAGCTAAAGAATCCATTTTTGGAACAAAGGGAAAGAAAGAGGACTGGAAAAACGGGAGGATATGGCACATCACCAGGCAGGAGAAAATACTGCTGTGAGTGAGAGAAAAAAAAGACAAATATTTATTATAAAATCAAAGTTCTAATACATAAACATTCAAAAGACTGGTAAAATTAACACATTAATCGTTATTAATCCTCCTGCTCTTCTAGCAGGTGTGCTGAATATTCCTGGCCCACAGCACAGGAGGTAGCCAAGCATTATCCAGACATCCAACGGAGGCATCAATAACTCTGTCGCCAGGATGCCTAAGGGAATTCTCTCCTAACCTGTTTAAGTCCCAATGAGCTTGGGAGTAGCTGTCAGAGCAGACTTTGATGATCTGTTCTAATGATCTTTTCAGGCCACTGGGGAAGAAATAAAACTGAACATTTTATTATCTGACTTTCCGTGGGTTTGAGCTTGGGTTTTTTTTTTTCATTTCTCATCTGAGAAATTAAATCTCCAAAACCTTTGTACTCACTTCCTTGGGTTGGGGCTTCAGAGGCTAATCTAGCTGCGGTCAGGTGTGCTCTGCAGAAAGGACTGCCAATCCATACCTTGTCGCTTCACTGCTGGAGGTGAACACTTCTCTGTCTGAATCAGCAGAAGCGATGGTTGGTGTTCTCCTTAACTGGTCCTGTGCCAGCTGCTAGGTTGATTTCATATTCACTAGAAGGCAGTTTAACCTACCCTGGCTTACTTTGCCCTGAGGTGGGCAAAGAGACATCATGTTTTGTCCAGCTGGGGGGAGTAATCACCCAGGTATTCCAGCAGGAATCAGCTGCCTCCAACTTAAGTTGTGCAAAGGCTTAGCACAAAGGTTTATGATCCAGAGCATCTGTTTGCTGCCATAATTTAGCCCATATAATGCTGGGGGGAAAAAAAAAAAAGTGTGAGGACAACCCAGATGCTGCTGCATTTCAGCAGCTGACAAACATTTGGGTTGGAGATGTTGGCAGGGTGGCACACAAACATCTACAGATGAACAAAGTAATCTCTGCTCTTTATTTATATTAGGGTTTCCTATAATGTCTATCCACCATGGGAGAAGGCTGGCCTATTCCCCATCTCTCCTCTCCTGTGAATCTGAATTCTGAAAACGCATAAAGAAAAACAAAGGCAATTCAAATATGCATTAGGTCATGCTTTGTAAAAAAATTACATAAATTTGCATGGTTTTGACAAAAAAAAAGGCCAGAAATGGGGAAAGCATCTAAATGAGGCACACAGATGGGCAAATCTCTCTCTGATTTTCATCTCAAAATAATTCGTCTTTGGTATTCTTAACAAGGAAGTGTCATTGCACAATACTCAACCAGACATGCAGAGTTGACTGATAAGAAGATCAGCCATCAGTACTACCTGGCATTTCTGCTATTTTGCTTCATCAGACAGAGCTGTGACTACTACCTGTCTACAGCAGCTGTGACTACTACCTGTCTATAGCAGCCATGGAGACAGGCACGGTGGCCATGTATTACATCTCCCTTCAGCTTCCCTACCTGCACTGGTGGGAACAGAGCAATAAAACAACTGAAACATCATTAACTCTTAGGATTCCAATTCTTCACAAAATAAGTTGAAAACATGAACTGTAGTTTCTATTTATGCTAGCTATCAGATTTTCTGGCTTTTTCAGGGTAGCTTTTCAACTGACTCATGTATTGTGGAAAACCATAGTGCAAGGACCATCCCCTCCCCCACCTTTAGAAAGCGGTCTCTGAGGGTCCATCCACGGCAATAGACTAATCCTATTTCAGGCAAGTGTAATGAGAGGGAGAAAAGAATAGAAACCCACTTTTCTCTCTTCATCTCAGGTCACAGCATTTACTGGTGTCAGCAGTGCAGCAGTCAAGTCTGGCTGGGAACCCCTCATATAAGTTGTTTCATGGAGAAGGAGGAAACTCAGGGGATAAAAGCCCAGGTAGGCATCATACCTGCAATTCTCATCTCTTGGCAGACACATCTTGCTTTAGACAGTGTATGAGCCTCACTAAGGTGACTACATTAAGACATTTTAAGAATTATTAACTCTTCTTACCCTGCACTAATCCATCAGAGTGTGGCTGCCAACTTTTTATTTGGGACATTGTTATAATACTTTGATACAATAAAATGATTACCAATAGGAGCTGGCAGTTACCTTTGCAGAGGTGACAAGAAGAGAAAGAAACGGTAAAATGCTGGCTATAGCACAGACCTTTACCTTGATACCTTTCTGTACTCAAATTCTCCTCAGACTTCATTTCTTTTTATTTTAGTTGTTGCAACCTATCTATGTGTGGCCTTCTATGGTTCCAGCTCCTTTTGTATCCAAAAGGCATATATTAAACCTCAGAACTGTGTTAGGCTTTTTTCACCATGAAAAACTGCCAAAAAAAAAAAGATAAATACAACAAACTGCTAACTTTTTAAAGTCAGTGCACAACCTTACCCTTTGGCCTATCATACTTCCCGCCCCAAACTTCTCCTATTCATCTAAGGATCAAATAGATAATATTTCTGTTTTCATACAGTGGTCTTATTCCAATGTGCATTTGTTGTCATCCTTGTAGAAATAAAACATGCAGCTGTTCATAACAACAAGAACATGATGTTTTAGTAGAAAAATACCTCATGGGGCTGATATTTCTCTGTTCAGTCTTAGTTTCCTCTTTTGATCCTTGGGATGAGAATATAGACAATTTGGCCATTTGAAAGACATTACAGCCTTATCTTTTCAAACCCCAGGTTGTTAAGCTGCTTCCTAGCTTATGCCTTAAGAAGTCCTTCCTTGCAGCTGTCTTGATGCTGACTCTCTCCACAGGACTGGTTTGCTGGCAAGGAGGCAGCTCTGTGCTCTTCATCAGCCCCTGGAAGCCAGAAAATGAAACCAGAGCAAGCATTTGATTATTTAGACAGCAGACACTCTCTAACCCTGAACCTTGGGAATAATGAGGAAGTTTAAATGCCAAAGTTCTCATAGCCTCATACCTATGACATCATGAAATATTTCACTTTGACAAGTTGCATTACTCCTTCTGCATCTCTCATGTCCAAAGTCAGCCCTGATCTAAAGACCCAGAAACAGTTTTGGTGACACCCATGCCCAGATTTTCACAGTGTGCTAAAGTCTTTGAAATATCCGGTTGCTTTTATATCAAAGAGGAGATCTGGTCTCTTAATGGGTGTAGCATAGTGAGACTAGAGAAACTCTAATGAAATCCATGCTGGGATATTTCATTATCTTGCAGGCAATAAAGCCATCAAAACAAAGCCGTTCATTATCTTTCCTATTAGGGAAGAAAACAAGTGATCTATATAATTTAGATTATCTCATTGTCCTCCCTGGTCAAAAATGATAGTGGCATAATGAGCACTAAAGAAAGCGATGTATATTATTCACTTATGTGTTTCCACAGTAAGAAAGCAGTGTCTTCAAAGTAAGAATAAGCTTGAGGGCTCAGCTGCATAAAAATTGTCTATTTTACAGCTCATTGCATTGTTAAGTAACATTATGGTGTAATTTGGGCTTTGTGATATAGTTTTACTCAGGGTAGACTAGCACTTCAGATTTTTTTTAATGTCCCATTCCCCCAAATATGTTACACATAACCAAATTCAATATTTGAATTTTTAAATCTGCACTAAATGGAAATGACTATGAGCATACACGACAGCAGGCAGCTTCTGGACTCCAAATATAATTGTTTCTAAAGTGATATATTAAACACTTTGAAATTGCTTGTCTCTCTTGTCTATCTTGTTAAAACAGATTATAAGGTCTTTATGGTAAGAGCTCTATCACATCAACATGCCATAAGGCTGTGATTGTAATAAGGTTTGGGATGTTAAAAAGAATACAATTATAATAACAATTTTATCCTGTTTCATAAGAAAAAGATACTTCTGTGACTGCACCATTTTTTCCCCACATATTCCTCAGTCTGCCAGCAAGTTTCTCATAACTTTTGGGAAATTTTCAATCAAGTGCAACAAAGAAACAGGGGCGTCAAAAATGTTAAGTTCCTCTAAACTTAGTGGAAACAGGCTAAAAATAACTAGATAAAAGGTACTGATGCCAAAAAGCACCAGGGAGCTGAGCAAGTGCCTTGGCTAGACATAGGCTGGGCTGACCTGCACTGACACTAAGACAAGCCTTAGCAGGAGCTCTTCTGGCCCAGAGTCACAGACAACTGCTCTGGGGTTACCCTCTCATCTCTGATGGTAACAGAGAATGCCCAAAGAGGGCATTCCATGCTCCAAATGACACACCTTCCATAGGTGTCTGGAACACCTGGGACAAATAAAAATAGCACCCCAGGTGTTGCAATTTTTATTAGACATGTTCTGCTTAAGCAGCAGAGGAAAATATACTATTGAGGTATTCTTCCCGGGTTATACCTTCCAGCTTCTCCTTTATTTTCCCTGGTATTTACTGCAAGACAAATTATTGTATATATGCAACTTTTATTCTTGCTTTATTTTTTCATATAAATATCTGATTAGATAATACTGTGTTGTGCTAATAAGCCATAATATCTTATAAGGACTTGTTTTTCAGGTCATCCTCTAAAAATGCCTAGCCATGTCTGCAGCCAATAACTGCAGCCACCCATGAGATCCTAACATGTGAAAAGTGGCCAGTCTGAGATGGATATCCCTCAGCTTTCTAAGCATAAACCAGAGGGGACAGAAGGATCTTTTTCACAGAACAATCGCCACTAGAAAGACACTTGGTATAGACACTGCATTTAATAGTGTTTACACTGGAAGTAGACCAAGGCAACTGTGGAGCAGGATATCCAATGTTTGAATTCAACAAGGCTATGATTTTAAATCTAGGAAATGCAGATTCACAGTTTCCAAGGCATTTTTATTTCAATTAAGCCAGAATGAGATTCTAGTCTCCTTGGCTGTGGGAAGTAACCTGAAGCCAAAATATATGGCTTAGAGGCAGCAATTGAAATCAAAGGGAAATTCAGAAGAATGTGTCATTATGATATTGCCCATCTCTAGATGACTAAAGAAAACAGCATCTAGAAGAGCAGCAGCATATATTTTACTTTCAGACTGGGGTCCCCTACAAATAAATGGCAAAAATCCCTGTTGGTGGTAAAGACTGTGTGAAAGCAAGAATGTTCCAGGGTTCCCCCAAACAAGGAATTTCCCATTAAAGAATACAACTAGTACACATCATTTTTTAAAAGGTCACTTCTAATAGTATTTTTTATTTGCTTATTTAATAGAAGAAATTAAAACTGGGAAGAAAATAATGATATTTTGTTTCATGAGGGGAGGGGAAAATCTGGATTATATTCTGGAAGTAGATTCTTAATAAACAAACTCATTATTAAATAACTATTCATTCAGGCAAATAAAAGGGTTATCCTGTGATAGCACCTCAGTTCTGTATTATTAAATAGATAAAATAAAGATATAGAGGGTCATTCTCCAAAGCTGGATTTTCATTTTCAGATTCACTGCAACACACAAGTCTTTAATTGTAGGTCATCAGTAGAAGATACTTTGTGGTAATTTAACTTTAAAGCAATTAAGTTCTTCATGCCATTGTAACATAATTTTTCCCTACTGTTTCCAGCTTAGCTAAAAGGAGAGGGCTAAATGTTGCCTTTGGGCACATAAATGCAAGTTACATTGACAGATGAATGACCTTCATTTGGTATTTGATGTTATAAATTCTCATTCAAATACATAAGAGCTACATCTGGCTCTGAAGCTGTTATTTAAAATATATCTCAGTTTAGGTCATAATATTTGAAAGCATAATCCTTCTTAAATGAATTATTCATCCATCAGATGCATAGTACTTTTCATCCACAATATTTTCCAAAGGACATCCATCTGGGTAAACTGAGGCATGCACTAACAAATTCATTCACCCGAGGTTGTGCTGTGAAGAATAAAATCCCCTCTCTCAATCCTCATTTCTGGACTCTAGGCAAGAAGGCATCTTCTCCAGATCCTAAACCAGATATGATCACATATGACCATGTGTCTACCCTACAAAGTACAGTACAGGTCAGAGACACTAAAGCTACCTTTGAAAAATGTATCTCAGAATCTGCATAGTTATGGCAATAAGGAGCAGGGCATGCAGTTATATTGGGAATGAATTACTAGTTTCAGAGAAACTATGGACAAAAATGTATCATCTTCAACTTCACTACAGGTTGCAGTTCTACAAAGTAATACAACCAAGAAGAGCTAGGGCCCATCTGAGAAACATGGAATGAAGCATACTAGACATCCAGTTGCTGAGTCATCAAAGAGGATTTCAAACTCATATTAGAGGGAATTATAGCTAAAATCTCCTGGGTAAGAGAAATTAGAAACAACATATAGAACTAAGTAAGCCTTCAGATCAAGCTGGTCAAAAATCTCTAACAACGTGTGAGAAAATCCATAATAAGTATTTAGCCAAAATTAACATTTATCTGTCCAAACAACATCTGTCTTCCCTTAAAGCTCTCCTCAGGACTTTCACTTATTCTGTGATGGTGAGAGCTGAGATACCTGAGAGGCATGACATGAAATAAATAAGAAAAAGATGGAATAATAGGCTATATTACAATGCAATCTTTTGGAAAGTAAAGACACCCTAAGTCAAACACTTGAAAACTCTATGGGGAAGAATGTAAAGTAAAAGAATGTTTTCTCTAATGTATAGGTATTATTGATGATCATAAAAGGTACCTTGGGAGACTAAGGTAAGGTGTCCTCCTCTGTTCTGTTGTGAGTCAAAAGATGAAGAAGAGCACAGCAAGCCTCAGGATGAAAAAAGCACCCACAGGGTTGGATTTCACATCACTGAGGCAGTTCTTGAAATCTAAGCTGAGCAACATTAAAAAAATAAGAGACACCCTAGAACAGAAAGAGAGGAAATACAGTGGAAAAATACTGCTAAATTCTTAAAGGATTGTTGGTCACAGCAATGATGGGCCACAGGTAACATGAGGCATGATTTGAGGGGAGAAATAGAACTTTTCTTAGATTAAATGATATTGGGAAAAACAAACTAAATTTCAGGTACGCAAGCTCTCCTTCAGATGACCCAAAAGCTTATCAAAGCTCTTTGAGATAAACCATTTCATGATTTATATAATGAAATGTTATATCCTTCATGTTTGCTTCTCCTCTCTAAGTCAAAGTGTTAACCAATGTGTCGAAGACTCAGCAAAACACAGGGTATTAGTCCAGACAGCAGTAGACGCCTGTTCTTTTATCAGGTTCATGCTGCTGAACACTGCAGTAAGTATTACCAGAACTTTTATAAGTCTGTACAGTAGAAATAAAATGACATAACTTAACACCCTTGTAAACTAAGGCTCCTTAATGTTAAAGAAGACTGGGTAACAGTCTTTCACCCCTTTCACACTCACATATTCCTCTGCCTCGCACAATGAGACGACCAACAGATGTTGAAGTTACCACCTTAGAAAAAGCACTTTTGGAGAACTGCCAGTGACACATTTTATTTTGTATGTAGATTTTTACTTTACACAGCGAGATTTTAAGCTATGCATAGGCTGTTGGTTAAACTTTTACACTTGCATCACTGCAACATTAAATATAAAAGCTCATAAGCACAGACTTTGTGTAATTACCCCAACCTGCCCTAGTAAGCCTTCTGTCAAAATTCTCAACTAAAACAATCCCAGGACTTCTACACACTTCTCAATTTAACAGGCAATCACGTCTTTGTTCCCCAGTGAACTCAGAGCTGCATTACCCTGTGTAAAAGCAGATCATTAAATCTCATCCCCTATTCACTTGGTTATGCAAATAGCAAATCTCCTAATTCATGTCCCTCAGGAGGTCTGATTCTCTCCTGCTCACAATACTGGGATGCTATCTAACTTCATATAGTCAGGAGAGCTTTGTATCCTCAATTAGTTGAAGAGGAATGGTTGTTGGTGAAAAACTTTCTTTCTTAAAGCTTGAGTAAAACAGAAAGAAGATGCTCCCAAGAGTGGAATCCTTCTAAGTCTGTGTACACAAGTCTGGCAACAATAATGATGTTAGCAGTAAGATAAGGTACACAGAAGTAACTCTAAACTGGGAATCTGCTTTGGACTTAACTATAAACTAGCACTGACCAAATTTTGTAAAAGATGTCAGATTATGCTTCCAAGATTAAACATAGGGAAAGTACATTAGACAGCCACAAGACTTCAAAGTTAATGTTTTGACTGCTCAAAATCTTGGATGCCTATTCAATTTCTCAAACCTTGAGACTCAACCAAGGCATATTATTAGGCAGGTACGTTAACAGGAGTCCAAGCTCTTCCAGGTAGTGCTTGTATTGCACCTATGCTGCAAACAGTTTTCTTTTATGTTTACAAGCTTCCTTCTATCCCATTTGGAATAAACTAAATTAAAATCCTGGGTGGACAGCTGAATGAGTTGCACATCCAGCAGAGGAAAAGATAATAAGCATTCCCCAGCCTGAGGCTGGCACTAGCAGAAGCAGAAGCTGGCACAGGCCCTTATGAACCAGCAGGGACAATAACTGAATGGACAAAGCAGTGAAGCACCAAGTTCCAGCCACTAGAGAGAAAAAAGATGGTCACATCTTCCTGCTGAATCTCTGCCATTCCAGAGAACAGGGTTCAATAGTAATTTGGCCAAGAAGAGAAAGAAGAGGGGTTCTCTAACCTATTTATTACGGCACTAGTTTAGCCAACGGGAGTCCTGTGCTCTGGATCCTTTGCCAATGACTGTTTTGGTCTTTTGTTCAACTACTTAAAATACATGCACAGTCTAAAGGTCTTGGCTCAGGTGCCCTCCTTCCCTCCCTCTCTCCTTCCCAAGGAACCTTCTGTTGCCTCGCCTACATAACCATATACTTGCCATTTCTCCAATACAGGACTGGTGGGATTTTTGCAGGTTACCCTAATGTTTTTATGACAGCAATGAACATTGGCACTGAGAACCAATTGACTTTAACCTTGTTAAGTGAGCAGCCCCCAAAGGAGAGGGAGCCTGGGTGCCTCTGAAACTCAAGAGGAAACTGGCCATGTCTTCTGCATCCCCAGGGGAGTGCTCTGGGAAATGGATTATTAATCAGCAAGGGAGGGAGGCATGCTACATGACAGCACATGACAGCAGATGATAGTGCTGCATCTTGAGTGGAACTGAGTCCAGCAAGGGCATTCAGAGAACACTTACCTGAGCACCCACACGGGGTTATTTCACTGGTACATGGTTCTGGCTGGGCTTAGGTAAGAAACGAGTTGCTAAATTTGAGGCTGATGCCCACAGGAATGTTGTACTCTAGGGAAGCTTAAGCTACCCAGGGGTGAGTCTGCCTACATGAACCCCCCCAGAAAAACCCAAGGGATCCAGTTACATCTAGCCGATTAGAAATGATAAGCGGGTGGTAGTGACTAATTCCACTTCAGCGCCCACACATGAGGAATAGGATCATCTGACCAAAAAAATACATCTGTGCCATTTGGGCCAGGGTCTTCTTTAAGGTTCATGGCAAGAAAGAAGCAGTACTCTTAGATGAGTCATCGGATCTGCTAAGGATGAGTGAAAAGCGCCTGGTTTTTATGCTGATTATTAAAAGAGCCTGTGGCGAGTAGTTCACATATAGGCAAAGCAGTTAGCTAAACTGATATGGTGTAGGTGCATAGGTGAACATGGTTCACCTATTTTAAAAGAAGGACTGTGGTGCTCCATTTTGCATTATATCCTACTACTCAAATAAGACACTTACTAAGCTCAAAGAAGATCCAGATCAGGCTATCCAGGGTGACTCAAACACTGTGTTGCCTGGTTTCTGGCCTAACGTGGGAATACAGCCCCAGTCACTCAGAGCAAGATGGCTGTGAGGAAGTTTGAGGAAGCTTTTAGCAAAGAAATGGCTGATAGGAAGGTGAACACAATATCTATATAGGATATGAACCAATTTTGGGTGTCACGGAACGCTCAATAGTTTAAGAGCCTACTATCAGCACACACTCAGTAGGTGCACATTGGAGGCACCCATGGCAGTGTGTTTCCCCAGGTAGGTTCAGAATTGAATCACACCAGCATTTGGAATGGATCTTCACTCTTATTTCCTCCAAAAGGAACTGGAGTCCGGTGCACAACCTGCTGTGGGAAACCAGTCACGCGTAGTAAATGGAAAGGGCTTGTTTCAAAGCCGCACTATTTCTCCACATTAATAATTTAGATTTAGATAATGAAGAGCATGTTCCAAAGGTAGCAAAAGAGACGTTCAAACTAAAAGACATCTGAGGTCATATTTTTATTTCTCAGATTGACTGTGTGAAATAAGGAGTTCCTTGAAGCTGTTATTAGGTAAGGTTATGTTATGTAGAAGCTCAGAGCAGACTATTCTAACTATTCCTTTAAATATATGGATAATATAATTTTGGATTATGTTTTAATCCAATCCTTGAGTCAGTTCTTAGGTTATCCAAACTATGCTACGCTGTTAACTTCACTAGCAGCTGTTAAATTTCTTAAATTACTAACAGAAAGCCCATAGAGGTAGAAAAGATAGAGTTACCTCTTCAGGAGCACTCCTGAAACACAGAATCTTGTCTATATTTCAGGCACAGCTGTTTTTCTAGGCTCTGATCCAAATCTGTGAGAGCATGCTACCAGGAGTCCAACCAATTTCCTCAACTGAACTAGGATGTTACAAGCAAAGAAAACATTTCACATACAAACAAACCATCAAAGTGTACAGATTAAAGTACACAGTTTTTACAAGATGAAAGGCACTTTAACAGGCATTTTTGTAGCAGCAGGTCAGCTAGGTCAGACCAAGATGTTAGGTCCTGCAATCCATGAGGAATTTTAAGGATCAAGGAACCAGACAGTACAGAAGATGACTCACTGTATACAAATGTGGTGCTCCATTTTGCATTATATCCTACCACTCAAATAGGACACTTACTAAGCTCAAAGAAGATCTAGATCAGGCTATTCAGGGTGACTCAAACACTGTTTTGAGTCACAGAACTGGTGAACAGAACAGAAACAACAGAACTGGTCAACCTCTGTGCTACAGGAGAAGTTAATTCATATTAAAAAAATCCAAATATAGTTAAAAAAAAAAAAAAGGAAAAAAAAAAAGACAGAAAAAGAAACAGAAGAATAAAAAAAGAACTTACATAAGACTCAACCAGAGACTGGAAAATCAACATTTCTGGAATTGATATTCAGAATGAACTTTCAACTGAGGCAACATAGACATTTTTTTTGATATCTGATAGATGCTTATGCAAACACTCAGAGTTATTTTAGGGGAACTACACAAAGATTAATGTCCTAGATAGTAGAACAATAAAATGGTTTGGATTGTAAGGGACCTTTAAGACCACCTAGTTCCAACCACTCTGCCACAGGCAGGGACACCTGCCACTAGACCCATTCAACTTGATCTTCAACACTTCTAGGGATGGGGCATCCACAACCTCTCTGGGCAACCAGTGTCTCACCACTCTCACAGTGAAGAATTCCTTCCTAAAACATAATCTAAATTACCTTCTTTCAGTTTGAAACCATTACCCCTTGTCCTGTCACTACACTCCGTGATATCCCTCCCCATTTTTCCTGTAGGCCCCTGTACTACAAGGCTGCTAGAAGGTCTTCCTGAAACTGGCTCTTCTCCAGACTGAACAACCCCTCAGCCTGTCCTCAACAGGGAAGTTACTTTAGACCTTGTCATCTTCACAGCCCTCCTTGGGAGCCACTCAAGTAGGTCCATGAATATGTAGATACTTTTCATATCTTTATTTTAGATGAGTCTAATTCATTTCACCCTGTCAGCACATGGCAGTTAACAATTCAGATACAGTTGAATACCTGAAAAATCTAGACAGTACCGAGAACCTGATACAGGGAGAAATGTCTGAGACACAGAGTTCATTGCCATAAAAAATATAAAGGCCACTACTTGGGAAAATGAGTGAAATCCATGAACAAAGCAATAACCATGTCAACAGTAGGGACAGGGTGAACTGGTAAAAGGAAGAGTTTGTCTGGGAGTTATCACAGAGCTAACAGCTACCAATTCACTATGCTAGCAAGGAAAAACTAAGCACTATAGGGGGTAAAATGCTGAGGCAAAGAAATACATCCCAACTCTCATGCAGATGCCCAAGTGAAGGGCTGCCTCCTGCTTTTGTGCAAGGATGAGATGTAACTCAGTCTTAGGTGCAGAAAGGATTCTGTTGTTCCCCTGTCATGTTGCAGTGAGTGAGGATGCTGGAGAAGGCCACATTGGTCTCCCAAGGACAATGTTATTCTGATTCCCTCCTTGATCCACCTTTCTCAGCACATTTTAGTCACCTCACACATGCAAACAGTGAAGTTGGGGGAAATCAGCTTCAGCCATTTCCCACACAGGTTTCCACAGCCCCTCTTCACTTCTTCGCTCATCAGGGTTCACTGCCAGCTGTAGCCATGGTGACTAAAACATCCTGTATGCTGTAACCACACTCCCTACTGTCATCAAGACACACAGAGAGTTTGGGAAAAACCATTCATCTGCATTGCTATGGTAACTGTAACATTGTCCCCAGAGGGAAGTTGGCTCAGGTTGGTAAATCTTGTTGTTCTTACACTCAGTCCTCCCCTAACCTATTCCACACACTTTTGGGCAGCAAGCCCCAGCCCTTGCAATCATTGCCAATGTGCCTTTTCTTTCCTGAAAACTTCCCTTTAGCTTAGGGCTGCAATTCCTGCTTACAGAGCAGAGAGCTAACTGCTTGCAGAGAACTCAGCCTCAACTTTCAAGTTGTTGCTCAAAATCTCTAGTGCCTTCTTGGCAAGCTAGGTCTTAGACACCTGCAAAGGAATTTAGGAGAACCATGCCTGAGTCCTATGAATCCCAGGTGACAGCAAGACCTCTTTGGTACTACCCTATAACCAACAAAATCACACTTTGTGTGATATGAATATGGCATCAGTTCAGTCACTTCAGAAAAACAGCAAGCTAGTGCAGGACCTGCTCCCCCCCTTTCACAAGTACTCCTTAATGAGGAATAGTTTGCTTGGCCAAGCAAATCCTCCTCAGTGTCTCGGGAAAACTTAGATATATGCCTTTCCATTAGATTCAACCACTGCAGGCATTACATTAGCACATCAAGGTTATCTCTCCAAGTTCTTAAATAAACTAGGAAAGAAACCTCAGCTTTAAGGTAGTACATGTTGAGTAGATGCTAAAGGACTTTGTGTGTAAATCTGTCAGTGTGAAATAGGAACCTGTACTGCTGAGATGCAATACTTGATTAGAGATAGTCAGTAAGATACAGGTCTGTATCAGTTAAGTGCAATACCCACCCCACAGTCACAGCCAAACTTGGGTGCTGCTCCCCTTGGTTACAATCAAGCATAGCCTCTGGTCCAACAACCAAGTTACCAAACTTACTGTAGAGGAAAACCTGAATGTAGCTCACCTATCAGCACAGGACCACTTTCTAGATAAGGTAGGCATGGATTTTAAGTGTCAGCCTCCAACGTACCCAAAAGATCTTCAGTCATGTTTTCCCAGACAGAGCAATTTAGCTATCTCTAGGTTAGAAAACTAAGCAGGCTCACAGAACATGCCCAGGAACAGGTACATGATCATTCACTTTGGCAAAATACAGCACAGCTTTGTCCCAGTGTATCTAGCACTCTCCCCCAGGCACTTTCTGAGAGTCAGCATGCACCAGGGACCCTTCCCAGAAGGCAGCCTCAATTGGGCTCCCTTCGAAGGAAGTAAATGAGCTTCATAGAATCACAGAATAGTTGAGGCTGTCAGAGACCTCTGAAAATTGTCCAGTTCAACTCCGGGCTGAAAGCAGGGTCAGCTACAGCAAGTAGCAACACTCATAATGTAGCCTGGGATTTGTCTAGAAAGGGCTTGTTTACCTTCTTCCATTTTGGAAATGGCATGCTGCTGCTCCTGTCAGCTCAAAGGGGAGATGGATCCCTTGTGCCAGTGATGTGTTTTTCTCCAGGATACTGCTTTATGCAGCAGAGTTAGCAGGAAGAGGATTGGTAAAGGATGCTAAGGTGTTGTTTCCAGCTTCGCTCCAGGCTGTATGTCTTTTCATCCCCTCAGGTTTTTTGATAAATCATACAGACAATAGAACTGGGCTGTTACTAAATGAAACATTCCTTCTTGACACCACAGTTCACAACTGGCACCACGAATCTTTAACACAGTATCTGAACACTTCTGAATAACACAATTTAGTATATTTGAAAATACATTTGTACGTTACAGACAATCTTAGGAAATGCTTCACCTTTCACAAAGTGGTGGCCAGTGTCTCTCATTGGGGAAGACAATACAGTGACACCAATTTGGTCAACCCTGCTATTTCTAAGGCACACATTTGCAAACTACTTTAGAAAAGCACTGCCACAGAAATGAATTTTATATTTCATTACCATTAAAGACTGTTTCAGTGAAGAGATAAATCAGCTGTGTAAACTGAGATTTTTTAAAGCAATGCAAAGCTCTCAGGCTTACTGTTTTACAAAGCTGTAATAAGGGACATGGTGCTTTTTATTTTTGTACAGAGACTCAAGTTTTGATGAGCTAAAAAAGTCACTTTGCCCCAAACCAAAATGAAAGACAAAGATCAAAATTCAGAAGGTTTTCTTTATAGGAAGGGATATCCCAAGCATTTGGAGCTCAGGTCCAGATTCTGTGACAGGTCTGAT
The DNA here is from genome assembly GCA_025345505.1 of Todiramphus chloris collaris. Lineage (NCBI taxonomy): Eukaryota > Metazoa > Chordata > Aves > Coraciiformes > Alcedinidae > Todiramphus > Todiramphus chloris. The sequence continues at coordinate 7,155,509 of JANVCC010000067.1, forward strand.
GATTCCACATTGCTAGAGAGACCCAGCCTTAAACATGGTACTGCACCTCTCGCCTTCCCCTTCCGTCTCAGTGATTCAGGCTGCTGTCCTGGCTTTGTAGGGCTGCCTGCAACTGTCATGTAGTGGAGTAACTTGTGATTTCTAAATTAAATGAATGAGTGCCATGACCATGGAGTGGTCACTGGATGAGGGAAAAACAAGGTGAACCTTAATTCACCTTTATACTCATATGTTGAAATTAACTGAGTATGGCACTGCTGGAGATCAGATAATGCTCTGGGTTTACTTCTGGTTCTTCTACAAGTTCCATACAAGTGTTCAAATTGCATTTTAACATATGAGTGTATTTACTTTCTCTTTTACAAAAGACAAACACGAAACTGCCTTCTAATATAATTTCTGTAATTTTGTGGGGCAGAATTAGATTCAGTAATATCAAGACTTTCAGTAGAAACAGAGCAAGTAAACCTGAACTTTTGTAAAGTGGAATCACTTATAAAAGCAAAGTATTAAGATGTGTATCCAATATCAATTAATATAATTATTATAAAGATCTGAAATACAGCAACAATTTCTCATTTGTACATACTGAACAGCAAAAAAAGTAAAAAAAAAAATATATATATACAACAAGCTTATCAGGGAAACAAACCTGAAACAGTTCTCTACTGCTCATGGATATGACAACTTTCCCTTAAATTTTTTTAGTGCATCCCCTATCATTCACAAGAATTAATATACTTTATCTTCCTATTCTAGGGCAAACAATCAAATCTTCCTTCAAATGAAGAACATTTGTGAGCTAGTGAATTAACATGTATTCACCTGAGATCACTCTGAAATATAAGACAAGATTACTAATGATTAACAACTAAGGTGCACAACCATTTTGTCATTTTTAAAGAGAAACAGCATTTATACAGAACCGGTGTTGCTACAGGACAGTAAAGCTGTCATCTGTGAAGAGAACTTCTGAAAACAGTATAGGAGGAGACACTATGAGGACTGCAAGCAGCTTTCTCTTCTATTTTCTTCTATTTAATATTGTCCTGTTCCCAACTTTCTGTAACATAAAAAGAGAGAGGGAAAGGAAGAATAAATAGAAAAAAAAAAAAAAGATTAAAAATACTTCTCTCAAGTTTATTTCAGGCTTATGTCAGGTTTCTCTCAAATCCCTTGACCAACTTCAAAGTAGTCCTATGGTAAATACTACAAGTAAGTGCATTTCATCTAGGTCAAACAGCATAAAGCAAATCCACAAAGCTAAATACAGTCTACATGCGGAGCCAGCTCTGATTGATGGGTAGAATTAACCCTGAGACGAAAATAAATGAGCCAGTGCTTCTACCCATCTTTTTTATCTAGAAATAGTTACTTAATCCTTTCTAGATGAATTTTTTTGAATCCACTAGTGACATGTTCAAACAAAATCAGTTTGACTACTGATAACTACTTAAAGCATCACAAAAGTATATTTATTCCAGCACTGAAAAAGTCACATCTACCAACAATAAACAGAAAATTACAATGTACAAATTTTGTTGAGGAAAGCAAGGTCAAAGTTAAAAGGGCTGTCCTGTACTATGTGCTGGTCTCAAGAAACAGAGTCAGAGTGATGTTTGGAAGTGGGACACATCCAGGCCAGAGTGAAAAGGAACATTCTATCTACTTTTGGTCAATCTAGGACATGTATCTGCATGCACCGGGTCATGAAATCATATAACATTCTGTTCTCCACTCTCATGATTTGGGGCTTTATTATCCTTAACAGAGGGAAAAGGAAATAAATTAAAAATCCAGAAGAAACTCACACTGCGACTGAGGCCTGAACTTCAATTTCTAGCATCTCATACCAGTATTTTAATCAGGAGACCATCTGGCAGAAATGCATCATTCATATGCAGCTTTAATCATCTGCCTGGCCCAGCTGCTTAGTCACTATACCATGTGAGAGGAATACAATCAGAGGGGAAAGTTGTGTCCCGCTTCCAGAAGCTCTCAGAAATACTGAAAAGCATGAATGTGCACATTCACAAGGATCAGAGTACCATACCAGCCACAACTCTGATGAATCTCTGTAGGGAAAATAAGACTAAGACTCAAACACAAATCCCACAGAGACCAGGTGTCTCAGAAGAAATGCAGTCTCCAAACTAGAAGGAAATCTACAGCTAGCTACCATGCTTACAGGTGAAAAAACCAACCCAACATCACACTGTCAAAGCCAATGGCAAACAAAGCTATGATTTTATAGAACTTATTTGTAATGCTGCCACTCTGCAGATTAAATCCAAGTATTTATCTTGGGATGTCTTCAGGGTATAAATGCATCAAGTGCAATTACAGGTGAATATTAATGCAAAATAAAAAGTCCCGTAAACATAGTGGACTCCAAGTGATCCCAACTTGCAAACTGAAGTAACAAAAAAAAAAACCCAACACAATTTAAAAATGTATTTTCCTTGTATCTTCAAATAGTAGCACAACTTGATTTTGCACAGCATCCTACATATAAGCTGTACCCAAAACACTTAGCAGACTTTAATAGCACAATTGCAGAGTTAAGCAGCAGAACAGGAAAACAATGAAGTGCTGCAGGCAAGGAAGAAAACATAAGCTCTCAGATGGGATTTGAAACAAAAGGGAGAATCAAGATAACTTTGTCTCCTGTTCTAAGTCTAGAAGAAATAAATGTCATATAGCAGTATCAAAATGATTCACTTTACCTCAATAGCATCAGCCATTTCTGTGATCTCATACAATCAGCTTGTTTCTGAATTAGGAAACTCTTTTTCTGGAGAGCTATCATCGCTGAGGTCACTGTAGCTGTCACTGTTAAAAGCAATACACAGTCAGAAGGATCTAAAACAAATATTTTATTTCAAACCCTTAAACCCAGGTGATGCATATGACCAACACTTTCCTCAAATGCAACCCATTTCCAGAAAACTACTTTAAGCTTGTGCTCAAATTTGGTATTTTAGAACACCTTCCTCAACAGGAATGGCCTTAAGTTTGGAGTCTAAGACCTCATGAGAAAAAATATTCTACCTGATAAACAGTATGTTCCATTTCTTTTTGCTTGGCTCCTGTACATTCATTCTACAGTTTGCTGGTGCTGTATGCCTGTGACCATGAATTTTCCACACTTTTTCCTGGTTTTATCCGCTTCTGCTGTTTCCTGAGAGTAGACTGGTTTTCACAGAACAAAATGCCATGCAAGTGATCGGTTTTTAAGTGCCCAGAACAAGGAAGCAGTGAAGAACAGGAATCACCACAATGACTGACAGCAAGAAGTGCCCACAAATCACATTTGGAGTCAGCTGTGCTGTCTATTGGGTCTCCAGGTTTATCTTAACTCTAAGTGCACCTCTTCAGAAGGGCCTCCAGCCTCAACCTCCCCCTCCTACACTTCCACAGTCTGTTTTCCAGAATTTCCAAAGATCAGAAGCCAGCAAAGAGAGCCCAGAGAACTGGCAAGTACATTTGAGCAGTGCTAAATCTGGTCAGTCCTGTGACACTTCAGAGAGCAGGTTACAGTTAATGCAGTACAGGTGGGGATCTCAGATCTTGTTTATGTGGGTACACTATTGACAGCCTTGGGTACTAACTCTACTCCATCCGCTGCATGCCCATCTCTCCACACCTCACTCATCACCTACACTTTCATCCTCCAGCTAACAGGACCTCAGTCTCTTCATCCTCCCTACCTCTGGGCACGATCTCCCACTGAGACGTCAAGCACATCATCAGCCCATGACCCACCTAGACATGACTTTATCTGATGATCCTCAGTGATCGCCTGCTGTGAAATGCTTCAAGGGGAACTATGTAACCCTGTAGCTGGAGATCTTTGATTTAGATTGCAACGTGGAACAGTGAACAAACTGCACTCATACTAGTGTTTGGTACTGAGCACTGCTTTGTAACCTGAATTTCACCCTCTCTTCTTCACAAATAAAAAAAAAAAATAAAATCAAAGATTAAGTAAAACCACAGCCATTTTAATGGAGTGGGACAGCAGGGGTGGCACCAACAATCATCTCATTTAACATCTTTACCTGACTGCTGGGAAAGCCTCCCACAGTTACAGCAAATCACTGTGCCAAATTCTATATAATACAGCGTAGATATTCCAACTGTTTTAACAATTATTAAGACTTTATAATAATTCTGCCCTTTCCTCTCATGACACCTCTTTCTTCACATAGGTACACCTCTCTTCTGAGGACAGGCTGAGAGAGTTGGGGTTGTTCAGTCTGAAGAAGAGAAGGCTTCAGGAAGGCCTTCCAGTAGCTAAAAGGGGCCTACAGGAAAGATGGAGAGGGACTATTTATCAGGGCATGTAGTGACAGGACAAGGGGTAATGGCTTTAATCTGAAAGAGGATAGATTTAGATTAGATGTAAGGAAGATGTTCTTCACTGGGAGGGTGGTGAGGCACTGGAACAGGCTGCCCAGAGAGGTTGTGGATGCCCTGTCCCTGGAAGTGTTCAAGGCCATCTTGGATGGGGCTTTGAGCGACCTCGTCTAGAAGAATGTGTCCCTGCCATGGCAGGAGGGTTGGAGCTAAATGATCTTCCAGATTCCTTTGAACCCAAACCCTTCTGTGATTTTATGATTCCATGACACACGTCATTGATGTGGTCCTTATAAAGTGTGTCATATCAGGCTAGCAAGAAACACTCGATCATTTCACCAGCTGGCAAAGAATTTAACAGTTCAAGTGAGGAAAGCGTTGTTAACAGTGTGATCAAGCATGCCAGATGCACACAGACAAACACAACATCACCAACGTTGTACTTACTTCTTTCTGAAAGTACCCATGGAAACATGGAATAAAAATTCAGTATTATTAACACAGGTTTTCATTTTCACATCACAGCAAAGTATCAGAAACTGTCCACAGAACAGAGGGTAAAAATGTGATTGCAGAGAACTGAGTAATCTCATGATAGCCCTGGTTTAAGCCCAAAGTTTTCAAAGAGCTTTTTTTGGTTTTTTAATGAGCTCTCTTGCCCAGTCAGCCTAAAAACACACACCACAGCTCTGTACATAACACAGTGTGGGAGACAGATACTTAAATGAAGATGCTCAGGGAACTAATGAGGTGAGTGGAGAACTGCCCAGCTTCATCTCTTGAAGACAGGTCAGAGCTAATCGCCACCCAGAGCTCTCATCTCTCCCACTCAATGGCATTGGTTTTAGAGACATTCGCCCACAGAAGCTGTCACACAATGATGGATGCTCCCATCATTTCATTGACTTACCACCCCAGTTTCTCAGGCCTGTTTCCAGTTTCCAGAGGGTCACTTGGCTAGCCACTAGCCCAAAGATTAAAACACTTATTTGGCCAATGACAATTTTGTTACTGTTCTCACACTGCCCAATTCAATACAAGATTTGACTCCATGTTCCAGAGAAGGGCTTTTCTCATCACATTCTTGACTTTTGCAGTAGCATCTCATGGACCCCTACTTTAGGGCTGTTCTGCTGGGTGTAAGTCAGTTTTATCTCTAACAGGCAGGCCACAGTAGCAAGAAAGGTAGGGGAAATACCCAGGTAAGGATCAGCCCTTGGGTTTCAGACTCAGGTGATTGTCAGTCTCACAGTTTCAGCTGCTTGCATGATATTGCTAAGAGGCCCCAGAAGCTGTGGTATCATGTTAACAAGAACAACTTGGGCTCCAAGGAAACGTGAACTTTCTTCAAGAGTTAAGCTGCCAGTGGACTTGAAAGCAAACAGAGACTTGTGAATCTTGGTATATCTGCACCTGGGTGTTACAGCTTCAAATCAGTGCTGATGTCCAGTGAGTAACATTTACTGCGATACAAACTGTGTTCAACTGATGAGGAATCTGAAGAAAAGCTCCAGCTGGTATTAACCACAACTGAGTCATCACCTCTCTTCAGAATAAATGTGTACTTCCTTACAAATTATACTGAGTTGCTACAAAGATATTAAACACAAAAAACAAATGGATATTTTGTGCTCACAGTTGCTAATATTATGTAACCTTACTTAAATGTGCTGGCTATGAAAGTGGTGGTCGTGATAAATAAGTTCAGCTTTTCCTTTACGAAATTCTTTCTCATGCTGAGCCCTCAACTGAATAAAAAACATGCTTACATTTCCTTCAGCAAGTTTTCTCTCAGTTTGTGTACAAATTAATTAGTAATTATCTTGGTAAGGAACCTGACATCCACTTCATCTTGTTTGTAGAAATTTACTTTTTTTTTTTCTTTCATGGGATCTGGAGTATAAAGACATGGCCAAGAGAAAAACAGAACAAAACTCAGGAGTGTCACAGCATCTAGTCAGTTACTTCAGTCTTCAAGGTGAAGAATTCCAGTCACTTTGATACTTTCACCTAATCTATCTGTAATTAACAAACGGAAATACAGTCACTGCAAAGTGAAACACCTACTACTACCTAGCTGGCATTTCACTTTGCAGTGAATATATTTCCTGACTGAAGCATGGAAAACAATCTCTGTTGAGAAATTATGTTATGGGGTTTTGTTTTGTTTTAAAGTCCACTCATCCTCAGATTCCTGTCTCCTCAAGAGGTAAGCAACAAAAAGAGCTTCTTCCTGCAAGTGCTGCATTATTACCAAATTCATGCCCATTTCAGGTATCTCTCTCTTCAGCTGACAGAGGCATCATCGTACGTCTGCTACCCATCAGACTAAAGCACAGGAGGCAAAATAAAAAGATTCCCTATAGGTCTGGTACAGAAGACAGCTGATAGCTGTGGACACATGGCATGAATTTGGAATGCATAATCTCAGCTACAAAAACACTAGAATTAAGCCTCAAGATCAAATTTAAACCTGTATTTCTCAAACAGTGGCTCAAAAGCACTAAACTACCTGCTTTCAGTGTTTTTATTAAGAAACACGGGCATCTGTAAAATCAGTACTCCCTGAACACTCTGCTTCATTTGGAAAATCCAGATCAACATTCTTTAAAAATTAAGGATTTGACACAGTTAAGAGGGGCTTTTTTCATCCTTTTTTTTTAATGTAGAAAAAAAGTAATTTTCCAGAAATGTAAGCAATTTAAATGATTGTTACAATAATACTATTCCCTGCAAAGGCAGAAGCCAAGCTAAGGGCATTTCTTCCTCAATGCAAATTAAAGATAAATATAATTACATTTAGTACAGGCTATGGGTGTCTAAAGTAAACAACTGTTACATCTTTTAAGAACCTGGCAAAAAGGAATTTATTCCTTTCCTATAAAGCTGAATGATTAAAATAATTACAGTCATTAAAACATTATTTAAAATGAATGCATATTTGATTGTACAATGTTTATAGCTGCAGTCACCCATATTGCTCAGTGTCTATTTTTATGATCATTATATGATCATAACAATGATCATATATCATTTATTATGATCACTATTGTTATATGATCCTATGCTTCCATCAAACATATTTCATTAAAGAATCCCTCAGCACATACCTAAGACTCCCCAGTTCCAATTTTTCAGACATCTGCACACACATAACTGAATCTAGGATAATGGTTTGATTAGGACTCAACGTTACAAAAATAACAACCAAGATGCCAGAACATATCTGGGTGCTATAAAAACTCTCCGCTGAGTCTCATGCATGGGATTCAATTAGACGTCTTTATCCGAGATAGTTACCACCAGCTGCTTACAGTCAATGGAGAGAAACAGGCACTTGTAGGGTATAATGCTTCTGACCACTCAACCATTATGATGAGGTATGTGGTTCCTTTGAAGTGCATATTCACTTAGTGACCACAGAAAAAGACTTGGGGTGATAGCTTGCAAGTGTCTTCACTGCAGTTATTTAACACGAAAATGACAAACTGCCATAACTAAGCATTACTAAATTCATCACTATGGCTGGGAAGGGATTTCCTTTATAAACTTTTTCTGTAGTTTTCTGTAAGAGAGCTGAGGACACCAACAGGGCTTGGTTGCCCTGACCATCCTCCACGTGGGGCCTCCATCCATGGGCCCAGGAGCCTTGGCCCCCAGTCCTTGCCTGAGCTATGTCACAGGCATGTCTGCACCCATCTGCGTGCTTCTGTAGTCACTTGCTGACTAGACATACTGGGTTGACTTCACATCTAACTCAACACTTTGCACTTCTGCACTGGACTGTCTGTAGGACATGGCAACTGTCACTGGAGCCAGTTCTCTTGCCATTTTTGGCAACTGTTGCACAGACTCTCAATGGTGAGGACACTACCCCTACTAGTACCACTGCCACCCCTGGATCCTGCTTGTCATCTTATATGGAGCAGCCTCTCTCTTGCTGCTCTCTGGACAGTCTTCAAGCCACAAGCTTTCCTTCACTTTCCTCTGAAATGTCTGGATTTAGCAAATGGCAGGAATATGATGCTGTGTCAGATGTGTTATTCACCAGGGACAACATACAGGGGACACCAGAGACCCCTGCCCATACCTCCTTTGTCCCTCCTACACCAGGATATACCACACAGGCTGGTTCCTGTTCTGTTTATAGGTGCTTGCCCAAACCTCCCTACGCAGCTGGAGAGGGAGACAGCTGGACCATGGTAGTTGCTGTACGGGCAGCTAACCATAGAGGCAAACCTTCTGAGCTTTTATTTCTTTATGCACTATTCCTTCTGTCCTCTGCCCACTTTTGTTCCCTGTGTTTGAATGCAACTTGTAAGTCAGCATTTATTCATAACCTGCCCAGAACTTGAGAAAATAGATGGCATTGGATTGGTGCCTCACATCAGTATATTCACTAATGACTTGCAAAAAATTATTTTGGCATTAGTCCTAGTTGCCCACACTTTCTCACCTAGGAACATCACTCCCTACAGTTCCTCCTCTCTACTGGACATTTGGGTTTAAATTATTTATCTTTAGCTGGTTACCCTCTTCCTCCAAAGAAACATGTTTTCAATATTTTCAGTACAGGTTTCTAAATTCCCCATCTGTTTTTATGTTCTATTTTTGTTCTGAATAGTGCTCTGAAGCACTTCAGCTCTTATTTAAATGACAGTATTTGCAAATATCATTAATGCATTGTGGCCTACTCTTGCAGGCCAGTAATAAAGATGTTGATTAAGGGGAAAGAAGAAATAAAGCCTGCTGATGCTAAAGTTGCTACGGGAAAACAAAAGAACAACCCAAACCAACCAAACAACAGAAACATAGCTTTATTTACACCAGTGGTTTTGCAATGCATATGACACTGTTCCCAAAGTTAAGCCACTTTTTATTTCTTTTTCCAAATGAAACTCTGGAAGACTCAGTGAAGTTCCCCTCTTTATCATTAATTTTCTAATAATTTTTTTTTTCCCCTCTCTTAAATAGGAGCATATCTGTGGGCATTTTACACTGTCTGACAGCCTCCTGTGGTTCTGGTTTTCTCTCTCCTTTGAAATGAAACACATAAACTGGCAGTCTCTCACCTTCCTCAGCTCTCTATGAAATGGTGACTTCAGCACTTCCACAGACAGATTCTGGAAAGGTCATGATTTAAAAGCATTCACAAGGAAGTGAAGTGCATGGCTTTGTCTGATGGTTAGGCACTCATGCCACAAAGCACAAGACGCTGAAACCACAAAGGCAACTTAGATGCCCAACTACCCCTTCAGGTAACTGAGTAATAACTCATCGCTGAGTTGCTTTCATACTTTGCTCAGTTCTTCACTGTCTGTGTCACACATTAAAGCTTCTAGGAACTAAGTTTACACCAGAGGAGGCATTCCAGTCCCAAACCAGGTATGCTCATGCCTACGTGTAAGCATTCTCGACTGTCCATCAGACTAGAACACACAAAAACTTAAGAGAAGGTTTATTCATTTCTATTTATGCAGGGCATGCTGCTGTCAGGTGTGATCCATCTTTAAATTTACTGTTTGCTTTGCTTAGAAGCCAGGGCTTCTGTCTCATGTTCTAAAATTATATCCTAATTAAGGGGCTGTTAAATGTTCTGGGGTAATGATTTCCTGTTGAGAATGTCATTCTGAAATATGTATTTCCTTTTGTCTCAGGGCTTCATCATTAACTCTCTTTTTACTGTTTTTAATAGCCTAGTTTAGGGAATCTGTTCAACTTGGTGGCCTCCATAAATTCTCTTTCAGGTTACATCTTTGCTTTAGTCAACAGCATGACTACAATTCATGTACACAGTGCAGGATGAGGTGTGCAGAAACTGCTTTCCTCAGATTTGTTTCAATCTTGTTATGACATGCCTTAGCTTTACTGTTCAATGAAATCATCAGCATTCTAAGGTTTAAAGGTTTAAATTGGAAATCCTTTCCACTTAGCTGGTGGATACGTTAATATGAGTGGGTGTGCTGTAATTAGCACTGAAATTCCCTCCTGAACATTCTTCCTTGCAAAATGCTCCTCTTTTAGCCTCAATATGTTTTTCTATTCTCATGCTCTTTCTCAAGACAGAGGGGTTTTCTTGACTGTTGTGTAATGAGATAAATGATAAAATATGTATTTTTATATATAAAGTTTTGAGGTACTAATTTTTGTCTTTGCTAAATGTTTACCTGTTGGTTGGAGTTTATGAACACAAAGAAAAAGAGTTGGGTATAATTTTTTATTAATTCAGTAAGTGTAAGCGTGGCACATTAGGAAATTTCTGAAACTTGAACTCAAGGTTAGAAAACATTTGCTATAACATGTAACAGATTTAAATTTCAATTAGCAGGACACATGCAGATCACTCATTCAAAAAAAAAAGTAATTTTTCTTTCTCTCAGAGAGACAAATAGGTATACTTATGGGAGGAAGCAGTAAAAGAAATTATATTGGGACCCAGGAAGCAAGATGAACTGTGTGGCAGAGAGTGCCCACAAGAGGAAAAGCCTGAAGATGACTGTGCTTAAAGACTTCTTCCTGCCAAGCATCACAACAATATGACCGGTGTAATGCACTGGCACAAATTTGAAAAGGTTATGATCACTAATAACAATGTCAAGCTAAGGTAAGGAGTATTTCAGTCAAGCTGTGGTTTGCTTATCAGAAAGAAATTCCCTCTGTATGTACATCAGTGCACACTTGGCCAGGGTGAGCAAAGATGAAGTGCATTTATGAAAGACATTCAATACCCATAAGGAGCAGGGCACCAAAACACAATGATCTAGGTACACCTTGGCTATTTTCCATTACCAGTGGAACCTGAATAAGACTTCTATTTCTCCCTTAAGAAAATGACATAATTTTAATAGAAAAAAATGCTCAAGAAAAGAAAACCCCACAAAACTACCAAGTTTGGTGCCTTGTTTAGAGGTAAAGCCAGTAAGACAGTGTTGGATCTGTTTTATGTTACTATATAGTCATGCTGTGATTTTTTTCAATTATTATTATTATTATTATCTTTCGTTATTGGCTTCCCTCCAAACCATAAGCTTCCCTCTGACCTCTTTATTCTTGTTATTCTAATGAAGTTGTAACTGTTATTAATATCATAGAAATAGAAAAGAATTAGTTAACACTGGCTAAAACTTATTGCTACATTCAGTAAATTAGAAATTCTGTGTCCAAGGGAACTGGGATAAAGGATTTTAGTTTGACTGAACCATCCAGTTTTTATCTAGAAGTAAACTCTTCTATATGTCTAAAGATATCCCAACCATTTTGTTTAGGCCTGTCTCTACCAGACAGTATTAATTATTTAGCTACCGTAAAATAAAATTAGTGTTTTCTTTTTTGTTACTATCATTGTTCAAATACAACTAGGTAAGAATTTTGCTTCATTGCTTGACCCTCTAGCAAATCTCTTTCTCTGTGAAACTACCATTAATGAAAGTTAACACAGGAGGCCACTAACTCTACATGAATATACTAAAGTTTTTAATTCTTTCTGGTTATAATATATGGATCTGGCTTTAGCCCAGTCTCTGAAAAGAAGAAGTCAGGAATTGTGGTTACTGTTTACAGATATTTTTACACCAAGGTTTTTGTCAAGCATGCACAGGAACAAGTAAATCAATACATGAAGAACTCCTTTTTCTTCTTCTGGACTTCTTAATTGAAGGATGGGATAGTCCCTCCAAAAATGTGATTGTCAAACTGCAGGCAAGTAAGTAAGAAAGATTACCTTGGAGACAATTTACATCCACGTTGTAGGTATGCATTGAGTGTCCCAGTTGCTGCTAGCAATAGTCCAAGGTATGGAGGTGATGGTTTCATAGGTCTTGAGGAAAATTCTGGGTGAAACTGAACTCCCACAAAATATGGGTGATCTACAAGACAGACGTCAAAGAAAATTTTAAGATGTAGGAAAAAGATAGTAGAACAACTCTTAGGAAGAAAGTTTATTAAAGATTTCACCCAGGACTCCAGAAGCCAGCTCAGCATGTGTGAATTTAAGAGCAAGGCAGCAGGAACCTTAACTTTTTCCACAAAAAGTAACTAGCAGCAAAGGCAGAAGGTTAGTAAAGCAAATTAAAGAAAAATCATCCCGTGATTCAACCTTAACATGCACAATGATGTAATTAAAATCTGAATCATGATCTTGTACCAACATGTAACTGGGCGGAGGGGAACAACCACAATATCTACATTTATCATGCTATTTTCATAGTATTTTGGCTGGCAGTATTTATTTATGCATATATATTCAGAACATGCACCCATACAAATCCTAAGAAAAAATAAAACAGTTCCTAAATACCAAATAGCTGCTGTCTGGTAATGCTTATATACTAAAAGATGGATATGAAAGCAATAAACAGAGAAAACTGGAGAAAACAAGCTTCACATAATTGGGCCTGGAAGCGATCTCCTGGGACATTAAGTCCAGTCTCCTGTTATTGAATGCAACTACATCATGTAGTCTCATGCACAAAGGGTGAAGGCTCTGCTCTAACACCCCATAGTTCTTTTGCTCCTACTAGAAAGCTCTTCTGATACTCTCTCCTTTTGCTTAGAAATCTTCCCTAATTCCCAGGCCATCTTTGTTACAGTCAACTTGGAACACAGGAAGTTCCACCTCAACATGAGGAAAAACTTCTTTCCTGAATAGGATGCCCAGGGAGGTTGTGAGGTATTCTCTACAGACTTTCAAAACCCACTTGGATGCATTTCTGTGCGGTCTGCCCTAGGTGATCCTGAGCTGTCTAGGGGGTTGGACCTGGTGATCTCCAGAGGTCCCTTCCAACCCTTATCATTCAATGATTCTATGATTTCTTACGGTGTTGCTTGTTCCTGCTGTTTGGCCTGTGTGATTAATCATGACAGTATCACCATCATTCAGCTTTGCCTGTCTTCTATTTTCTTTGAAAGGATGAGGAAAGAAAAATGGTTTTGTACTTTTTCATACTTTGCAGACTGTTCTTTCTTTGAATATTATTTTAAAGGAGCTAACATTAACCATTTGTAGTGCCAGGATACAAGGCAAAATTAACCACAGATCTCTTCTGGTTTGACAATTTCCAATATAATCCCAGACATTCAAGGAATTTCTCTGTAGTACAGAATAAGAGATAACAAGAAAGCTAGGTTTTTCTCTACTGAAGAATTATATGATCTAGTATATTGCTCTTCTCTCTGCTGCTATGCCTTAAAGAGAACCTGGATCCTAAATTTATCCCATAACTTCTTTCTCCCTACCATGCAATTTAGTTTTTTAAAGCTGTAAAACAGGACAACGACAAAGCATAAAATAATTCCTGTGGGGATATTTTTCTTAAAAGCTTTGCATATGCTATCGGGTGTACTGTTATTTTTGTTCTTCTGCTCCAACCCACTGTCTTCCCTATGATGATTGTTTTTCTTTAGTAATCAGAGTCTCCTTGTAGAACATTGTGCAGTAATTCCAGGTTTTACTGATGCTTTTGTTCTTTTCACAGTAACATGCAAATTAAAAATTCTACCTGATTTATTTCATGATGCTCTCTCTAGAAGTTGCTTTGTGCAGGGCAGACAAAATAGTCTCCCAACACCATCATTAGTAACAGGTAATAAATATATCAGGAACAAACTAAGCAAAGAACACCATGACAATTAGTAGTTAATGAATTCACATGTACCCTCTTGGATGACTCTCTACAGTGCAGTTGCTTGACATTTTAAGTAGGTGTCTATATTCAAACTCTGGTTCAAAATTAGGGCACTGATCTTCAATGTACCATGGAGCATATAAAATGAATTCTCAGGACCATCATGTCACAAATAGCACTCCATAGGATGATAATGTACTCTTATGATGAATTTTATGTTTCTGTGAATGAAGTTTACCTTAACGAATGGCAATTAGGGGCCACATAAGAAAAAAAGTAAATAAATCTTGTAGCATAGCCTGCATCTTCAGGTGTTTGAGACTCATCTAGCCAACAGTGACCTAACAGCAAGGACTTAATTAAATAATCAAGCAAACTCAAACAGATTGTTTCTAAGAGATACTCTCTGTAGTATTCAACAAACCTATGCAGTGCAGCTCCTTTTTAATTCAGAACTTATTAGAAAAGACATGAAGTCTTTCTTGGTAAAGTGGTCCAAATCTATCAGATTTCCACAGTATCAAACTCTCTACTATCTGAATCACTTCTGTGAAAGAAAGGAACTTGCTTTCTTTTTGATTTTCAAACTTTTTTCTATGAATCTAAACAGAGGGTAACTGAAGGAGACACAAGCTGATTGGAAGGCACCTTGGGAGGTCTCTAGTCCCATCTCCTGCTCAAAGCAGGGTCAAGTTCAAAGTTAAATCAAGTTGCTGACAGATTTGTCAAGTTTTGAAGGCCCCTATCTTCAAGGATGGAAATTTCACAGCCTCTCTAGCTAATACATTCCATTGATGTTTAATACTTTGGCTACATTGCTTGTATACATATTTAACATACTCAAGCAAACTGAACATATAGTAGTTATTGGGACATGACTAAGAATATTTGAGGGTACTTAGGGAGCAGGCCAATGTCATAGTGAAGCTGTTTTTTATCTTTAAGATGCCAAGGCAACCATGAGAGGTTCCTGATGACTGGAAAAATGCAGTAACCATGCCCTTCTGCAAGACAGACAAAAAGAAGGACCCAAGGAACTATAGGAGGGTCAGCCTAACCTAAGTTTATGGCAAGATTACAAAACAAATCCTCCAAGGCATTTCCAAACACATGAAGGACAGAAAGACAATTAGGCACAATAATCTTGAAAACAGCCAGTCTTTGGATGTAGGAAAAGCAGAAGACTTCCTTTATCCTGACATTAGCAAGGATTTTGGTATGGTTTCTTAGCATTCAAGTTGGAAGTTATGCACTATGGGTAGACTACAAAGTGTGTTAAAAAAAGGCTGGACTGCTGGGTTCAAACGTAGTGGTGAGTGTTTTGAAGTCCAACCAACAGCATATTTGGAGATACTCAAAACTTGACTGATATATCTCTCAAAAACGTAATCTATATTTGAATCCAGCGCTAGGTTGAAGCAGAGGCTTGGACTAGATGACCTCCTAAATCACTCCATGATTCTACAGAGTCAAATCCCACTGACTAGAATTACAACACTTTGGAAAATGAGCACGTCTGATCCTGATAATCAAATATACACGCTATCCTAGAGAAGTGTAAGATTTCTTCTAATATCCTCTGAATCTTCACCCACTGAAATATACAGGTGGAGTCAGCAGTATCCCCTAACGTCATCTTGGATGCTATGACAGCTAAATATTGTGTCTACATGCCACTTAACAACCTATAGTTTACATGGTTTTAAGAGATGCAGAAAGTACTCCAGACAAGAAAGACACTCACTCTCCAGTTCAATAATTTCCATTCTGTTCCCTTCTGTATCTTGACCAACAAATTTCAAACCTTTCTCTTCGAAGCAGTCAGTCAATTCTGGGTTCACCTGAAATATTGAAAGTAACAATAATTGTGGGTCTATTTATTTTTTGATTTAACAAGGAGCAGTAGTTAACTGTAATGTTTTTAGTATACATACAAGAATGAAAAGAATTGAGAAAAGAGTTGTGACTTGCTTTCTTAAAAACTTTCTGGTATAAATCTGTAAAAGTAGGCATGCTTTATTTAATAAAGAGATGAATCAGTAATTTTAAAACTTTAAAACCTTCTGCTTTCTGTCCTCCTGATTCTGAGCAGCTTGCATTCCTTGTTTTTTTAAACAGCCCACTACAGTAGGTGTAAAGACTGACCTCTTCTTTGAACACTGCATTTCAGCAGTTATGACACAAGCTGTGGTTCAGCTCCTCCTTCAAATTGAAATGCTCTGCAGTGACCTGTTTTATTTCCTTGGTGTTCTAACCACTCAGTTAATATTCAAACTTTGAGCACCTTTACCACCATCACGTTCTCCTCCCAGAAGGAGGAGTTTAAGGAAACTTAACATTGTCTGCATCAGTTTGCAGCATGCACACATCTGACAGCTCAGGCCCCTTAGGAGATATTGATGTAGTCAGGTCCCTTCTGAACTATCACAAAGATAACTCTAGGAGTCCAGCTCTTGCCCATCTCCTTGAATAACAGTATTTTGACTGCACAGAGGCAGATTTGCTCCGATGTTCTCAAACAGAGGAGACCTTTATAAGGGACCTATAGAGTTGGATGGTAGGAAGCCAGTGATCTGAATTAGCCTCTGAGTTGTAGATGCCTGAAGTCTGCCTAAATTTAGGATATGGAAGGATGTGCACTATCTGAACATAATCTAAGCCTTTAAATAAGC
Source organism: Todiramphus chloris collaris (assembly GCA_025345505.1). Lineage (NCBI taxonomy): Eukaryota > Metazoa > Chordata > Aves > Coraciiformes > Alcedinidae > Todiramphus > Todiramphus chloris. The sequence continues at coordinate 7,172,163 of JANVCC010000067.1, forward strand.
CAAATCAGCCAAGGTGTAATGCATTTAAGGATTATAAGGCTTTACCTTTGAATGACTTCACAGGAAGTCAAGTAAGGTAATCTCTGACATTACTCTTTAAGGCCATTTTCTTAAGACACTTCACCTTCTCTACCACAGAAACAGCACACTACATTGTTCCCTTCTATTGAAAAACTGGAAGAACACCTATGCAATACTGTGTCTAGTTTCAGGCCCCCTGGTACAAGAAAGAGATTGACAAAATGTTGCGAACTCATAAGAGGTCTAACCAGGATGGTTAAGGGGCTGGGCTACATACAACATAGGAGGAGAAACTGGATGAGCTGGATTTGTTCAGCCTGGAGAAAAAGGCACCAACGAGAGGATCTTGTTGCTGACTTCAAGTACCTAATGAGATGGTATAAAGACGACTGAGCCAGACTCTGCTCAGAGATACACAGCACAAGACTGAGAAACAAACTTCAAGGACATTTCCTACTAGATATAAGGGAAAAAGGGGTTCACAAAGTGGTTAAGCATTGGAACAGATTGTCAAAAGATGTGCAATCTCTCTCTTCTGAGAGATTCAAAACTAGATGGGACAAAATCCTGAGCAGCCTGATCTAATTTTGAAATTGGCTAAGTTCCAAACAGGGAGTTGGACTTACAGAGGTTCCTTTTGACATATATTACACTATCTAAACATCATCACTAAATTTTGTGTTATGTTTATGTAAGAAATCTCCCATTGGCTTTAAGGGGAATCATGCCCACCAAGAGAAAAACCATTTTCTTAAGCTTTAACTTTTAAGCACAAAGTACATTAGCCGTGCTTACCTCATATCGATGCCTGTGTCGCTCCTCTACAAAGATTTCATCACCATAAAGTTTCTCTGAATATACAACAAATAAGAAATTAATGCTGTTGTGTTACTTTAATGGTTGTTACAACTATTTCTTGTCATTTAAGTCTCAATAAAATTTCACATGTAAAGCATAATAGGACACTACTTATCTCACTCTGGCTTTCTGCTTTACTGAGTGATAACTAGTGCCTTTTAATTTACTGTTACCCAAGTTTACTCAGGATTCATATTCAACATTCCTTGACCAGAAATAGCTAGCAGTAGACTACAGTCTGAAGGCCACATGTAAACTAATTAAAATTGGAAAGCCCAAAATAAAATAAAAAAAGGTTCAAGTGAACAAGCAACATAAAATCCCTTCAGGGTTTTACAAGTTGTATGCAAAAGGTGCATTGAAGGTAGCCTTTTAGCAGATTCTGTTCCATATTAATACATTATGCATGGCAGCTGGCATAACACCTTCAATGACAAACAAAGAATATTGTTTTTCTCTCTTTTCCTGTTCTCGTTACCCAAATTACTCTACAGTCCTCTGAGCCTAATCTGGAACACTCTACATTCCAAAGCAACACAGAGTAAGTTTGAGGTATGTAATTAGAAGTTTGCTCTCAATTTACCCTACTGTCATTAGGATACTATCTCACTTAGAGGTTGGTATAAGAACTAGACAGCTAAGATCTCTAAAAACTGTAGAGCAATAGTACTGCAATGTCACAAAAAGAGGTATATGTGTTAAATTTAAGGAGCCACCTTTTGAAAAATGTTATTTCCATTCAAGTTGTAAAGCATTAGAAACAGGAATCATATTTCCTGAGTAAACTAACGGAAATTTCTATGAGTCTTTGATAAATATGGTCATCTAAACAACTCATAATACTGGTCAAGAGTTACAACATTTCTAAATTTTTATTAACTTTTCCAAGAAGTGTTTCGGCCACAGAACAATTTGTACATTGTGATATGCTTATCTATATAACACAGAGGCAAAGTATGACCCAGATCAGTCAGATCATCAGTATGGGCAATCTCTAGAAAAACAGATTTTTCATTAAACGTGCATATATATTAGACTTTGGTCTCCTGATGAAGTAGATGTTATTTTTTTAAAAGCTCAGATGGATACATTTCATAAATTCAATATAACTTAATATAGTAATGGCTCAAACCAATGTCAGGGGCAGGGAAACATAAGAAATATGTCCATATTTTTTTCGATGGACAAGAAAACACTCTTTACATATTCGCAGCACCACTTATATTACTGCTGTATAATAGGCTGATTAGTAGGAGACAAGTATTACTTCAATTTCAAAATATATATAATCAAATTGAATCATTTGTTCTATATTCTAGTTGCTTTTATTTTGCCTTTTGCTGTTACAGCAAACAATTTTCTTTCTTTTCTACAAATACTTTGCTTTCCCAAAGCAAAACTGTTTCCAGGGCTGGGCTAAGCCTAGGGCAGTGCTGGATCAGAGACTGGAGTTAAGCAGGGCCTGGCTATAATTAGGATACAAACCTGCAAATATTGTCAAGACAAGACTGAGGTGTACTGGCAACTCTAGGGAATGACAAGCAATGTTAACATCTGGCAAAAGGATAATGGGTGGGAGTCTGGGTTAGTTCTTTAGGGGTATAACAAGAAGCCCTGGTTCACATGTCTTATCAACTCACAAAGAAAATAGGAAGAAAACTCTGATCTTCCCAAGAAAATAATTAATTGAACTATCATGAAGTGCATTCCAGTTATCTCAACTGTCTCCTCATTGTTTATTTAAAGCACTGGACTCTAACTGACTTTTTCACTGGGAATTCCACATGTCTCTCATTTCTTCCTTTTCATTCCAATCCTGTCTAAATATACACAGGAACAGAATCAGAGGGAAAAACCTTGAAGAAGCTGTCACCCAACTGCTTGCTTGAGGTTGTAGTCCTTCCACAAAATGCACTTTGGAATTTTTGCTTTGACATGTTAGAGAGTTCCTATCCAAAAGGCAACTTGTAAGAGCAGAAAAGTAACTTACTTAAAACAGAATTCTGTGATTTGAAAACAGTCCTCCTCTTCCCCAGTCTCATTGTTCCACCCATATCTCCAGGATTGTGTTCTGGCATGTCAATAATCTGTAGAGAAAAACCTGTTTAAATACTGTTTCATCCAACAACCAAAACAAAAAAATATAACAATTGTGTAACAGGTTGCAGAGATTTAGAAATGGTAACATTATTTATTTTTCCTCCAAGCATTCCCAGTTACAACTTCTCTGATTTTTCTCGTTTTGTTCTCAGTACTGGGACTGTAACAGACTGAGGATATTAACTAACTGGTGTGAGACTTCTCCATTTAATGTTAAGATCAACAAAAGCAATTTATTAATTCTGTAATTTAATTTTTCTGGTAGAAAACACCTATCTTTTATAAAAGACAGTAAAATGTTAGCAATAGGATAATTCTACTAAAGCTATTCCTAGTGCTGTAAGAGTACATAGATTTAAAAAAAAAATAAAAAAAATCAATTCATAGACCAAAAAAATCCACCAACTGATAAAGACACCATCTCTGAAGAAGCAAGTCCATGAACCATGCAGTGATAAAGGCTGAAGGATTATCCTGGGTAAATATTCCTGTACACTAGACCGTTTCTTATATTGTCCTTTATACACAATGCTCTTTCTTATGATAAGAGGCAGAAACAGCTGTCTTACCAAGACAGTAGAAGTCCTCTTTTTTGGGAAGTGGGGAGAAATGTGAAAAGAGGGCACTTGTAACGAGACTATAATTTAATGTAAAAGCAGAGAACTAAAAGAGGTGACGTATGTACTATTTCAGTTTATATATGTAACTAAGTAATCACAGGAGGGAAATGGAAAAACATTCATCCTAATTTACCTTTACTAAAGTTTTTCTCAGATTGCATAAGAATCCACAAATATTGGGTTGCCTTGTATGAAGAATATGCTATTTAACATAACATTTTAAGAAGAGAATATACAAATACTGGTTTTGAGGACTGATGCAGATGGGTCAAATGACTGCTGTGCAGGTCAAGTGGAATCCAAGATAGTGGGATTCAGGGGATGTGAGAAGCTACAGCTTAGTGGAAAGACTGTGTTTAGTTTTGCTCAGGTTGAAAAATCCTGCTGGGCTTCACCATCATGTTTAGAGGAAGAGAGGTACAGAGCTCAAAACTCAGAGAGTTTTGAGAGAGAGGTACAACAGAGAGGTACAACAGCTCAAAACTGTACTAACACGTGAGCTGAAACTATGACCTGCGCACTTGTATTTACATATACACAGTGGATGAATAATGTAACTGACAAAGAAAGGTTCTAAAAAACCACAAATATTCACACATATAGGTAATCTGGAATTGGATTTTTATTAACCTTAGTTTGCCCTCTGAGAGCAATGAAAATAATTTCTGATGATACAGTACATAAAGTGAAGTTATTCAATTTAGAAGGGATAGTGGAAAGTGCTTAGCCTTTGGCCTTGTGCCAATGCATTTCAGTTGTGCAATTATCTCTGCATAACCTTGTACCTTCAAATGTTATTTAGAAGCTATATACTCATTACAAAATGTCACAAGCAGAAATTGTGATCAAACCAGTGGATATTACAAATCCTCTAATTTTGTCTCAAATCATGAAGGTGAGGACTATGCAGCACATTTGGATTAAAAAAACCCCAAACAAGCCACAAACTCAAAAATAAAATAATTTAAAAAAATAAATTAAAAACCCAATTCCTTGGATCCTTATTACTCAAAGAAACATGAGATTGTCTGCTTTTATTTTATTTCTGCCCATTTACTTCTACTTTGTTCCTCACATAGTGGGTTTTTACCATAAGACATCACAGTGGTTAGAATGTATACAGCAGACTGTACGTATATACGTCAAACACTCTGACCCTCTGAAATCAAACACAAGTTTTCCACGAGGTGTTATTTACTTGCCTACACCCATACAACAGATAACCTTAAAGTTGTGCTCCTGACTCCTGTCAAAGCACCTATCTTTTACTCCAAGTATATGCTTCTCTTCCAATTGCCAAAAATAAACAAATAAATAAATAAATACACTTTAACAGCTGTTTAACAAAAATTTGCAGTTGACAAGAAAAACAATGAGAGTTTTGTTTGTTTGGGTTCTCTTAAGTTTGGAGGCTAAAGTAAAGATTAGACATTCTTTCATTCTGAAGAGGAGTATCAAGCATCTGAATACTGTCCACTAACCACAGCTTTAGATATTTCTTCCTAAAAAAATATTGGCAGGATGTTTCAGTATAACTTTTCTAACTGAATAATATTATTAATAATTATAATATTAATAATATCCAGGTGTTTGGGGTACCCCCAGACCTCCCCCTCCCACCACCCCTAAAGTAGGTTTCATTATTTTCACCTTTCAGTATTTGCTGTACTGAGATAGTTCATCAACACATTTTGAGCATAATGCCATGAACAGAAGGAAGCATGGGGATACAATGAGTGGGATTCTAACTTCTTGAAGGACATTTCTCAGCTCCTAAACTCCTCAATTAAAACACTGGCTCTAATTGAAGTGGACCTGTCTATGCAGTCCATAGGAGATTTCCCTAATTTACTGTACTTAAATGTGTTCTCCACGAAGACTCAAAAAACATCAGTCAGCAAACATATGATCTCCTGGTCCTTAAACGGAGAGTATCAATTCAAACAGGTTATGGCCACACCCTCAGCTCTTCTTTAAGTAGGGAAAAAGACCAAACACTGGATTCTCATCAACCCCACTGTATCTCTAGATAATGGCCTGAAATGAAGCCAGGCTGTGAAAGCACAGCTTCATCTGCTCTGCTGAGAGCTTCTGCCACCCTCTGGGCCAGAATTCGACATGGGCCTAGCAAGTCCAATAGAAATTCCACTGGAGAAATAGCTTCACAAGGAAGATTCAAGCATTTTTAGCCAATTGATATTCGTCTTCTAAAAGGCCCGCTTCCTTGTCCAACAGTTACATCAGTGTGGTCAGGGACACATATTCAGAAGAGGATCCAACCTTTACAACTTTCACTGATGTCTGCTAAATCATAATTAGTCTTTAAACAAACATTGCACAATACAGCTGTTCAATCTTCTACCCATGGCACATTTTCTGCCAGTATGACAGCTGCACTGAGTTTCAACATCAAACAGGTTACTCTGGGTGGTCATGTTTTGCTAATGATACGTGCATTATAAACCATCTATCTTTCCAAGATTTTTAGGTTTAGGATAGTAAGAAAATACAGAAGACTTCCAGTATTAATTTCTCTAATCAGGTGAGGAAAGGAGCTACTTAGGAAGCAATACCTCAGAGCTACTCTGACTCTGAATCTTTCTTTTCAATAGGCTTTGTGCCTCTGATCAACTTCAGCAACTATCACAGCACAACTCTCGATGCTTGTATCTTACATGAGTTTCTCTGCCACAAAGTCTGTGTAAGAAGCTTTCAAAAGCAAAGTGGCACAGTCCACGCAGAGTAATAAGCATCAAAAAAGCAACTCATATTATAGAAAATTTTGCCATATTTTATGGAATTTATTTGATCAGATAAAAGACTAACCTTCAAGTGGCGGTTATTTTTAACAACTGTGCAACTGAATGGATTCTTCAAAGAGCTTATGCTTCCTGCCACAGAATAAATTGGCTGTTACTATGCATTAGCCCTTTGAAGAGCAGGGAACAGCATAGAACAACAGGCACCACAAGCAACAGAAAAAGCATCAGTAGGGAGGGTGCAAGAAGAGATAAGACATTAATTAGGTCTTCCTTACCCAAATCTCTGAAAACTGCCAACACTACAAGGATTTTACAGAGCTCTTGTATTACACACGGGACAGACAACATGAAATAAATAATGAATGACTCTGACACAACACAAAGCACAAATCTACATAAAAAAAAACCCCAAACCTGTTTGATCGGTATAAATCATACTACTGATGAATAATGACTAACTATCCATGAACTGCAATCTTCTTTCAGAAATATACTGCTTGGATTATTTCATTGTTGTGAGGAAATACATAAAAGCTAATGCGAAAAATCTCTCAAGCCCAGACACTCAACACAGAGCAACCAAGGCCCTGAAAACCGAACACCTACCATTTTAATTATCACCCAAGGACCATTAAGTTTAGTCTCTGTTTTGCCTCATGTCCTGCAATGTCATTTTGAGAAATATATCTACCGTGATTACCTCGGTGGAGGGAGGGAGAGTGTGTGTTTCTTTTTGGGTTTTGTTTGGGTGTTTGTCTTTTTGGAGGGGTTGCAAGGGGGGAAAATGGGGAGGGAGGAAACCATTACTCACTGGTAAGTCAGTTTTGGAAGCAGGTTTTCTGGGGTTTTTTTGTCGGGTTTTTTTTTGCTTTTTTACTCTGCCCTTTTCTGGTGAGCAAATGATTTGTCAGTGATGAAATAAATTGCTATACATGTAAGCACTGATCAAAGCATTGACCCTAATGATTAATAGAACACTGAAAAGAGGCTCCAAGACACTCGGCACACAAGAGACGTGCAGAGGGAAAGCTGGAAGGAGCAGGGAATACAGTGACAGGTACCAATGAATATTAATCCCTGTTGAACACAGCAATGGAAAAAAAAAAAAAAATAAAAAAAATCTGTGACACCATCTGACAAGGACTCAACTTGAACAACAGGAACCCATTCTTCCATCAGTCCTCTGCAAGATTAGTCAGTACTTGCTAGGTTTGACCTGATCTACTGCAGTCACAAGTTCCCACGTAAACAGACACAGACAACTACAAATGGGATGTTTACACCAAAATTGTAAAAACAATAGTACAAATGTTTTAAAGAAAAAAATTACAGTTGCAACGCTAAAAGTGGTATTGATAGCTTCCGACTTGGAAAGTAAACCAAAAAGACACTCTTTCCCCATTCGTTCAAAACCAGGCTTTTAGCATTTTCAAATACTGAAAGAAGGTGCAAGGATCACATATCTACCAGAATCCCTTACTCTCTTGCACCCCAAAGATATCTCAGTTCCAAGTAAATCTCATCATTACCCACCTACCTAAAACACTCAGCTCTCTAGGATGGAACTTGTCATAAAGCCACGTGCAGATTTCAGACTACTCAGTACTCCTTTACTCTGTGTGAAGTAATGTTTGTTTTCAAAAAGATAACCACCACCATGTATAAGATCAAAGCAGAAATCATCAATAGCTGATTCATGCAGATACACAGTGATTTGAGTAACCAGCTTGGAAAATCCTGTCCTGTACCCTTCACTAAACTACAGCACAGCATCCAAATATTGCAATGAATATCACGTTAAGTTTCTTAAACCCTTAAAATACTGTAGCATGTTACTGTCAACCATATTCCAGTTCGGGCAATTTTCTTTCACAGAGATTTGTTTTCTATTTTAGAATTAAGTAATCCTAGAGCATTTATTTCATTAAAGACTGAAAACTCTCTGAAGGATTCAGCCTGAATAAGCAGAAATTCTGGTACAGAATATTTTGTAACATTTTATTCAGAAAAAGTCATAACGGGTGTAACTTCTTTTTGAAACAGTGCTTACTCACTCATAAGCATAGTGCAGTGAACTGAGAAATTTAATGGAGATGTTGCTATGCAAAGCTCATATAGATACTGCTTAACAGCATTTCAGAATTATTATCATTCTGTTTATTCCAACCACATGTCCCAGAGTCAGCTTAAAGACTTAATGAAGCAGAAATTCAGACTGTTAGTGTTAGCAAAAAGAACAGGGCGAGACAGTGCTGGCTATGGAAATGCAATTGTGCCATTCCAGGAAGTGCAGGATTTACCACAGACTTTAATAACTAAAAGGAAGTGAAAGAGCATTCTCAGGCTTTGGACTGGTTCAGATCACATTACAATTAAGGAACAAATGCTTGTTAATTTCATTTCAGAAAGATCAGCACATCTGCAGATAGGAGAAACCCTTCCTACCACATATACCTATTAAAAAATCAGAACTCGGTCTCCGCCTTTGAGGGCAACTTCTCCAACTGAAATTGATTGTAGATGAAATGTTGCTCTTATCAAATTCACTTTAATCCACATGAGGTATATCAGAAGGAGGAAGGCATAAAGCAAGTCTGTGTCTCTGAGCATTCTAAAGCAGAGGGAAGAACCTAGAGAGGGAAAGAGAGCCTGGTGTGCTCTTCATCAAACACCCCAGCCATAAAGATGAGACAGGGATAATCAAACACTTACAGCCTGAGATTGTTTAAATAGTAGTATGTTTGATGGTGTCTGACTCAGAGAATTATTATATCCTACAGGCAATTGCCATAGAAGACTCAGCCACAAACAAGCCCCACTCGCTAAACTATGAAAGGTAGTCAAGGAGATGCAAGATTGTCCTTAGTAGAGGACGTGTTTTACCCTCAAAACTGTTCACTGTGCTCTGTATTTTCTCTTATTACAGATGAACAAGAATCCGTTCCACTTCTTTTTCATTCGTTAACAAGGTAGCATTAGTTAGAATCACATCATTATCTGTTATTGCTGTTCAGCAAGCAAGGCAGAAGGAGAATTGCTTTACTTCATGTGCTCAGTACTCCAGACCTTCACTAAGGAGAATTTCTAGTATCAGCTTCCAGGCAACGCTCAGTACCGTAACCTGCACTACCCTAGTATTTCTTGAATAAATTCCATTCATCTGCCATAAAAATCAATATCCTCATAGGGAAGATGAGGAGAAATAGCAACTCTTTTCCAACCCATTTCCCTAACTTAATCAGACCACTTCCGACTTGCAAGGAAGTAAAACCTGCCTGAAATCCAACCACTGATCCTTCTCACAGAACAGTGTCGTCAGTCATCCCAATACCTGTTCATTCTCCAGAACAAAAAAAAAAGAGAACCAAAACAACACAAGATCCAAGATCCCAAGTAAAGACATAATGTGGAAAATACCTTTACATGTTTTAAAGACACTGCAGAACAGATGTGTTAAAACTTCCACAAGGTATTTTGCAGGTTGTTTTTCTTTGTAAAACTAAAGTTATAGACAACTGCAGACAGTTGTGAAATTAAATGTTTTGCTCTACTCCCAGTGCCAAGATCTTGTGCCAATCTAATTCATTTCACCAGCAGCTCAGCTGAGTCCACTCTGCAAAACCACACAAACCAGCTCATGACAACCACTGTAACCTTTAACTGAATCAATTTGTTCTGATGAGAAAGTCTAGCTTCTTTTCAACTCTTCTTTTACATTTAAGCTGCAACTTTGTAGAAATGAAGAAAGATACAGATAATGAAGAAACATAGATAATGAAGGCTAGAGTAGTTGTCATACTAATTTCCAGTATAGTAATGCTTCTTCCTACCTTCCATTCCCTTCTTTTCTTTGTTTTCATTTTTGCATTTTGAAATGGCATCTCAAAAAGCATCACAAAGAGGAACAACGCTGTGCAAACTGAAGTAACTGTTCTTGGAAGGCAAGCAGGAACACTTCTGCTGTTTAAGCAGAGATTCATATCAACTGTGTAGATCTTGGAATATTTTATATGCATCTTTGTATTTCCCTCCTTCTTCCTTCCTCTTTGGAAGGTTCTGGTTTGGTATAACTTCTGCTTAAATGTCACGCCAGTTCCCTCAACTCTACTACCCAGAAACATTCTGTTCCCCATAACAAAATAATGCAAAATGAAAGGACCTATAGAAATGAAGTTGGTCACCCCATTACTCAATGGTCCTCCCATTTAATTTAGCAATTTGAAACATTCTAGTAATGATAATTTTACGGACTAAAAGCAGAACAGACATATTGTAACAGAAGTTCTAGGCAGAAAGCCTCCGGCACAATTACTGCAACTTTTACTACTACTTCTACTTGTGTTCCATGGCATGGCCAAGCCAGTAAAAGTACCTTGACCTATCTGGTCTTTCATGTCTGTAACTTCTCCTAAATTACAGGGAACAATCTGAATGCTGGATATTTCATTAGACATACAGAATGGACATCTAGTCCTCTGGAAAGCTCTCCAGCAGCAAGTAATGGAACTTCCTTTCCCCTGTGAAGGCAGCAGAAGTAGTGGAGATTTGCTTCCAAGCATCGCTTAGATGTGGTGTTGGGGTGTATGGTCTAGGAGTGAACTTGTAGAGTAGGGCTAATGGTTGGACATGATGATCCCAAGGGTCTTTTCCAACCTAAATGATTCTGTGATTCTGTAATTCTGTCATTATCCTCTCTCCCACACATACATCATAACATTTCTCATTACACTTGGAGAACTGGAAGAACTAAAGCAAATGCTGGATATTATATAATGGTAATCAAGGCATTGACTTTTAATTCTAGGATTTCCTAAGAATGCTGTAACCTATATTATTTCAAAAAAAACCCCAAAACAACAAAAACAAAAACAAAAACATGGCATTTTCGTTACTGTCTATCTCTCAACAGTAAACATCAGCTTCAGGAAACCAAAAGGCATGATATATATTCATATCATAGCAGAGATTAATTACCTTAATTACCTCTGCCAGCCATTTCAGGAATGCTTTGAATCACATGTTCTGCATTACATTTAATAGTATCCTGCTTCCACTCAGAAAAGCTTTGGCTGGACAAAGATCATCTTGCCTAGAAGAATCTTAATTCTGTTAGATTTATGACCTACGATCCAAACCTTTATTATTTCAAGCAGAAACCACAAGGTTTCTGAGAAGGATCCTTCCTGTCTCACTTTGTCTATTCTGCCTTCTCCAAAAACATGAAAATCACTGTCCAGATCTTAATTTAATTCTGCACTCTTTGTGATCCTCCTCCTAGCACATTTAACTCCATTACCTTCAACATCAAATGATAAGAACTCTTTGGAATTTCCTTTCCTTAATTGTGTTTATACAGGTAACAGGGGTTCAAGTTCAGGCTCTGTTTAAAAAGACAAGTGGCCTTTATCACCTACTTTGGCAGACCTCAAACATTTATCACTTTGTCCCTCAACAAGGCACCAATGAGCAGCACTAGGATGCCTGGATTCAACTGCAAGGTCCAGAGTTAGCATGACAATACAGACATTCCTGTGCAGTTCTTGTTTGCTAATGGATCATAAAACCAGAATTGCAGATCTACGTATCCACTTTTAGAGATTAATATGGTACACACCTTTAAAATATAATCTGATAGGATGACATATGTACAAGGAAGTAAGAAGAGAGAAGCAGAGGATGTGCACATGCATGTGGAAAACCATTAGCAAAACGGCCAGCAAGGAGGAAAAAATGGATCTTCAGATTATTATTTATTCAGCAACAAGACAGTGAAAGCCTACAGGAAATATTTTACCAATATTGTTTCTAAGAAAGTAACATCTATAGAATAATGTCACCTACATATTATCACAAATTAAGCAGGCATTTAATTAGCATGACATCAGATGAACACACCCAGCATAATTCAGACATCCTCTGTGAAAAGTGTAGGTGGCCAGGTACAGATCAATCAAGAGATAATGCACCGATCCACTCAAATGCTACAAATGTTTACCAAGCAACCAGCAAAAGATATTGCCACACAGCAAAAGTTCTCGGCTCTGTCACCAATTGTCACAGGGCCCATGCACACAACATGAAGCTAGCTCTCAGCAACACACAACAGCTACAACCTTGTGAAGGCAAAGTAATCAGTTACTTAATGGTGCCCACGGAAAAAGTGTTTCTGTCTTTCACATGCACCTCAATAGTTTATGTCTCCAATGACAGAATGAAGAGTCAGAGTACGAGAAACAATTTTTAGTTAAAAAACACGGGTCTACAGTGAATCGCTGTAGAAGCCCACTGCAAATGCAGTTCTGTTGCTCACTGCCTAACTTTATAGCATAAAGTAACTTATCACCACATGCAAGTCAATGATGGGAGGTAAATAAAGACAGGATTAAGAAAACAGGAAACCTCACTTAATGAAAAAGTCCTCCTTTTGGGGGAACTTTTCTACTAATTCTTCAACCTCACTTCCAACAGATAATTTTAGGTAATTATTTAGGATATTTTACATTTTTTATGGAGAGGAGAATATTTTTTTATGGAGAGGAGAATATTTATTAAAAAAAAACTTTGGCTAATATTTTTTCTTTATTTTTAATTAAAATTATATAGGTTCAGAACATAATGAACAGACTACTCCCATCTAATTAAATACATCCTCTAATGCAACTATACAACCGATTTAAGGTTTTTCTTGCCCATGCACTCTTAGGCACATTTTCCATTTCCAGTTCTGACTCCTGGATGTCTACAATGCTGTTACAAAAAAGGGTGGAAGTTCTCAGCTGTTGCACAAACCTTTTCTTTGCAGATATCAAGCCACTCCATTTGGCATGAGAAAAAAAGGCAGATTAAGCAATTTGTTTAATGTAGCAAAACCAGGACTTCTGTGACACCTAATCTTGTTCCTACACGTTAGAAACAAGGCAGATAACAACAGAGAAACTCACACTCCCAGGTAAGCTTCTAACAAGGCCAGTGTCTTAATGTAACTTGCTCAGTTTTCTAGGTAGGAGAAGCTTTAATGGAAATGGCACTCATAATATCAAGAGGTGATTTCACATAGTTTTCAACATATGAATTGCAGTATGCAGGTAATTTATTTACGTTTCCTAATTTTTTAATTTTTTTTTTAATACATAATTTCTGAAAGCTTGCTTGCATAGGTTTTTTTGGGGGGACTGGGGGGTTAGAGGAGGTGTTTTGGAGGCATTATATTCAGTGATACAATAGCAGTTCTAAGGGATCTGGACAACCCCCTTCCATACTTACTTTATTTCATTGATCAGTATTGCATTTTTAACTTGGCAACTGGACAACTGTGAGGATATAGTTTATCACAGTGCTTCCAAGTTCCACATTCCAGCCAGTGAATCACACCAAAACATGTGGCAGCCTGAAATCCTCATCTAAGCCATAGGGCGAGCAGTGCTGTTCTGCCCTAACATGTACAACCTGCTTGCAGAAAATGGTTTTCTGAAATGCCCTTGCACATCCATAGTGACACACACATATATATATATACATTCATATTTACACATATTATGACATATAGTCAGCACTATATATACACCGCTCCTGGAACACCCATAGTTCATACTGAAGGGACATGCTATCCAAAAATATTGTAGTGTTACCAAGACAGACTTGGGCATACACCCCTACATAAAATACAACTTCTCTGCTCATTAAATCAGGCACTGACAGAACTCACCTGTGTCCACTTCATCCAGAGAATTGCTTTGTACAAAGCACAAATGTCCCTATTTGATTTGTAATTAGTTACATGAAATTCCTTATGTAAGCACTAGAAAGGTCAAAGACATTTCTGAAAATGTAACGTGCAATTCTATTTGGAAAAATCCTTCTTATGAAGGAAAACTTAAGAAAGGGAAAAAATATGAGGTTATTAACAGCAAGAAGGCATACTGCACAAAAACTAGATCTATGTCCAAATGAAGATAAAAAAACCTAAATACTTTTAAGTTAAATATATAAATACTAAATCATTATTCCCCACCCCCAAATATTCAGGAAGTAATTTGTAAAAAGTTTCAATAACTAAGAGTAAATTATTTTAATTCATTTTCGTTTAAGGAGAAAAATCTGGCATTGTAAAGCTAATCAATTATCAAGATTAAAAAACAAAATAAAACTCAAAGAAGCAATAACCATGGCATAAAAAAAAATAAATAAACATTTTGCTTGTGTGCACTGTCAGGGAGTTTCAAAGACATTCTCAAGCTAAAAACCTTCTGGGAAACTCTGATGTGCCCATCTCAAGTAAGAGTTAAAAGAAGTGGTTACAAAACAGACAATAGACAGTAAGAAGTCACTGGAAATGGATGGTGCTCACTCACTTCTAAAGCAACTGAAGGGTGAAATAGCTGATCTAGTATCTGTGGTAAACAACCCAAGGACTCTGAAGTTGCAAATGCTGCAGAGGAAATGCAGAGACCTATAGTCTGACACACTTATGTTTGTGTCAGGCAACCTAGCAGAACCTTTAACAAAAATGCAGAAGTAGAGGGGCACCTGGGCATCTGTAACAGGTTGGGACACTACCAACAAAGATTTTTTAAAGGGAGGTTGTCTGTCTGTCACCTAGCTATTCAAGTTCTTAAGAGAAAAAGTACATGGATACAGGAGATTTTTGTTAATAATCGAAGTCCACTTTGATTTCTAACATGTTAGAAAGACATGTAAGGCATGTCATCAAAGAATCATAAAAAAACTAAGCAGCTATGGGATTAACACACACACACACACTACAGTTAAAAGTACAAAGCTAAAAGAACATGTATTTTTGAACAGTGAAGGAAAGTCACTAATAGAGTTGAACAAGGCTCCAGGAATAGTCTATTCAACTTATTTGATGAAAAGAAATAAGAACGAACAGTAGGTGACATCCTGCTGATGACATCTAATTTACTGAAGGTAATAAAGATGAGGCAATACTACAAAGAATCACAAAAGGACCTTCCAAAACTTAAGTGATCAAAATGCCAGGTGAAATTCAGCAGAATCAAATACAAAGCCATGCACAAGGCATAAAACAAACTTAATTTCACATTTTAAAAACTCTTCATTCATATAGATTTAAAGCTATTCAATGTTATAAGGAATTACAGAAGGAAGACAGACCACAATAGAGGAGATCATTGTAACACTTCTTATATCTGTGCTGGACAGTTTATAGTGTGCAGTTTAGGTCTTCCAGTATTCTCTGTCTTGAAAATGTCTGAGCTAGAAGTTGTAGGAAATAGGAAAATATATTGGGGAAACATCACTGTACACCTGCTCTGCTGTATTTTTCCACAGTTAATTGCTCATAGATGAGAATGGAGACAGGTGATGGGCCAAATGGTCCTTTGGTCTAGAGAGACCTGTGGCCTGACCCAGCATGCTTTTCCTAAGTAAAGGTGGTATCATAAAATGCACTGGAGAACAGCAAATGCATTGCCTACCTGTGACATGGTACACACAGGTGTACTTAGGTTCACAAACACAGAATGCAGACTGAACTGATGAAATAAGAGGAAAGCAGGGTTGTAGTTTGTTATCTCAAATAAAGGTCCTCCCAGTGCTACTTGTCACTTGAACATCAGGTTTTGCTGAGACTGCAAGGACTCGACAGAATGAAGAAGAAATTAAATTCACTGACAAAAGAATTTTTAGAAACTTTCTCAGTTGTTTGCTGAAGTACTGGCTCTCTGATGCCCCCAAGAAGACAGAGACGATTAAATCTGTCTTGTCACTTAAGCTCAGAAAACACAAGTAAAAAGCAGTTAAGTTGGGTGAGAAGGTGCCAATATAAATATACCCACCACATAACGGTGCTAATGATACTGAATTTCAAAACCAGCACTTTATTTGGTGTCATAGAATTCATATCGTTTCTGTAATACCACTTAAAATTCCACATTCACAGTGAGAGAAACAGCAAGACAACACAAACTTTGCAAGAACTCCAATTAACTCTACTTGGATTATTCTGAGAAAGTTTAGGATTTTTTTTTTTTTTCTGCCACAAGACAGAAAAGTTTTGCACAAAGTCAAGCTGTGCCAATCTGTGGTGTTTGCAGACACAGCGTGTCTGCTGTGATTTGACAAAACTTATTTTTCAGTTTACACATTGAGCAATACTGAGGCTTTGGTATTTTTCCCAGGCTCTTGGGCAACTTGTTGGCCTTCCTTCCTTCTCACCAGTAAAGACCCATCTTAACAGTTTCATGGCAAGTTAGGTCTCTGATCCTTATACAGGCTCTCGATAATTAGCCAGGCCAAAAGATAATCCCAACGGAAGCCAAAGCCAATCAAATCTATATTATCTTTTAGCCACAATGCAATAAGCACCAAGTGGGTTTATATATATATTTTCATTCTTTTCAGATGTATAATTCCAGATTCTTCATAGACAGACATTAGTGCTTTTTAACTCTAGGAAGTGATGGACAATAGAAGGTGAGTGAGCAGAGGTGATAGTAAAAATCAACTTTAGTAATGTCTCAGAGAAAAATCAATGTTTCTCCTTTTTTGATGGCTTGGCAGTTCTGACGTACAAAGGTCCCATAGCATGCAGAGGTATCTCGGGGTTACACCAGTCTGTTCCAAACTAATGCTGAGCTGCACATGGCACCTGGACCTCACCTTACAAGCTAAAGACACTTAAAACTTTCTTAAGAAATTCTCTCCAGTCCTGGTTCTGAATCCTAAGAAACCTCTTAAAGCTGTAACTTGTTACATCTTAGCTGTGAACTTCTCTGTATTACAGAAAAGAAAGAAAAGCAAAAAGCAAAGCCCATCTGTGTTGAAGGCAAGACTAGTCACTAAGCTAAAATAAACTAAACTGGCTCTAAGGTTGAATCTTAAATTCAGCTTAATTGACAGTTGGGTTCCCCCCTAGCACAACTGAGAAATGAGTTACGGCTGACATGGACAATTTGTTATTTTCAGTTTGAAACAAAATGCAAATCTACTTCTTTGAAGTAATATAAACTGCTCAATTTATGCATTTGTGTAAACTGAGAACTATTACTGCTGTTACTTTATTATCATTTGTCTTTGACTTAGTAATCGCATTAGGTAATTAAAAACTCTAAAATTAAAACTACATGCACAAGCACTACCCTTTCTTCACTACAATTTTTGTTAAGTACCAATAGGCTTAGCTCTTTTAATAGGCCATAATCATACATAAAATATGTAGAGAACTGATTGCTCTATCCTGTTAGTTAGGCAACAAGAGCTTTTCTTGTAAGCCTAATTAGTTCTCTCTGATATAACCTTTGGTCTTCTTTCATGTCCCAGGGTAACTTCGGACTTGGTCAAAAGTGTGGGGAGGAAAGACTTCCCTAGCAGCCTTTTGCTTCCATTGTCCCAGATTCTCCTATTAGACAGAACTCAAACCAAGTTATTCATGGTAAAGAACATATTGACAGTCTTCCTCTGGAAAGAGCTCAGCAAGTAACTATAATATCCACAGATCAACACATCAAAGTGATAACAGATGAAGGATTTGTATGCCAAAAGTAAAGCCATTACCTTTTAACATCATTTTTGTTACATTTCACATTAATAATGACACCTATCCCAGAATAGCACTAATAATCTGATTTTACATATCATGGCCCACTTACAGACTTCTGACGGAGAATAAGCAACTACTGGAGCTCAAGCAGTGCATGTAAGTGCCTCTTTCTCTGAACTAGAGAACTCCAAGATTCTTGCCACTATGCTATTTATTTCTCTGCCTCTACAGTTTGTGCTGTTGAGTCCGATCAACTCAGTGAGGCTGATCTACATGTTCTCGCAGAGAGCTGAATGTAAAGAAATTGAACGCAGAGATTCAGAGGTTGCCACCAAAGAAGCCTTGCAAAATGACCTCCAACTCTTTCTCCGTAAGAGCACCTCTCATGGTTGCTGCTGTTTTCCCCAAATTTACCTGTTCCTGGAGGAAAGCAGGTGGTCATTACATAGCACAAATACCTTTAATCAGTATTGTGGCACTGCCTCAATAATTCCCTTCTGCTTCAGCAGCAAGGCCAGCACAGCCTCAGCAGGGTCACACTGACCTAGAGGGTCACTGCAGCACACTTCTGATGAAAGACCTCAATGCCCATTTCTAGGGGCTCGATCACTGTAACTGTTCTGAGGGCCCACTGTCCAAAGGCATCAGCACAAGAGTGCATACTGGTCCACGTAGTCAAAAATTCAGAATGCTCATTCATCCAGCTCCTGCTGTTTAACATAAAAGGCAAAACTTCTAGACAGCGAAGCAAGAACTCACAATTGTCCATCTTCCCCGCATGCACACAAAGAGAATCAAGAGTATCCTATCACATCACCATGCCATCTGAAGCTTCATGTAGGCTTGCTTTAAAAGAAAGCAACACTAACTCACATTACATTAGGCCCATTTCTATCATCAGATATTAAACAAATTGTATGAATAGATAATGGATTAGGCCTTTCCAGGACTGAGACAACCAGATATGTAATTTATGACTCACTGGTAGGAATATTACATTGACAAACAGTAGTCTTGGACTTGCATGAAAACAGATTATAGGTATTTCTAGGCGACAAAAAAGCTGGACAACGGAGTTTCTTACTAGTATTTTCATAATTTGGGATTTAAGCATGTCTGTGCCAAGTAATTCCTATGTTATGTGCCCATGTAGTTTATTAGGTGCACCTCTAGACCTCGTTTGAACAGTCATCAGGTTTGCATTGTTGAGAGCAACAATGCTTTGAAAACAAACTGCAGACTCAATTCTATCCCTCCTCATCGATTTTGTTCTCATGATGAAGGGTTCTTAGATACAGCTGAGACATCTAGAGAGTCCAGGCATCTCCCAGGTCAGAGGACAGCTGAGAGAAGACTTAATATCACTGCAGAAATAACAAACTTGCTAGTGCCCCTTGTAGAGCATTACCTTACTTATACCTCCTTTGCCCTGCCAGAAACTCAGCAACGTGTCCCTCCTCCATAATTCCATACGTGCTTTGCTGGAATGGAGATAAAGCTTTTTTAATCACTCTTAAGAACTCTAAAAATCAAATCTGAGTTTAGGAAGGAACAAAAAAAGGTTCAGGGTCTTGGTAATTGCACTAATTGTAAACTTCAGCTGTGGCATTACTGCCAAACTTATTGCACTGCTGCATAAGCCAAGTGGAAGGATAAAACCTCTTGTTGAAATACATTCTCCCTCAAAACTGTTTCATGTAATATAGAATACGTACATCACAAGGAGTTTCAGCGATACAATAGTTTGCCTGTCAGATATGTACGTATGACAGCAAAAGCTGACACACATAACTACAATGAATAACACACCAATTTAAAGCTGACTACAAACAACACATCTTATTAAATCATTCATGCCTATAGCAGCCACACCCAGTCCTGTTTAGGGTGACATCTTCAACATTTCATTAGAGGTATGTCACAAGGGAGGGCCTGGAAGAAACTCTAGTGAGGAAAACCCATGTAGTTCAAGTTTAATTTTTGAGATGAGACAATCCTTGTACACATCACCACTGGAGGTTTTACAAACAATGGCAATTTTAATGTAAGTACTGCACCACCTGTGACACATAAAGGATTTTACAACTCATCCTCAACTTCCACCTAACAGTTCCATACCTCAAAGCAATGACACATTCTCTACAATGGTTATACTGCAGTTTGCTGAACTTCTCACCCACAATTACTTGATCTTTTCCAGAAAATTTGTTCGTATGATGTTCCTTCTCTTACAGTCTCTTCCTATCCTGTCAGTAAGAACCCAAGGCACTGGCAACATTGCAGGGTTCTATCACAACTCCCCGATTTGCACCACAGAGTTAGCTCCCACGTGCCAACACACACCTTGAAAAAGGTCCCATGTAGCAGACTGACTATCAGTAGCCCAACTTTAAAGCCTTTTCCTGTTTGCAGATGGTGCAATAATGTCTGAAGATGACCATGGTTACAGAACTCACCAAAGCCCTTACAGCCAAAATGAACACACACTGTGGTAACAGCAGACATCTGCAACTCCACAGCTTTCTTTTATTATTTGCCAATTATCTACAGCACAACTACTTCAAAAAATGCATTCATACTGATTGTACATGTCCCATATTTGACTTCAGATGCAGCATGGGGATTGGTATTTTACAATAGGCATAGATTATTTATATTAGCATTAGATCTATACAAATACTGCTTCACTTCTTTACTCAATATGAAATCAAACTTATTTGACACTTGTACAAGATGTCTTCACAAATCAGATCAGGAATCATGTTCCACAGAGTCCCTAATCCAGCCCAGTTCACTTAAATTGTCCCATCATCATTCTCCACTTCTACTCCAGAAAGTAACCAAAGTTTACAAAGGGCTATGATCTAGTTACTGTTGTCTGGAAGCCAGAAATGCTGTACAAGCCATATATAAGCAAAAATAAGTGAATACTAAGCTCTTCCCTTCTAAATGTACAATATCTACAATATATGTTCTCAATTATAGCCAACCTCACCTAGACAGTAGACGTCTCTAGATTGCAGTTAGGCTGTAAGGTAAGCCTCACAGAGAACCTTCAACTAGCTTTAATTGGGCTCAGATACAAGTAACAGTGGTGGTGCTACAATAAAATACACCGAAGTGGAAAAATACTGGAGGATTAGGGCGTTAACCCGCACAGCAGAGGATTAAACAGGATGACTGAGATAGCTGCTGCCCTCAAGTGACAGCCCCACCCCTATGGAAGGTGTCCTGTCCCTTGCAATAGTGTCAGTGAATGGCACAGAAATCCACTTGTAGATCGACCCAATTTATAGTCCAGCACATTAAGACAAACAAGGGGCACAGATTCACATACCATTCAGCCACCAACGGTGGCAAACAGGATGTGATAAAGGCAAGTAAGAGAGCGCTTAAATTACCGTCCCACTTAATCCATCAATAAACATGCATGAAGACCATATGACCATGATGTCATAAACTTCACCACTAGCAGTGATGCCCGAACTTGTCATCCATGCATCTTGGATTCTCTTGCTTTCCCAAGTGATTGGAATTGCTTGCTCCAAATACGCCAGCAAACTAGTTTACCAGGGCAATACTCAGCAACAGTCAACCTTGAGTGAATATTGAACCTACAGACACCATTGCAAAAAGAAATGACACACAATTATCACCGGGACATGTGTGTGATGTGCATCCCTAAACAGACTTACAACACATCATCAACTGAGTTGGGTTTTGGGGTTTTTTTTGCTAATGACTTTGTATCTAAGCTATAATGAAAAGGTCAATTCTAACAGGATATCGTGCTTACTAACCATGATTTCTCTAGCCCAGGGTAAACTCAATTGAATTATGTCATGAACTGTAGAAATGACACACATTCATGGATCCAAGAAAGTGTAGCAAAACACTGTAACCAAAGCTGGACTGCTGCTGCTACTACACTGGGAGTCAGCTTGCAGAGACATAAAACCTTTGTACCAAGTGCTGTTCTTCAGCATAGATAAATGCTGCTATCTGCTAGTCATACATCTTCTAGTAGTGGTAACAGTAAAATACTTTCTTGCCCTACCTTTTTCTCAAATTCTTGGCCAACAACCAGAATTCCTTACCCCAGATATCATTCTGCCATTGCTGGGTTGTGCTGGTTAAACTGTACCTATTTCAGAATAGCATTTATGACCTACAAAGTGGTCTTCCAGAAAAGACAGTGTACTGGGGCCTCTCAAACTGAACTAATTATGTTGCCAATTCTGATACAGAGTTCAGAGATGCCACAAAAATTATTGGAGGAAGGCACTGTAGTCTAAATGAGAGATGGGAACAAAGAGTTGGGAGATCAAACTACAAAACCCAGCTCTGCCACTCTCATTCAAATAGCCTCTTGGAGATTACAGTGCCTTATGAATAAAACTGATCTGAAAGACTGAATTCATCCCCAGATTCAGCATACAACTCTTGTGCATGTCTTTAGCAGGTCACCTAAATTTCCAGACATTGGTCTCTCACTTTGATGGGAAGATGCTTCAGTAAATCTGGTTATGCTCTTTTGCAATTAGGCCGTGTTCTTTAATGAATTAACAAGGTTGATGTGATGAATTCCTTGAGTTGTGATCCCTCAAAATGCAATTCTTCCATACTGCTAAGCACCTACATCTTCAATCCAGGTAAGTGCCGTTGGGAAAAGTAAAGATAAGTCATTTGAACACTTAAAAAAAAAAAAAAAAAAGTTTTGCAAATATTGCAATGTCAAAAATATACATCAGGCACACCTGCTTCCAAAAGGGATAAAGCAGTAAGCATGGCAGAACCTGTGGGCAAGAAGAATTAGCAGATGTGGAGCAGAAGCCTTAGCAGATCACGCAGTGTCCTGGTTTGAGTGAGAACAGAACTAATTCTGTTCTGTAATTTTACTTTTCAGCTCAGTTCTTCTAATTAACTGCACTTTCGGAAGGTAGCAGCCTGTTCTCAGAGGCAGTGTCTGCTTCTAGCAGTGATAACACCTTATGTTTAGAGTCAGTACCAAGGACTGGTGTGCAGACCAAGGCCACTGCTGGATCTGGTGTACCACACTGGGGGGGTGCAGAAAGTGAAAGGCTGCACCTGCAGGGAGGAGTGGACAGGACAGGTGACCCTACACTGACCAGCGAGGGATTCCAGCCCATAGACGTCATATTCAATTTAGAGCTGAGGGGTCCGAATGGTCTCTGAGCTCTTCTCCCCTCTTGGACTGCTTTGACAGCTTTTGCTTGGCTTGGCTCAGGTCCTCTTTTGGTTCCTTCCTCAGAGCACCCAACGCCCTCTGTCTGTTCTGCCTTCAATCCAAACCGGTGTGTTCCTGAACCCAGTACCAGAATCCAGCTCCTGAGCACAGCTCCCGTCTGCTGCGGGGCCCAGTCTGGGACTCCCCCAGTGCCTGCTCCACAGCATCAGTGGTGACGGTGATGGAATTGCCATCAGAGGGGTTGGGGTCGATACTGGGTTTGTATATATTTGCATATATTCTAGTTCTATAATTATTAATTTCATTTTCATTCAAGCTGTTCTAGTTTCCTTTTCTAATCGCTGAGTCTCTCTCCCTTATTCCCTTTCTCTTCCCCTGTGGGGAGGGAGGGGGGTTAACAGAGAGCGTCTGTTATAGGTCTAAGGGGCCACCTGAGACTAAACCGTGACACCCAGTCGTGCACTACTGCTAAAATTTCATCATATACCAAAGGCAGAAAACAGGATAGAGAGAGAGAGACAGATGTTTGGCTTTCATTTTATTTGCAGAAAGAAGAGGAAAAGGACTTACAACTATCTTACTGTCATGAAGAACCACAAAGTTCATGCCCCAGTCTGGTGTATGGGACTCACCCCAATCCATACAACACATTCAATATCAGGACCCCTAGACTCGCTTGCATTGCTACCATCACTTCCTGTAGCAACAGTAGAGGTTCTACTAATGACAACAGCAGCAGCTCCTGACTTCCTGTTGAGCCAAAAGGCCAATTCAGGAGGAAAAAAAAAACAAACCAGTGCTTTTCCAGATTCATCCCTCAGCTGGACTGAGCAAACATTGGGGGATGCCTGACCCCAGTTCTCTGACCCTCAAGCTAATGACAAGCTTTTGTGCTGAATTTGATATCATTGTATTTGTCCTCCCCACAAACAGGCTTGAAATAGTGTCAAGAAACTTGAGAAAGTCCTTCACTATTAAAGACCTGCCACCTCTCTGTAAATGACATAGAGGTTCTCCTCATCCAACCAAGTGCTTCAGGCACCATTTAAATCTGCAGTGCCGTGAGTGCCCAGAGTGGTGAACAAACTGTACAGCTTTGGATACAGCATCTCAAACAGGATGGGAATCAACTGGAAAGAGTCAAGATGAGTAGATCCAAGAAGCAGGAGTCCCAAAGGAAGACTAACCTAGCAAGGATTTCTGAGAAAAAAAAAAAAAAAAACAACATGGGATTTCTCTGATATGTTAAAGGGCAAAGGGAAGAATGAATTATGTGATCTCTAGAGGACTCTTCTAATACTCTTCTCTACGACACTTTAGGAAGTAAGTATAAATACATGCAAGCAGGCTGCTAATACAAGGTGTATATCTACATGATTCATCTAGCAAGGCTTGCCTGGTCTCCTCAGGAAACCGCCTACTTACCTGTCATGGAGCCCGAGACTCATACACCTGCAGTTCCAAAAACACACCTTCCAGACCATCCATCTCCTACAGACCCACAAAGCTCTTGGCTCAGTGTCATAAGTGACACAATGATGATTGATTCCCAATAAGCGATGCACAGAGTGAAAGATCTACTTAAGTGAGCCTGGGATTAAGCACCAAAAAATTACAACGGGAGACATCAGGCAGATTAGAAACCATAGCTAGAACCAGCAACTCAGCAGCTGCAAAACCAGGAGTGCTAGGTCACAAAACATCAGCCACAGGCTAAATATCACTCAAAAATGCCCCACAGACCACCAACGGAACATCATTTCAGAACCTGCAGAACATGATACTCAGTTATGAAGGTGTTACCAAGAAGGAACCATTTTTTAGAACCCTTAAGATTCACCTTTCCCAGTTAGAATGCTTCACTCTTCTTCTTAATGTAGCAGCCAAAATTTTATTCCAGAGGAAATTTATCACTCTCCTGTGCTAAGAAATAGCACAAAATTTGGAGAACTGGGTTTGGCATTGGTGATGTGTCAACTCACACAGAGTAAGTAGCTTCTTCATATTTTATTTATTATTTATTCTAAAATAAATTTCTATTTTTACATTTTTCAAAAAACCACAGTTATACACACCCCATAGGAGCATTCTTCAGGCTTCTTTGGGTGTGGTACATCTCCAAAGTGTGACCTGTAAAGCCCAAGTAAACCCACATCAAGTGGTGGATCCCGATACCATCCCATTTCAGAGATAAAAATAAATAAATTACTCATTTCTATTGCTAAAGTACCCTATTGCTTTGACTATTGAAAACACAATAAAAGTAGTGCACTGACTCAATGACAAATGCTAGTTTCATAATTAGGGTGGAGCATGCAAGCAACTATAAAGGTTGTCCCAATCTGAGACTCTCGCTTCTGCTGGATACATTTGAAAGCTCTGGATTTAGAGTGAGGTAAGCATAATTTAAACATATTGGGTGTTTCACACCTTTGAACTTAACTTCAATTTATTTTTTTCCCTGGGAGAGTTGGCCTATTTTTACAGAAGGAGGGGAAAAAAAAAAAAACAAAACCAAAAACCCACAAAAAAACCCCAAACCAAACTCTTTTCCTCTAGATTAAGTATTAATCATTTTACATGGTTAATACACCAGTGAACAGGGTGTCATATGTGTTTAAAAATTCTGATGCATGGGATTCTTATTGTTTACTTTGTTTGCAGTTAATCTTCAAGACAACATCTGAGAAACATGGAACATTTACTCAATGATAACCTTCTGAAGTATTTTACCCAGTATGCTTTAATGGAAGGTAGCACCAGTGTACTGTCCATTGGTGGTCTGAAAAATTTACTTCAGAATCAATTTTCACAGTACCTGACGGTAAGTCTCACTCATTAAATTCACTATGCTTCCTATGAAATAGATAGGAAAAAGGAAATTCAGGCAATGATGTTTCAAGGCAGATTATTTCTTATTGTTTATTATTACTTAGATTAGATATTAAGAAGAAATTCTTTACTGTGAGGGTGGTGAGATGCTGGACCAGGTTGCCCAGAGAAGTTGTGGATGCCCCATCCCTGGAAGTGTTCATGGCCAGGCTGGATGGGGCTTTGAGCAACCTGATCTAGTAAGAGGTGTCCCTGCCCATGGCAGAAGGGTTGAAACTAGGTAATCCTTAAATTCCCTTTTAACTCAAACCATCCTACAATTACTGTGCCCAAATGGTTTCAATGACTCCGTATATACTCCTTAAATAAGGGCTGGCTTATACCTACATAAATATTAATGAACAGTAGCTCCAAACAGATATCTGAGTAAGGAGTTTATAACAAAGTCCTATGAAATGAAATGTAAAAATCCAAGAAGCTGTTTTATGGGATTTTTATTATGTCAGACAAATTTCACCTAGAATATTGCATCTGAGTCTTTTTTTTTGCTCGTCTAAATAATAAACCTTGAATCTAGAAAACATACAGAAAAATCTGTATATAAACCAAGTAAATCACTAGGAAAAATTAAAGTAAGAGACATGAGCTAATTTCTATCTCAATTAAGTTCCCACCATCACAAAATAAAAGAAGGCTTGACATTCCAGAAAGATACTAGCTACAGAAAAGAGATGTAAGCAAGTTAGAAAGAGAAGTACTCATTTCCTGTAGCTGGAAATAATCTAGGTTCTGGTTTCCTATATATCCTCTGCCATACCTTTCCTGAACTGCATTAGGACTCAATTTAGCTTCTTTTGCTAGACAAATCCTTAAATACCCTCTTACGGATAGCTGACAAAAGCAATTTTTGCTAAAGGTCTGAAAGAAGCTGCACCTCTGTAGAAAAAAAAAATCCAGCATTTTGAGAAATACAGTAATCCAGTTTAGTAATTTTAATTAGACACGCCATGTTAATGAAAACAACAAACTAATAAAACACAAAGGGTTTTTTTTCCCCTTAAAAAAATATGTCAGAAATTAATTGACAAAAATTAAAAGGAAATGTGATGGTATATTCAGAAATATAAGGCCTTTTCTATTAGCTGTAGACAATTTCGCACCATACTCTTTTTCTGAGATACGGAGAAATGGAATTGTTCAGGAAAAACAATACTGACGCTTCCTGTCTGGATATCAGACACTTTCAAGCATCTAGTCTGTTTGCAGAAACATATGGCACCATAATAAATTAACAGAAAAGCAGGACAAAACATTTCAAAGCATGCACAGGCATAGCGTATGAAGAAAGAAATCATTTAAAAAATTTAATTTACAAATCAAACCGTTCCTCATATTTAAATAGCCTGATCAGGGATGTTATCAGAATACTTATTGCATCAGGATGTCACATGCACTCTTATTAGACACAACAAATGAAAGGAGCTACTAATCTGAACTAGATTAAACACATTATCAAGATTTTTTCAACAGCAAATACAGTATTCCTAGTAAAGGGGGAAAAGGGGCAGGACAGAGACTCTCAGGTCCTGGTCCAAAGCCTAACAGAATTAGCAACATATTTTCAAATAACGTATGCAGGGCCCAAATTAGTATCTGATAAAACAGTAGATGGTATGCATATTAATTTTTATTGATGATTCCACCTGCTTCGTTTTCTAAATTCCAAATTTACCCACAAGACTGAAGTAACATCTCCGAGTAACACTTGATACTTCCCCCTCATATCTTTGTTAACATTTTTGGCAGGCAATAGCAGACACTGTATTTCTAGTTTAACCAGTAAAACTGGTAAATACAACACTACCAGTAACACCTACAAGTAATGCTGACTGTTATTTACTGCATCACTTCTAGGCAATATTCTTCAAAGGAAAATAGTCAAGGCAATTTATTTATTTCATTCTCTCTCTTTTTTTTTTTTTTCATTCTTTTCCTATAAAAACAGGAAACATTCTCACTTGATAACATAATTAAATCGTTGGACAAAAATAATGACGGAAAGGTCAGCTTTGATGAATTTGTGATGATTGTAAAAAAGGTAATGGGCACAGAACAGTAAGGCATCTCAAGAAAGAATATCACTGCTTTGAAGGAGAAGAGTTTGTCATTCGTGTACGTTATACATACCCTAAACCCACAGATTTGTTACGATTTTAAAGTGTACAGAATAAAGATTTGACATATAACAAAATATGTCTTGTGTTGTGTTTCCTGCACATTCACTAGCCCTGCTTTCCGGCTAAGCTGCCTCGCAGCTAGTTCAGAACTAACTATTTCTATTTCACACTATGTTTCAGAAAGCATCATGTAACAAACCCTGCTTTACCTGAGCTGTTATTTGGACCTCTAGAGCAATTCAAATCAAATGCTTTCTAAAACACCCAAAAGGAAAGATGTATCATTGCATTTGAGGAGCGTCCCCTAGTATATACTATCCAATGCTCCTCCCATTGCAGTTTCAACATTCACATGACACTTCCATACCGTAAACAGTTCTAATTTTTAAAACACGCTTACTTTCAATAACAATGTAACGTGCCAAGTATGATGACTGTGACATTACATGTACATTTTAAATTATACTTACTTAAGCATGTACTTCTTTTGTTATAAGTCTTGCAAATGGGAATACGTAAGTATCTATAGGAAGTGACTGCTGTTGCAATTAAAATATTAATTAAATTTATTTGGTGCAGTGTCAACCTTTTCACTGCATGATTCCCTGTGACATATGTATTTTCACAAACGTAATTCATGGTCATTATTATTTATTTTAAGAGGAAACTAGTGAAAAGAAAAATTAGAAGAATGGAAATTTTGAAGACAAGTATTTCAGTGGATTAGGCACTAATCCTACTAGAGAAATTGGAATTCTGGACTGAATTTTAATACCAACATCATCCATTATCCTGATAGATCAGTTAGATCTCAGACTTACTTAAGGACTTAAAGACCAAACTTAATTGCAAAGCCTATCAAGTGCTCTCAGGATCCCATACATAGTACAGTGGTTTCTATCCGTGAGTCTCCCCACCATGAAATGAGGAATAAAGTACTCCACACCAGTGATGCATGAATAGAGATCTCAAAAATTATGAAATTTAAACATAGAATCATAGAATGGTTTGGGTTGG
The DNA here is from genome assembly GCA_025345505.1 of Todiramphus chloris collaris. Classification (NCBI taxonomy): domain Eukaryota; kingdom Metazoa; phylum Chordata; class Aves; order Coraciiformes; family Alcedinidae; genus Todiramphus; species Todiramphus chloris. Next base: position 7,201,280 of record JANVCC010000067.1, read on the forward strand.
AAGGGATGGAAGGACCTTAAAGATCACCTGTTTCCAACCCTCCTGCCCCAGTAGACCAGGTTGCTCAAAGCCCCATCCAACCTGGTCTTGAACACTTTCAGAGAGGGGGCATGCACAACTTCTCTGGGCAACCTGTTCCAGTGTCTCACCACCCTCATAGTGAAGAATTTCTTCTTAATTTCTAATCTAAATCTACCCTCTACCAGTTTGAAGCCATTACCCTTCATCTTACCACTACAAACCCTTGTCAAAAGTCCCTCCCCCAGCTTTCTTGTAGGCCCCCTTAAGATACTGGAAAGCTGCTATAAGGTCTCTCCAAAGCTTCCTCTTCTCCAGACCAATCAACCCCAACTCTCTCAGCCTGTCCTCATAGCAGAGGTGTTCCAGCCCTCCAAGCATCTTCGTGGCCCTCCTCTGGACCCAATCCAGCAGGTCCATGTCCGATGTTCATGATGTGAATGTTCTAACAGGCTCCTGGACCTTTCTTTTACACAAACTCTTCAGCTGTTAAAATGCAGTGCATTGTTTCTTAGAAGAACAGGAATTTTTTCGTTTTGCTTTGTTTATGAAAAAGAAAATATTCTAAATTAACAATATGCTTTGATTTTAAAACTAAATATACCCCCTACATTTGCTCACTAAGCTACGTTAGCTACTTTACACACATATGTAAATTCACAGAATTTTAAGAGGTGATTTTGCATGAGTGTGATGTACATTCCTTTTCATCTCTTAAAGAACCTTAGAAATTTTTTAATTCTATCAGGTTACTGAAATCCTGACTAGGAAAAGTAGACATCAAGAACCAAACATGTTATAAGAGTGTCACCTACTGGCAAAATCTATTTTTGCACAATTTCTTGAGTTTGTAGAAAATGCACTTAATTTTACCCAGTGCAGTATCTGAAGTTTCATAATCCTACACAAGATGCAATGGGTCATGAAGAATAGTGGTCACAATTAAAAATAGCTTTTTAAAAAATAAAACAAAATTTAAAAAAATAAATAAAGGCTGTTCGAATTATTTCTGTAAACATTCCTTTTTTTTTTTTTACATTTTTTATTTCCTAGAACATTATTAGATGCAGTTGCAATAAAATTGACAAAGAACATTAAAAAAAACCCCAACATAAATATAATAGTAGAGGAAGACAAGGGAAATGGAACAAAACAAGTAATTCTTTTGCCATCCATCCAGTGAATCCAGTTCATTAGCAGTTCACAGACCATAGAGTTTCCCTTCAAAGGAGTTAATTTTAAAATTATCATTTGCAACAGAAAACTCATACTAAGCACCACTCTCAAGCAAACGCATTACTTCTCTGAACAGCTATCTTCATGCAAAGAACAATAACCATTTACCTATCATTATTACAAAAAACGACAGAAAGCAAAGCAGCAAGCTTAAGAATATATAATGAGAACATGACCTGCAAATAATCAACCAAGATGAGATCAAGAACTTGATGGACTGTGATCAGGGCTCATGTACCTCCTTCATTTTCCCTACTGAAATCAAATGTGTATTAAAGAACTGAAGCTAAAACCTTAAGATGGTATTTTGATGGTGTAAATGGTATTCTCTGTTGAATACAGATAACTGCCATATCAAAAGTCCTTTTTTTTTTTTCTTTAGAGTGCACATTTTAATTTAAGCCTAACTGAAACTATCTAATAGCAACTTCAAAACTCTCAAACACAGCTTATATATCACAGCTTATTAATATTTTCCAATTCTAGGTCTCATTTCTTTTAAGTTTTTTAATCACATATTCAGCTTTATGATTTTTTTTTCCCTTACAGTATTTTAAAGACATGGTTTTTGCTGTTTTATGTTACTAAGCCATTAGCTTTCATTTTTTGTATGCATAGAATACTATTTTTTCCAAGGTATTTGAAATCTTAACTCTACAGTACTTGCTGTATTTTACAATTGATATCAATATTCCCCAAAACAATATAGGATTATACAGAGTTTCCCTCCTATATAAAGTTACTCATGGATGCTTTTGCAAAACCCGAGCTGAGCACCATTGTTGGAATGATAGTCAGCAGAAATAGATGAGCAGCTAAAATGAAACAGATATTCAGCATCGCAGGCAATTCTCTACATTTGCACATTTAGTTGTGCATTCATTATTGCTGAAAATGGAACAAGTCACAATCGCTGCATCACATAAAAACCTTTTATGATACTCAAAACTTTTTACTAATGCAGAAAATGCTTTTCTATAGTGCAATAACTTTTATTCTTTTCATTGACAGTTGTCAGTAATATAATTTCTCATTATTTCTCATTACTTCAGCCACCTGTTTTTCCTTTGGAAGCCTAATTCGGAGTTACATGACTAATTGACAATATTTGGTTTTATTTCTAATTAAAAGGGATCAAATTTCCATAGATCCAGACAAAAGGGATGCAAAGTACACCACGATATTTTATATGCACTTTAGAAGAAACTATCAGCTTTAGTGAGCGCAGTTCTGAGTATTTGAATGCTTAGCAAATGAAGAATGGATGTAAACAGCTGCATATTTTATGGTTTATGCCCCTGAGTTCCCCTGCCAAACTTCATATTTGAAATTTTGGGGTTTTTTTCCCCATTTTCTTAAAAATAAAAGGAAATAGAACTACTGCCTCCCCACTGCCTTTCTTCTCCCTCTTCAGTTTCCAAAGGAGCAAAACCCAAAAGACAAGTACATCACTTTGGTTTTAAATTAGCACTTAGATGAACCACACAGTGGCATCACAAGATATTATCAGTGCTGATACAGTGTTTCCAGTTAACTTTCTGGATAATGAAACATCTAAATCACTACAGTAGCTCACAAGCATCACTAATCTGCTTCTCTTTCAATCATTTTCATTGATTTGTAATTATAAAGAATACCTAAACAGCTTTTAGCACAAAATGGGCTCCGCTAAGATAGATTATTTAGCAGTTATAATTATTGGCAGTGGAAGTTTCCATATTGGAATGATTTACTTCTGTTTCTTGCCTAGAACTGAGATGTCAAAGATCAAATTAAGATGCTGAAATATGACTGCTAATAATCAATTTCAGAGCCTTAATGTAGATCAGAAAAAAAAAGAATATCCATTATACATACTGCAAGAATACTGCTTCAGTTGTAAACACTCTATTAATCTTCTGTGACACATATATTCACTCCACTATTTTCTTAATTTTGTGTCCACATAATTTACTCTTTAACATATGCACCTTACCTGCCCTTGAACGCAAACTGCAAGTCACTTAATTACTTGTGGAATAAAACTTTGTCCTAGACATATTGTACTAATACATACTACATTTTCTGTAATAGAATAAGGAACTTACAAATTCCAGCACAACTCTTTTGAAGGAAATTGATACAGAACAGCAGGTCTCTACAAGCAACCTCCTTCATTTATCACTAGAACAGATGTTTACGTGTTATATCAAGACACTACTTTATTTCTTACGTGTATTTCTGTTCTTTGTCATTTTCTTAAAAACTCTTAACTGATAATTTTTAAGTTTTACTATTATGACAATGTGTCCTTACTCTCCTGAACCAGGAGATTCCCGGAAGGACCCCGCTCTAAAATTCTACCATCGGCATATGATACAGCTTATCTACAGCACTGACATCTTTCTCAAAAGAAGGATTGTGAGACGCATGGGGGAGGAGGGGTGCAGTGAGCATTTATTCTATTTATATAAAGACAAGAATTTCTCAACAGCTTGCCATATAATCCTTATCTTTTTATATAAATTTGTAATCTGATAATACACTTTTCGGCTTCCCTTTATACTTTTTTCTCCAGTAAAGACAACCTAATTATTATTGTCTAGTCCCAGCATCAGTCTACAGTCAAAGAAACTATTGAAAAAATGACAAAAAAAATCACAGAAGCAAGAAGGTGAAAGCAAGGCACTATTAAAAAGAAATACCTTTCTAAACAGTACTGATCAGGGACAGTGGACACCTCTTCATGTCCTACCATGTAAAAATATAGATAACTAAAAATATAGATAACTAAAATATAGATTAACTTACACAGAAGTAACTCCCTTTTTAACAAAAGATCTATGTTCACAAAACATATGCAGGAAAAAAAAATTAAACCAGTACTTACAACGGGCTTTTTTGTGTCCGGGTCAAATTCTGTAGAATTTGCATCTGAAACACAAGTTCAAAACAAATGCAGTATGTTTCCATTGTTCTACATGCACTACAAACTCCTAACAGTTCTGTGGCATTTTATGGCTTGTCTGCATTTAAGTTACAATCTGCATGTTGAAACACAAACTGCACCACTTTTGATGCAACCACAGGAAGCATATAACCTCAATCACACTCCCTTTCTTACTTCCCAAAACTTTCCTATCAGCTCTTAGTGGTAGCAATTAACTGATGAACTAAATCTCTTCACAATACTGCTGTAATGGCTATGGTTTGACTACTCCAATTAATGAAAGCCCATGAGAAAACCACTTCACACTTTTTACTCCTCACCACCTGCACACTCCAAGAAGAGACTACAGAGGTGAACTGTAAGCACACTTTCTCCTACACTTGTGAGATCAAGAAGCAGGTTTCAAGAAATTTGCATAATAAGAGCTCCTACTCCCTTGCACACAAAAGTAGCACAGGGTGCCTAGCTCTTGCAACATGATCATTTTCAGCTAAGAATTTAATGGTCACAGGATGTACATGATAGTTCTAATAATAGAAATACGTTTCACATATAGAATAAAATTTCTTCTAAGCAAGTCATACTCTCATCAGCATACTGAGCTCACCTTTCCAGTTCAAACAGTTTCTTGCAAATTCCACAACTGCTAATTGCATTCCCAGGCAAACTCCTAGAAGAGAAAACAAAACCCCCAGAATTTAACAGGACAAAGCAGGACTGACAAAGTACTTGCTGTTCCGTCTCAAATTTTACTGCTTAGTAATCTTGGTACCCAGTGCACAAGCACAGAGTTGCCAAAAAGCTAAAACAAAAATGGCTGCTCAATGTAAAACTCAGTTCTCAAAATCGGCACAGTGCAAACACTTGTCGTATGATTCAGTGCTTTAAGCCTTTCCAAAAATCTTTTTTTTTCTTCTCATCTATTTTACCAATAATTACTGTAGAGAAACAGAAGTTGAAAGCCTGGGTATATTCAGATTAAAATTTTGCTTTGGCAACTAGTCAGAGTAGTCATTTATAAAATTGTAAGAAATGTGGTGTAGGAACCAAAGCTTTATAGGCACTTCCTCAAAGAGCACTTAGATGGCATCTTTAGACTTTACCATAATAAAATGTACCTGTAAATCAACAAAAATTATTTAATATAGCAGATGTGTCCAAAAACACCTATGTTATCTGCACACTGATTAATATCTATAATGATGCGGATTTAGTTACAATGAGAAGCAAAGACTCTAAATATAAAATGTGAATATAGCAAATTAAAACCTTTGGAGTAGGGATAATGTTTTTCTTCCTTCCTTATACAGCAGATGTAGTACAAGACTGTGATCCTGGGTGTTAAATATTCACAACAGTACACGTACTTCCCTAAGACGGGATCCTTCCCTAGTGTGTGGTGGTGTTTGGTTTTTTTAATTGAATCAATTAGCTTGCTATAGACCTCCAAAACATAATAATTTCTGACTCTAATGATCTTACCAAGAAAAGGTTTTTTCTTTGTTCTTGCCCAGGAGATAGCTTGGAGTTTGCCTTCTGTTCCCCTAATTCCAAACCCTCCTGGGACCAGAATGCCACTGTAATGACAGCCATATATAAAGCAACCAACATGTAAAATCAAGCCAGCAAAGGAAGTCCATACAAACTGAAGAAAGACTTTTGAGGTTGTAACAAAGCAAGCAAAATACACAAAAGGCATGTGATGTATGACCATTCAGAATGCACAGAATTTAACTCTAAATTTGGAGATTTGTCTCAACTACTCACTCAAATTCTCACCTGATCAACCTCATGCTCTCCAGTGAAATTACCATTGCTTAAATACATATTGCTTAAATAAACCAGCTACATATTCACTACTCTAGGATCTTAACATCAAAATTCTATGTCTGTTGAGTAATACTGAAGAAGTGAAATTCATTTTGACAATGAACAACACCCCTTTACAAATACAAATTGAAATCCCAGACATGTTTCATAACAGACATTTGCAGAGCACCACCAGCATTTACTAAGCTTTTTTTCTAACTACCTTTCACTACAACGCATGTTGACAAAGAAAAATTCCTTGGCAACTGACCTGCACTGTACAGGAAGTCTAGCTACTCAAAAAAATCAAACAACACAACAGCAACCTAAAGAGACTAAAGCCGAGTTTGAGCATATGGGTTGATACTATAATTTGTTATGTCTGAACCTTGCCACCAACCATGCACATCTTCCCCTTTAAGTAAGTAACAGAAGTTTGGATGCACTGAGAAATTATTTACTGAAGCATTTTTCATCACATGAAATAAAAATCACGGTCTGCATTTAGGATAGATAATACCTGATGCCACTTACTCTGCTTTGCACAGTTTGTGCCATGCCTGGTGATACTTCACTGAGTTCTCTGCTTCTGTAGAACGTTCAAGTTCTGTTGAATCTATGTACTAATAAAGAAAAATATCCAATGAAATAGTCTTCCACAGAAAGAGCAGAATACACCATATAGCCAACTTTTTAATAACATTAAGAAAAACTATTAGAATTTCAAGTGAATTTCCCAATAAACCTGTAACAACTTCACTGAAGATGCAGTGTTTGCTCAGAAGAATCGGTATTTGTTCAAGTTGCAGCAATCCATGTCCTTTTCTTTGCATGTAGCTCCAAAGCTTTGCCTGCCTCCAGTCCTCATTTTGCTATCCTCCAGGGAAGCAGACTTGCTAGAATGCTTCCTGTGTACCCAGGTTTTCTTCCTATGGATATCAAGGCACCAATCAAGGGGTGGTGCTGACCTTATCCTGACATCCAAACAAGATGTGGCCAGAGTGTGTTCACTTTCCTAACTTTTGGGTGCCACAGATTATCTAATCATAAGACTGGATAAACCTGAATTGTCTAACCTGTGAGGAAGGCTCCTGGGGACTGTCATGAAAGCATCAACTGTAGAGAGGGAGGCAGAGTCATTATACAAGTCCTACTAGAAATACTGCATTAGAATCTCTGTAGGGATTGATAAGAGTAGGACAGAAATAGCTGTTAGCTAGAAGTAGTTATGCTAAGGCCTGCAAGGCCAAAAAACAGCCAACACTGCCCTGACCTTCAGGAGATAAGACTAAGGATGAGAAAAGCAGAGGCACCTGGCAAAACAGGAGGATAAGAGGAGAAAAACAGGATGCTGAAGGAAGAAAACCAAGAGAATCGCCAGCCAATTAAAAGTGTTTGAAGTGTGCGTGGACAGACTCTGGGTTTGAGTGTGGGGCCAATCAGAAGTGACCTGGGTGCATGACCAATATTGTCTCATGTATAAATATAGCCTGTTGCACTTAATAAAGTGACTTCTGATTACAACCATATTGGCTGTGCTGTCGGAGTCCATCCCTGCAAGCTACAAATCTCTACTGCCATTAATAAGCATGGCTCCTAAGGTACCACTAGCACAAATGAGTGAGGTGTCTCTACTGCACTGGGGACACAAAACATTAGAGTCTGAGTCTCGGTTTTGTCAGTCTTGTTCCCAGAATAACATAAATAATAGCATCTTGCTTTAGAGTCCATTCCTCGTAAAATTAAGAACATCTGAACTGACAGAACTCATTTGTCTTCAGAGAAATGAAAGCAACAAGAAGATAGGCTTGATGAGGCTCTGAGCTACCGGATCTACTTGAGGATGTCCTTGCTTAATGCAGTGGGGTTGGACTAGATGACCTTTGTAATTCCCTTCCAACCCAGGGCATTCTATGATTCTATGACAGCCGAGACTTTTCCAGATAGGACTGCCTTCTGGTAAACAACTTCTACTTTTTCCACACTCCAGAAGGCACACAAACACAACAGAAAAATAACTACTTAGAAATGTTGTTATTCTACGCTGGTAGGATACTATAACATCAACTAAAAGGGCCTTTTATCATGCTGGGATGTTGGACAGAGAAACCAATTACAGCTGAAGTTATCTGTAGTTTCCTTGCCAAACATACTGAGCCAGCACATTTACCACTTCAAGCAACATCAACTTTTCATCATTCAGATATGTGGATGTGAGGTTATGAGCTTGATGCCACATACAATATTAAGCAGTTCCTTCAGAACACAGGATTACAGGGAGGCCCTTTGGACAAAAACACTAAAAAAAAGGAGGTTAGCACAGGCAGGTAGGTACAGTAGGAACTCTTGGCTGTTAACATTTCAGCACCACACATGGAGCTCCAGCAATGTGCTTGTTAATGCAAAAGCCCCACCAAATTTAAGACCAGCTGCACACAAAGCTAACCACGCATTTGCAGACTTTGCAGTTTTCACTTTTTTGCTAAAAGCAAAGTTATTTTACATATCATAAAAATTTCCCACTGCGCAGCTGTCAGTATAAAACACTGTTTAGAATAATGTAGGTCAGAAAGGGCCTTGGGAGGTCTCTAGTTCAAAGCAGGTCAAATTACAGCAGGTTGCTCAGGGCCGTTTCCAGTCAGGATCTGAAAGTCTCCAGAGATTAACTCTGGTGGTTCACACTTTCTTGTTTTTCATGCATACAGAAAGAACTTTTGAAAGTATTTACTCCATCATCTTCCCAGAGAATGAGGTGAGGCTGATCACCTGACAGTTCCCTAGATGGTCCTTTTTGCTTTTTCTGAAGACTGGTGCAACACTTCCCCTTTTATAGTCATAGAATAATAGAATCATTTAAGGTTGGAAAGGACTTTTAAGATCTTCAAGTCTATCCATTAACCTAGCACAACTAAGTCCACCACTAAATCATATCACTAAGCACCGTATCTACACTGCTTTTAAACACCTCCAGGGATGATGACTCCATCATTCCCTGGGCAGCCTGTTTCAGTGCTTTACAACCAGTAAGTTCTTTACAGTGAAGAAATTTTTCCTAAGATCCAACCTAAACCAACCTAAACCTCCCCTGGTGCAACTTGAGGATATTTCCTCCTATGCTATCACTTGTTACTTGGGAGAACAGACTGACCCCCACCTCACTACAACCTCCTTTCAGATAGTTGTAGAGTGCAATAAAGTCTCCCCTCAGGCTTCTTTTTTGCAGGCTAAAGAACCCCAGTTCCCCCAGCTGCTCCTCATAAGACTTCTTCTCTACACACTTCACCAGCTTTTTTGCCCTTCTTTAGACACACTTGAGCACCTCAATGTCTTTCTTGTAGTGAGGGTCCAAAAAATGAACACAGCATTCGAGGTGTGGCCTCACCAGTGCTGAGTACAGGGGGACAATCACTGCCCTCATCCTGCTGGCCACACTATTTCTAATAAAAACCAGGATGCTGTTGGCCCTCTTGGCCACCTGGGCACACTGCTGGCTCATGTTCATTGGGCCATTGACCAGAAACCTCAGGTCCTTTTCCACCAGACAGCTTTCCAGACACTCTTATCCAGGCGTGTAGCATTGCCTGGGGTTGCTGTGACTCAAGTGCAGGAGCTGATGCTTTGTCTTGTCAAACCTCATCACCACTGGCCTTGGCCCATTGATCCAGCCTGTTCAGACGTGTCTGTAGAGCCTTCCTACCCTCCCACCTATCTATACTCCTGCCCAAGTTGGCATCATCTGCAAACTTACTGAGGGTATGCTTGACCCTTCATCCAAATTGTTCATAAATGTATTAAACAGAACTGGCCGCAATACTGAGCCTAGGGGAACACCACTTGTGACTGGCCACCAACTGGATTTAACTCCATCTATCACCACTCTTTGGGCCCAGCCAGTTTCTCATCCAGTAAAGCGTACATCCATTCAAGTCATTAGCAGACAGTTTCTCCAGAAGAATACTGTGGCACACAGTGTCAAAGGCTTTACTAAAGTCCAGGTAGACAAAATCCACAGCCTTTCCCTCACCCATGAGGCAGGTCACCTTATCATAGAAGGAGATGAGGTTAGTCCAGCAGGACCTGCTTTTCATGAACCCATGCTGACTGGGTTGATCACCTGGCCATCCTGTACATGCCTCACGATGGCACTTAAGATGATCTGCTCCATAACCCTCCCTGGCACCAAAGTCAGACTGAGCCTGTAGCTGTGCAGATCCTCCTTCCTGTCCTTGTAGATGGGCATCACATTGGCAAACCTTCAGTCAACTTGAAGCTCCACAGTTAGCCAGAGCTGCTGATAAATGACAGCAAGTGGCTTTGTGAGCACTTCTGCCAGCTCCCTCCGTACCCTTGGGTGGATCTCATCCAGCCCAACAGACTTGTGTGTGTGTCTAAATGGTGTACTAGGTCACTAACAATTTCCTCTTGGATTATGGGGGGTTCATTCTGCTCCATGTCCCTGTTTTCCAGCTCGGGGGCTGGGCACTCAAGAGAAAAACTGGTCTTACTATTCAAGACCAAGTGAAAGAAGGCATTCAGTACCTCACCCTTTTCCTCACCTTTGGTCACTATGTTTTCCCCTGCATCCAATAAAGGATGGAGAGTCTCCTCAGCCATCCTTTTGTTGCTAATGGATTTACAGAAACATTTTTTACTGTCTTTTATGGCAGCAGACAGATTAAGTTCTAGCTGAGCTTTGGCTCTTCTAATTTTCTCATTGCACATCCTCATAACATCCTTGTAATCCTCCTGAGTTGCCTGCTCCTTCTTCCAAAGGTCGTACACTATTTGTTTGAGGGGTTTTTTTCCCCTCAGTTCCAGCCAAAGGCCTCTTTTCAGCCAGGCCGGTCTTCTTCCCTGCTGGCTCATCTTCTGGCACATGGTTACAGTCTGCTCCTGCTCCTTTAAGATGTCCTTCTTCAAGAATGTCCAACCTTCCTGGGCTCCTCTGCCCTTCAGGGATGACTCCCAAGGGACTTTGTCAACCAGTCTTCTAAACAGGCCAAAATCTGCCCTTCGGAAGCCCATGGTAGCAGTTCTGCTGACCCCTCTCCTTACTTCTCTAAGAATCAAGAACTCTTGTCATTTCATGATCACCGTGCCCAAGACAATCTCCAATCCCACATCAGAAGCAAGTCCTTCTCTGTTTGTGAACAACAGGCCTAGCAGGTCACCTTCCCTAGCTGTCCCACTGATCAGTTATGACAGGAAGTTTTATTCTCTTCTCACCTTCCAATCTAGTTTAAGCTTTCAATGAGTCCTGCTAACTCCTGTGCAAAAATCCTTTTTCCCCTTCGAGACTGGTGTACCCTGACTGTCACCAGTAAGCCTGGTGTTGTGTAGACACACCCATGACCAAAAAAAACAAAGCTCTGCCAGTGGTACCAGGACTGGAGACAGGTATTTATCTGCTGGCTCTTCCTGTTTCTTCCCTCATCTGTCCCTGCAACAGGAAGGATATAAGAAAATACTAAGGCCCTGAAGTCTCTCTTGATTGCCCTTGAACTTCTAGTTGCAAAATCATTGCTGCCTACCTGAAAAATCAATAATGGATAGTAATCTGAGGGCTGTACCCCAGGGTAGGAAGCTTTCTCATGACATCTTTAACCCAGGCCAGCAGACAGTGAGGCAGCAGACTTCCCTTTGAAGTTGGTCCAGTCTGGACACTGGGCCGTCTGTTCCCCTCAGGAGAGGGTCTCCTATGACAATTACCCATCTGTGTTTTTTTTATGGAAGCAGTTTTGACACAGAGTATAAGCCTACTTAACCTCGGCAACATCTCCAAACTAGATGAACCCTCGTCCTCATCATTGTTCAGTTCCACTTGCAGAACCTCCCACCATGGCACCTGGGAAGGTGGGACAGTCATATAGGAGACTGCTGTGCCAGGCAGGAACTTCCCACCATTGTCCTCTATGCCTTAAGTCACTGTGTTCAGCCAGGCAGAGAGAGTATTAGGAATCCTCCGTAACATACATCCTGTCTTCCTGTTCAACCTGTCCCAGTGACAGTAGGGTGTGATTCCAGTAATCTATCTCTTTCTTGGACTCCCAGATACTCCTCAGCCTACTGTCCTCCTCACAGATCTCTGTCATTAAGCAGAGGCGTTGCTCTACTTGGGCCCATCTTCCACAGATGTGCTCACTGCTGTCACCCTGTACCAGGGTAAGGGTCAGGCACACCCCGCAGCCTGATGCTGGGGTGGCCACATGTTCCCTCCAGAGCTCTGTCTGGGCTGCTGCATCAATCATACTGGGTGCAGAGCTTAGAGAGGCCATAGCTTTCTGCTGGGTGGATACCATAGCACCCCAGTTGAGCTGGAAGAGCTTCAGTGGCCCTCCTGCATGCCCTCCCACACAAACTGCCATACAAACTGCTATGCCACACCCAGGCTAACACACCACATCCCGTTTGCCCACCCTGGTCACTGACATCCCCTTTTATATATGGGGAAGGAGGAAGGAGGGGAAGGAGGGAGGGAGGGAGCTGACTGCCATTGATTCTGGTCTTACTCAGGTCCTGTCAGCCATTGCATGCTCCCCCTAGGTCACCCCAGTTCAGGGAAACCCCCTGTGCACTGCACTAGACCACTCAAGCTGTGGATCATACTGGCACTGGAACTGCTCGCTACAGTGAAAGCTTCCCCTAATTGCCATGACCCTTCAAAGCTGATGGGACAGTAGCCTCACAATGACACCACCCAGCTCCCTCAGCACTCTGGGATGCATTTTGTCTGGTACCATGGACTTGTGTATGTCCAGCTGGTCTGAGTACTTCCCAGGTATATGTGCATGCATATTGTAGAAAACTTATTGTGGAGGAAAGCTTATCTAATTACTAAAAAGAATTTTTTTTTTTCCTCTATGATACCTTCTCTTCAAGGGAAAGGATACAGCTTAAGCCTTAAAACATAAGCTATTGCTTGTTTTTTTTCATATATATTTCCCATGATACCCACTAATTGGCTTCTTAGTCACATAAACATATAAAGTTTATCTGAACTCTGCTTAGTCCTTATAATTTTGGAGATACTTTTTAGCAGTGAACACTATATATAAGTTCCTTAGTATGTAGAAATATATTTCTTCTTATTAAAGTTGTTTTGTTTTCTTGAGTGGTTCCCTAGCTGTTTTACATTCAGGTAGCAAACAGTTCTTTGTCTCTATGCTATTCAACATTTGGCATAACTTACAGAGGAAAAGAATAGGAGGACACTAAGATAAGCAGTTTCTGGGGTTTTATTCTTTCTTCTTGATAGGAAAGGCTTCTTCCCCCTCCCCAGAGAATAAATCAACCCACTTCTCCCAGTAAAGAAGTCCTATAGAAAAATAGTTCAGATTTGCTTTTGTTTGTGCATCTCTGCATAAAAGCCTCTGGAATGACATAAACAATGATAAGCAAAAGATGAAGGATTTGCAACTGACTGATGTGCCTGACAAGCGGCAGAATGATATTGTGAGAAAACAAAAGGGTGATTTCAAAGTCCACAAGAGCACAAGCCACAGTGAAAATACATTCTACATCATCACGAGCTGCTGCAACTACTTCATCATCTGATTAACAGTCCATCAGAACCAAGCAGTGATGGCAGGGTACAAAACATAACTGGTTTTGTTGGTAGAGGGCTACTCACCTTCTCCACTAAGTCACTGAAAAGAAAACACCTGAGGTAATATATTCCTGGTAACCTGTGTTCTCAAGCAAACAGATATTACCAGGTTTCTGGTATAAGAAACTCCTCTAGTACTCAGTTCTGTTCATGGTTCAGAGAACTAACCATCTTCTCCCAACTGACACTGGAAATATCACTGTAAACAGGATTCCCATGCGTTCATTAATCTGTGCTTCATTAAAGAAGTACATATGCACCACTGGCTGCTGTAGGTACAACCACTGCTTCCTTCTGGGGTAGATGAACTGAGATAACAGAATGGTAGCTATGTCTTTGGCCTGCTGCCTTTAGTGACCTGTTAAGCCATCCTACATATTAATAACCTTCTTTGTCAAAAAGTGGTTAGTTCCAGTGAGAAACTGAGTGGAAAGAGCCTGTTTTCCTTGCACAAGCATTATCTAAGCAACATGGGCACAGCTTTTGACACACTGATACTTTCACTGTAATATCTTCTATTTTTTGTATGATGAAAAAGGGAACGATCAACAAAGATCACAAGAGTTCAACAATTTTCAGCAGTTACCAAAGTGCATAAACACAGAAATTTGCTTCAGAGACAAGCAGAGACCAGAACCCGAGTGCAGTAGAGCCTGCAACTGACCAATTTGATCCATTTATCTTATATAATTTAATGAATCACTCTAAAGCAACATGTCACTGCTGATACTTTGTGATCATTTATTACTGTTGTTACTAGAAGCTGCTGTAATGTCCTCTGTACCCATTAAGTGGCAATACACACTTCCACGCTACGTCTCTGCCCCAGACTTGACAACCCTAGCAACAAAATTCAGCGAGGGAAACTGAATGTTTTGCCAGTGACAAAGCTGATAAGTCTTTCCCCATTCTCATTAAAATGAGACAAATTGGATCCCTAAGTAGTCCTTTATTAGAAAAACTACTATCTTGGAGAAACTAAGTTTATGGCCAAGTTCTGATATCATTAGTATCTTGCTGAAGATAAAAGTGATGGTTCTCAGAATATTAACTGAAATAAAGAGCAACAGCTTCTGGCACCAGATTTTAAAAAGAAACTAAACTGTCTTCCAATTTACCTATATTCTCCTGCCTTTAAGCTAACCTCATTAACACGGTAAGTAGTCTCACTAGAACTAGTGAAACCTACCTTTGACAGCAAATATAAATTTGCAGGTAAAGTCTGAAATTACCAGTTTTGGTTAACTGCAGTGTTACTTTCAGATAAGTTTAGTTCCAAATAAAATAATTAAATTTGTAAACACTTCTTTAAAAAAAAAAAGAGAGAGATGAGATGCTTTGTCAGTTTGCATTTATCTGCGTGATTCATTTTCTAATTTCCACATGAATGCCTCACATGCTGGAAATTTGTAGCGTATATTCAAAGTATTCCTGAAAGCAAAATCCAGAAATATCCTCACCATTAAATCCAATTTGTGATTAATTGCCAGCGCAGAGTGTTCCAAAGCCTTGAAAACGGATGCATAACAATCACTCAGTTTTGTGTACTTGCCAACGAGAGCTATGGAGCACACCTTCAGCAACCTTTCATATCTGACAAAAACAAGTTTTTTGGTTATTACACCAGTCTTCACAAAGAAAAAAAATTAACAGTATTTCTTATTTCTTTAACTTCACTAAAGATCTTCTAAAAAAATCTCAAAACTGACAATGTTTTTTAAACCCAGACCATTCACAAGTGTTGATCAGCAGCATGCTACTGAGCCCAGTCTAGTTCTGTGACTTCACAGCAGCTAGAAACCTAGCTTGAATTAAAACTCTTCTAGAAAAAGCAGCAGGAATGAGAATACCTGTCAGCCATTTTCTTCCACTTCATTAGGAGATCACTTGGCTGGTCATCAATAGGTAAATTTAACCTCTGTTTAAAATACTTAATGATGCCTTGCTCCTCCAACAAGATGGGTACTCGGTAAGTGGAAGAAACATCATGGATAAATATCACCTAACAAAAAACAAGATAACATAAAGGACATATAAAAATTTTTCATAGGAAACATAATTTTTTTTTGTATGCTATATGCATTTTGTATTCTACATATATTCTAATTTTAAAACACTTCTCTTTTGAACGAGCAGAGGTAGTATATAAGATTCTACTAAATCTACAAGGAAAAAGTTACCCAAAACGTAAAAATACATTTCACTTCTTCACTACACCATTGTGCAAAAATAACTTGTCAAGCCTATGACTGCATCAGTTTTAATACAAACATCTGTGCCCACAAGCAGCACATCTTTCCCCCTCTCTCCCAAACTTGACGAATATTAACTGTGAAAGAAAGAATACAAATGGAAACTAATAAAACTGACCCAATTAGGTTGTGATAAAGTCTCCTTTAAAAGAATTTTGTTAGTGAATTAAGTTACATAATTAATTAATGCATATAGTCCATCATCTATAATCTGCACTCAAGATGCTGGCGGTTAAGTTCACTGCACTTGGCTCATGCGAAATTGCAGAGTGCAGAATCCCGAGCACAAGTGTTCTCTTCCCTGATGCACATGAGAAGTAAAAGATACTCGCTTAGTTATCCTTGAGTTACTTCTGTTCATCACGTACATATGTACACAGGCGTGCTGACCCATGCCTCTCTATGTGACCATTCAACAGCAAAAAGAACAGGGTAACCACAGCCCTCCTACAGCAGAAACAAGGCTTATCCAGCTGTTCTTCCAAACTTGGCAGCTACCACCCTAAGGATATAACATTGAGAAAGAATTGCTAGCTGCTCTGCATCACAGCCATGCTGAATATGGAGAGTGCTATAATCCTGAAATGAGCTGAAGATGCTGCTTTTGTTTTGGTGGTACATACCGTGAAGAGAGGAGGGAGGACTCACTTGATAAAAGCAAATTAAAAAAAAAAAAAAAAAAATCCACCGAGAGGAAGTTGGTGCACAAAAAAGCATGTGGTCTTTCTTCATGGACTAGTTTATGACAGTCCTGGAAACCATTTCCAGGCACACAAAAGACAAAAAAATCATCAGGAGTAGTCAGCATGGATTCAGCAATGGGACATCATACTTGACCAACTTGATAAACTACCATGAAGTGACTGGCCCAGCAGATGAGAGAAGAGCAGTGGCTATTGTCTACCTGGACTTCAGGAAGGCTTTTAACACTGTCTCCTGTAAGATCCTCATAGACAATCTCTTCATGTAAGGGTAGGATGAGCAGACAGTGAGGAGAACTAGAGGAACGTCTGGGCCCAGAGGGTGATGATCAGCAGCACTAAGCCTAGTTGAAAGCCAGTAACTAGCAGGGTACCTCAGGGGTCAGTACTGGATCCAGTCCTGTTTAACATCTTCAGCAGGTTTTCAGATGACACCAAAGCAGCAGCAGTGGCTGATACGCCAGAGTGTTGTGCTGCCATCCTGCCAAATCCCAAATGCCATCCCAAACCCAAATCCACACTTTCCACTCATCATAACCCTTCCACTCACACCTTCTTCAAAACAAATTTGATCTGCACTTATTCTCTCCTTACTTCTACCCTTTAAGGATCAAACCAAACAACAAATTATCACTTTTTGTGCAGAATAATCAGAGAATAACTTAGGTTGGGCAGGACCTGTAGAAATCACCCATTCCAAGTCCCTTCTCAGAGCAGGTTTCAGAGGATCAGGCTGGTCAGGCTGAGCCCTGGCACAGGTTGCCTAGAGAGGCTGTACAGACTCCATCTTTAGAGATATTCAAAAGCTGCCTGAATAATGGTCCTGGGAAACTGTGCCTAGGTGGCCCTGTTTGAGCAGGGGAATTGGACCAGTTGACCTCCTTTCCAACCTCAACTATTCTGTGATTCTATAACAGCAAATAAATGGGAAAAATGGACCAACAAAATTGATCCCCTTGAGATTGTAAACCAGTGTTCTAGACACAAAATAAACTGTAGCTTCTTTTCTACTGGCATTGCATATAGCTCCAGGAAGATGACTGATGATGCAGCTAATGCTTCAGTTGACAAGAAATCCAGGATCATTCTAGGGAATATATAGACATGTAGCCAGCGTCTTCTGAAATCCAGAAGTGGCTCATTAATTTTAAGACACACAGGGCACTTAAGAATTTTTGCAGAATTCTGATGAATACAGTTATGATAAATAAATAAAGGCTGCAGCACAGTATGGCATCTAGCAGCATCCCAGTTCAGTCCACTGGGCCTAACGGCCAAGGACACACCTACTATTACACAATGCAGTGCTGTGCACACACAACTGAGCTAGTGAGAATAGCACAAGAGTGCACTCTGCCTGGGATCACATACCCAGCTTCTCATGAAGCCTGTGACAGGTACAACTATTGAGCTTCTACCCTAAAAGGTAGAGCTTTTGAAAAAAATAAAAACCAGAAACAAAACAAAACACAGTACCATGAAGACAGCTCCCTCCCTGCTGGGAGGCTCTTAAGAATGTTCAGTTACGCATGGCACTCTTGACCGTGCTTACACACATCCTGACACTGCCAGGAAAAGCACACAACATTTTTGTTTGATTGAACTTCCAGTTTTCTCTCCTGTTGGAGAGAAACCACAAGGGCTTTTATGAAGGATTTTCCAGAAGCTAGCTCAAGGTGTTCTGTAGATAATAAGATGGAAGCAGGGAGAAAGGGGAAGAAGTAATGGCCACACTGCCCTTTACGTCCTCATTTGGAACCTTACTCCAGTAAGATGGCTTTTTCTTACATATCTTCAGAGAGAGAGGTCAACACTGGTACACGTTTGAAATACAGCATAACTGTTGGCATCTATTACCCCCTTAGTATTATCCATTACATTGAAGAGTAAAATGCTCTCACTTGCAGAAATATGAAAGATCAATTTTATTTGTAAAAATTAATATTTGAATAGGAATTACACACAAACTATTAAGGCACAAATCGCACGTGAGTTATAAAAGGATATATAACTACACAACAGATGTCCTAAGCACATTAAAGGGCATGAACAGCCCTTTATGTGCTCATATAGCTGTGATATTCCATGGACATAAAACCCCTAGCTTTAACCACCCTTTGTTCATCCATTATTATAACCACTTGAGATGATTTATGGACAATAATGAACCCCAGCTTGAAAATGCACAGTTTCCAGAACTATGCATAGCAATTAACTACACATTCAAAATCTATTCCTTTTCTTAACTTTTTTACATAACGTGCATTTAGACTGCTAATGATTGTTAGGCATAAAATTTAACATGTAAACTCCCAGCATTTTTAAAGTGTAATAGTGTACATGACAGTAAGATATAAGTTGTAATAACAATTACATATTAGTGAAATAGTCTGAATCTGAAAACAGAAATGCACAGAAATATTTCTATTCTTTCCCACAGGTTTAAATAATAAGAAATAAAATAATAAAGTACTGACCTGCTCAGGCTCCACATGGCAAAACATCGATATCTTTTCCTTCACTGCCATTTCTATAGGTTTTGCACTTCTGCAGACAATCTGTCGTGACAGAAGGAAAAATCTACTAAATATACCAATGGAAGATCCTCAGTACTGTTCACAGAGAAATCAATCTCCTTTGGAAGCACAACACAAATGTGCCTTCCCCCTTCCCCTTCCCTTTTTTTTGGAGTTCTACAATATATAATAGTTCATAAGTATCTGTTAGCAAGGCAGAAGTAAATCAGTCACCTGCCCATACTGAGCCATCTTAACTAATCTTTCTTTGGCATTCTCTGTAATACTGCTTCCTTACGTTCTCCTTCCTTGTAGCTACTATTGTAATACTTGTTACACATAAAGCCTAGTAGCTCTGTAAGTATGAATAATATGAAACAAAAATAAATATTGTGATCTTACCAGCAAAATTTAGAGCAATAATACTTGGCTTACGTGCATGTTTTCTAGTATTTCAGTACTTTAGCACCTTTTTGTAATTCTTTATTTGCACATCATTGTAAAAAGGAGGCTGAAGATGAAAAAAAATGTTCCATGGTTGTGTGTTTTTTTCTCCCGGTGCAATTACTCTATTATTTTGCTGATATGTGTAGAACTCATAAATTTTAGAAAATATTGATGTTTTTTACCAACAAAGAATATAAGTATGTGTTTTGGTATTTGTTGGAAGGGATTTTTTTTGTATTATGTAACTTCAGGCAAGTAGCTCAAAACACAGAACTGCTCTATCAATGTGTCTGTTGATTACTCAGTCTACTACCTTAAGTTACTTTGAATCCTGAAAGTATAACAGAAAGAAGGATGATCCAACAATAAAAGATTAATTCATTCTTTTCCCCATCTTTCTAGAATATACAACTACTTAATGCATTAAGACCTTTTTTGTTCAGAAACTTGCAGCTGTACTTTGATCACCTTGTTAGAACACAGCTTAGCTACACTGATATTGATGAAGTCTTATTAACCTCCCCTACCCTTGCAAGAAATTCTAGTAACAGAAAAGCAATGACAGTACACAGTATAAGGGAAAATTAGTGCACATTCTAACAGTCAAAAAATAATTACGACACAATTTGTGTGATCTGTTCAATTAAGCACAACTTATACTTAAAAAACAGGTACTCTTTGAAGATATAATTCGTAAACCTTCATAGTATGAGCCCGTGACTAAATCCGCTTTGAAATTTATCATCCGTCTGGCTGAGATAAATTTAAAGTTAATGCAGTCAAAGAAACCAAAACCATCAGAATCAGCATGAAAATATGAAACTACAGTAACAGTGGGGGAGATGAATCTCAAAGAAACGTAGCACAAAGATGATAAGGAACAATTCAATTGAATAGGGCAGCACTGACAAGCGTATCATCAGTTTTGAAAATGCTGTAACAGAGCCCATTAAATCTGCAGATACAGCGTATTCATTAAGCGCTTGGAACATCCCATGGAGAACAGAAAGGCTCCTGTACATAGTCAGATGAGACTGGCCCAGCATGCCACCTCAGGGATGCCAGGGACCAGACAGCGAGGCAGAAGGTATTAAGAACTGGTCCAGCCAAGTTTTGATCAGGCAGCCTGGCGGTACAGCTTATGAAGGAAGCCCTCCCTGGCTGCTGTTTTAGCAGCTTCCCCATGTGTTGCCTTGGCCTTGGGCCCCTGCCCGAGAGAGCAACCATTTAAAGGTTTTCTTGAAGCAGTGCCCAAGAAACTTTTAAGAGCACCAAGAGGCTGTGCTCAGAGCATAATCGAGAAATTATGCTTTAGTGTTCAACAGCAGCAATTAAAAAAAAAAGTACTGCAATTCCAGCAGTCCCAGAACTGCCCCAGGCAAGAACTCAAGATGTTAGAAAGTGACTACATTAGTCTGTTTTCCTTTTACTACACATACACAAACATAAACTTAACAGGCTTTTAAAAATTAATTGGGGGGGGGGGGACGGACGACCAAAAACAGTCAGGCACTGACAATTATCTTCAACAATCACATGCAACTTTCCATATGCAATTAGTGCCTCAAGAGGGATTTTGAAATTTAGGCCCTGAAGCTTGGAATATAGAACAGCACTGCATCAATAAAAGTCTTTCCCTCCACAAGCTGATTACAGTTACCAGGTCACAACAATTTGAAGCTGACTAACGCATTCTTCACATATCCTTCTTGCCATTGGTTTTGTAGTTATAAACATGCTTTTTGATAAATGCAAGAGTTAAAAAAATAAAGAAAAAAAAAGGAAGAAAAAGAAAAGAAAAATCAGAAGCACAGCACAAAATTTAGTTGTGTGACTATCCTTTTAAGAATAGTTTTTCATTTTTGAGGATATAAGAAGTGTAACTATTCTCTCTACTCTTTCATTTCTGAGAGCGGCTAGGAAGCTTTTTCTCCCAGTGGACTTTATGGGAATGGAAAGTGCTCAACAGCTTCCAGAAGGAAGTAAGAAAAATATTCTTCATTTAAACAAACAGCCTCACACAAAAAGAGAAAAATTGTCCTTTCCTGCTCCTGAAGCAGACCTACAAAGAGCGAGTGATTTTAGCTGCACCAGCTGCAGGTCAGGAAGATATGACCATAAGTCTGAACTGGGGTCATACAGGCATTAGAATCTGTGCTGCCCTGGTTTCACTGCTACCAACACTTGATCAAGTAGATTACCATCAGCGGCAGACAGGCATCACAACAGGGAGATGTAATCTACCTATATCTCCTCTCTGCTCCCAAAGAAAAGTGCCAGGAAGACAAACACTGCATCTGGACAATAAGAACACAGTCATTATTATTAGAGCACTGGGGAGAAAGAACGGAAGGAGCTGAGCATTTGTCATAGCTTGCCAACAGGCATGAGGTGAAACTTGCTGGCATTACGTTCAGTATAGTACATGGTGCTAGAAGGGATTGAGAGCAGCCCTGCTGAGAAGGACTTGGGGGTACTGGTGGATGAAAAGCTGGACATGAGCTGGTAATGTGCACTCACAGCCTACAGGAAATCGTATCCTGAGCTGTATAAAAAACACAGCCAGTAGATTGAGGGAGGTGACTCTTCCCCTCTACTCTGCTCTGGTGAGACCTCACCTGGAGTACAGTGTCCTGCTCTGGAGTCCTCTGCACAGCAAAGACACAGACCTGTTGGATCCAGAGTGCATCCAGAGGAGGGCCACACAAATGACTGGAGGGATGGAACAGCTCTGCTGTGAGGAAAGGCTGACAGCATTGGTGTTGTTCAGCCTGGAGAAGGCTCTGGGGAAACTTTACTGCAGCCTTTCAGTACTTTAAAGGGGGCTTATAAGAAAGATGGGGACACACTTTTTAGCAAAGCCCGTTGCAATAGGACAAAGTGTAATGTTTATAAACTAGAAGAGGGTAGATACAGATTAGATATTAGGAAAACATTTTTACAATGAGGTACATGAAACACTGGCACAGGCTGCCCAGAGAGGCATTCAAAACATTCAAGTTCAGGCTGGACAAGACTTTAAGCAACATGAACTAGTTGAAGATGTCCCTGCTCACTGGAGGGACGTTTGACTAGATGACCTCCAAAAGTCCCTTCCAACCTTAACTATTCTATGATTCTATGAAAGAAATCGAGGAACTGTACTTTGAAGATTTTTATGTCCAAACATTTTGTATTTCCAAACAGTAATACTTTAAAAGGCTGTACTTCAAAGGTAGGATTGCTTCTTCTTAATCATGCATAAAAAGAAATTTGTTAGAGAATGTTAGGAGACAGAAGCATCCTAGGTCTTCCCACAAAGCGAACTGAGACTTCAGTTTATTTTTAGCGGCGTGGAATGATTTTCTGCAAAGATCCCTTTAGAAGAACATAGCTACGGTCCCAAGATACTTCAAGGAATTAGTTCGATTAAGTTAACTTAGAGTGAATTGGAGTAATTTGATTTCCTGTGACTTTTGTGAAGCACTGCAGCGTATTTTTTGTGTTTCTTCTAAAATTCTCGTCTCTCGTGGGAGACTAAGGCCTGTTCTTTGAACACAGATTACGCAAGGACACTTCTAGATGACCTATAAATAAAAATCTGTATTTATTGACTCACCAAATCTGGAGACAAGCCTAGACCCCTCAGTGCTCGAACACTGTTCTGTGTTGGTTTTGTCTTCTGTTCACCAGTGGCATTAGGCTGGAAAGACATTATTTTGAAAGCTGAAATAGCAACTAACACCTAGCAAGCAAACAGCTACAGTTTAAAAGAGAAAAGTCATTGCAGGAAGTAAACATATCCAAACAGAGCCACGGTATGACAGAAACAGAAACAGTACCACTGTTATATAAGAAATTCTGTGAAGAAACCATATGACCCTAATTCAGGTCAGGTTTATTTTGTTTTTTCTTTCAGAGAAAAAGTTTAATTGACTCGGGTAGAAGAAAAAGAATATTCCAAAAGTTGGATTTTGTTAATACAAGGAAAATGACCAACATAGCACAATGCCTTGGAACAATCAGTTGTAGTAAATAATTCTTTTCTCAAATACAGGGAATGGATCGTACCAATTGCTGATAAGTCCTCTAATCCATACCTGCAGCATTTAATAATTCTCTTTTTATCTGTACAAGGTGCAATCATATCATCATTACCAACCTTTGCTTACCAAAATCTCTCCAGTAAATAGTCACCTCTTAAAACAATAATAAAACCTATTTAAGAGTATGAATGGAAGAATATTAGTCTTGCACAAAACACTGTAGTGGTATTGTCTGCAAGACCATTGTACATGGAGGAGTTAGGGATCCACAACAGAATTCACCTGAGGAGGCCCAGGCCTGTTATGCACAACCCCCCTGGCCACAGGACAAACTCAGCTGCATGGCCTGGCCTTTACCTAGGGATGCAGCAAGAAGCATCTTTTCTGAGAGATCCTTTCTGTTTGACAGCAAAAAATGATACAGTTGTTTCCTTGTAAGAAAAATATCTATTAGCTCAAATGACCAAAAGGGAAGAATCTCTTTTACATATGTGGCCTGTGCAGCATGCTTCTCGTCAGGGCCATTCAATGCTACACTACCTGGGGTTCCCAACACCTAAAGAGATATAAGGTCATTGATACAGTTCTCTCCTTATAGCGTTAGATACAACAAACAGAATTTTACATGATATCTTAGGGAGTCTGAGTGTCCTTCTTATCGGGTTCACAATGTATCAGCACCTTCCAGTGCAAAGCACAACTGTATTTAGCCTTCTAGATAAATTAGTGTTGATAAGGGTGGTTTTTGGTAACTTAAAATATTAAACAGATTCTCACACCGATAAAGTAATTATCAAGGCCTTGATTTACCCCACTGTGGCTGGGATTCCTACCTCTGTCTCTAAAAGCTTCCAATATGAAAGGGTTAACAGAAGAAGTAAACAAACATAAAGCATAATATAGAGTAAAATCTATTTTATTAATTTTAATAACTTACCTGTGGTACTAGACTAACATGGATATTGCAGAAGTTCTCTCTTTTTGCTTTGAACTGAAACTGTCTAAATGCTTCAACAAATGGCATTCCTTCAATATCTCCAATGGTTCCACCCAACTGAAAAAGAAAGCTTGACTACATCAGAGTGGCAGAAAGCAAAAACAAAATAAATAATAAAAAAAAATCTTAGATACTCAACAAGCTTTCTGAAAGTTTTACCTTAAAAAAAAAAAAAAAAAAAGACAATTGAAATTTGCTGGCATACTCTGCAAAGAACCCTCATCTATTCTGCACATTTTGTTTCCTGTGGAAAACACAACACAATTTTCTAATTTTGATATATTCACTTTGCATCAAACATATAAGCTTCTCATAGGAAGATGTGGGGTGCTTTCATACTGCCTTCAAAGTGGTGAACAAGTAATCAATAATTAAACTGATGTGAAAGTTTATGCACAGGAAAAGATGTAATTTTCCTGTCTCTCAGATTAATGAGCAGTTGTGATTAATAAGATACAGACATTTAGCAATATTATCATCGCTTTCCAACATCAATAAATGCCATGTGAACACCATGAAGTAATAGTTGACATTATAAAAACTTTAAACCAAAACCCAGGACTGAGTCTATGATAAAACTTATTTATAAAGGCAGAAATTAGATGTCCTTCAAAGACACAAAGAGCTGTAGTAGATTAAGCACTGAATAAAGCAGTGTTTAGCACGTGCCACTACTCGGGAAGTAACTGTGTTTCAGAATGATCTCTCTGTGCCACCAAGCGGCTTTTGACAGAAGTGCATACCAGAAAAATCTCACAACTACAGTTGTATGCGATACACATAATATAACTTCTTCAGGATTTTGCCATGGAAAAACATCACAATTACCTTTTAAGTCCTGAAGACAAGTATTTTATCAGGCTGGAGGCACAAAAAAAAAAAACAAAGAAAAACAAAACCACAAAAAAAAACCCACCCACCCACCCAGAGAAACAACCAACCAAAAAAAAAAAAACAAACCACACAACAAAAGAAAAACCAAACCCTTACTTAGAGGAAACAGAAAATTAAGCTTGAAGTTACGGCCCATCATTTATTAATGTTCTTGTGCAACTTCTGTATTTAATGTTCTTACATTTGAAACAAATGTAAAAAATGTTCAACTCTCACTGTGCACAGCATTAAGATCTATAGTTACACAATAAGTATATTTCAATCAAGGCAGATTCTTCTGCCTAAAAAATACCAAGCAATTCTGTGGCTTATGTCACAAAGTTTACCACACTATTGATTACGGTGGTCAATTCTGGCATTAAATCTATGACACATTCTTCTGTCAAATTCTCAGGTATAATATTTTTCTGTATTTTCTCCTCTAATAGTAATACTATTAATCACTGACTGCCTTACCTCCAGTTATCTCAGTGCCCTACCAGTAGGTTAAGTCACTAAAAAGTCACCTCCAGAGATCTTAAAGGTAACACCAGAAAGTGGGAAAACCAATTTATACAGTGTTTAAATGCATTCTTGTATTTAAACATGACGACGTGCACAAGATGGACATTTGAAGTCATACAGAAAGCTAGAATGTTATAGGGTCTCCTACTGATCATAGGGGATTTCAGGTATTACACAGATTATCTCAATACTATTAACAGTATAAATTTAGTCAAATGTTGGAATAGATACTTCATATTACAATAATAGGCTGCTTTAATTTTATAAATTAATACACTCTAAAGCAGCTCAGCTTCAGCAGTATTCTAGAAGGGATTTAGTCAATTAAACAGAAGTAGTAGGGATAATACCACAGCTATGAGTCTCAGAACATACCAAAGAATATAAAGCACGTCTTTGCATTGCTGCTCTCTGTAAAACTTCAGTCCCACCTTCTTACAGCAAGTAACAAAGAGAAAGTAAGCTAGGTCTTTGTGTTCACTGTGGATATGCAGCCTAAAGGGTTCCATACTTGCCTCAATTACACAGATTTGTGGCTCTCTTCTGTCATCATCCACTGGAACCTTTGCCTGATTCATTACCCATTCCTGAACTGCATCAGTGATGTGTGGAACAACTGCAAAACAAAACCAAAGGCGGCAAGCATATCTTACTTTAGGCCCACAAATGATTTTCTGAATACAAAAGAGGGAAAATAAGCAGAAAATCAAAAGGAAACTACCAGCTCCTTTTTCTGGTCCTCCTTTCCTTGCACCCAGAAGCCAAACATTACAGGAATATGCCCACATCTCTCAGGAAGGAGAAAGGAATAAAGTGATGCAGCAATGAGCAGCTTGTTCTAGCCGATTACTTTTTTCTGAAGACTGAATGAACTAATATCCCACAGAATTAAAAATATCACCTTGAACAGTTTTTCCCAGGTAATCACCATGTCTTTCTTTATTAATGACATGCTGATATATCTTTCCAGTGGTGATGTTATTATCTTTATAGAGATTGATGTCCAAAAATCTCTCATAATTTCCCAAATCTAAGTCAACTTCTCCACCATCATTCAATACAAAAACTTCACCTGAAAAAAATGAAAGTGAAAACAGACAGAAAAGCAATAAAATAATCAGAAATTATTAAAAACACAGCAGGAATACCACAAACTTATCTGAAAATTGAAGACATTTTTTTTTTAAATGACATAACACAACAACACATCAATAAAGTACATGCTGCTATTCAATCTTTATTGTCATTCTGTGAGATTTAATATCAGTCATAACTTCTGCATCGAATGTCCACCCCTCAGTCACATACAGTTTTGCAAATAATCTTGTCATATTGTCAAAATATTTAAGCGAGTTAAAAATATTAAACTCGCATTTCAATAGCATGCTACTATCCTTGATTAGAAGAAAACAATCTCCAGGAATCATAAATCACCAACAAATAAAACATTAATTTACATGTGGGAGCCAAAAACTGTGCTTTTATAAGCATGAATTATTACACAGGTTGGAAGTGTCTCACTATAAATTCTTGTTGTTCAGATCTATTTTAATGATTAAGACTTAGACCAAGCATAAAGTTACAACGAACATAAATGCTGCTTCAAATGTGATCATTGTTTCTTATTTAGCTGTTTCATCTTGTATATTTGGTTCACTGTATCCACAGTAAGGTTTATTTCTGGCCCTGAAAAACTTGATGAAAAAATCCTTCAGGTTCGGACTTAATCTTAGACCTCTAAAGAGTCTCTAAACTCTGAATCTATTCTGCTTTTGAATTAACTAATGTTGCTAGATCATGAGGTGAGACTGGAAAGCTCTTCAGAAAAAACAGAGTACAATGCGCCATGACCCAATGAATCAACAGCTAAGGAAGCGATGGGACTAATGCAGAAGAAAAAACAAGAAGCAATCCCCCTGAAGGTATAGTGTGGACTACAGAAATATATATCCCACCAAGATACAACACTCCACTTCAATCAACAGTTTCACAAAAACACCACAATGTATACATCAGAGTGGACGATTTATATTTGATCCTGTGTGGCACCAAGTACCTCCTACTAAGTACCTACTAAGCTGCCATTTAAGCCAACAGACAGAGTAGCACCAACATTTTCCATAAGCTGGCCTTAGAAGAATAATAATATATATTACTTTAAAAACTCTTTAGATAATTGGAAATCACCAAATTAAAATCCTATGACTCAATCATATTTCTGTCAAAATGTTAACATGCCATTCCAGAGTGTGAATGTCTACTTACTACCCAGCAAGCCAGTGTTTCTTCACAAGCAGTAAGACACTTCTAAGTACACAGGGTGGGGGGAATAAAAATCATGAGTAAACTACATGCTATAGTGTCCCCTCTCCCCTGTACCTGATCCAGGGGAGGAAAACATAATCAAAATCTCAAGTTATTGCAGCAGTCTTACCATCAAAGGTAAAGACAGAACTTCCCTGGTCAACTGTCTAAATAACACCAGATATGCTTCTGAAAGTGTAGGTCGAGTGGATTCATTAAGTTTGGCTTTTTGAGCAAGGTCTGATGTGCTGTGCTCTTTCTTCACTTGAAAAGCAAAGCGGTCTTTTTTCAGTTCAGGAGATATCTCCATCTCAAAAAAAATTGGATTAGACTAAAAGTAAGCAAACAAAATCCAACAAACAAAAATAATTAGAAAGGTCTACTGGCCAAAGGTATTCTGGAACTTTGAAAGCCATTGCTTTTAACAAATGTAACAGTAACAAGCCAGAAAGCTGAAGGAACATTCAGCTTTATAAATGTACATCAGACTGTCTTGTAGCTCATGAACGACACAGTCAATACAATCAACTTAGCTTAGAGACCTAACCAATCAAACTAAGCATCTACTTTAAAATGGTACCCTTAGTTGGCTCTCTAAGCTTCACTGATGGTTAGATCCTCATTGACTAAAATGAGAACTTAATCTAACTCTCACGAAGACACTTGCACTAGAAGGAACTGACACCTAGAGAACAGCATTCCCAAGGAACCATTGAGGGCTTAGGTTTCAAATAAGTTTTATAGTACTATTCAAATTTTCCTTTTTTAATCAAGTTGAACTGAAGATAGGATAAGATTTTCCCAACAAAATCATATTTTATGGAAAGGAAGTGTCTACTCATAAAAATATCTTCAACAAACAGGCTTGTCTTCCTACTTCAAGCATACAATGCCCTTAAGAACACACAGTAAGGAACAAACTTGCATTGCAAAACAGATTATAAAATTATTAATAGCTACCATACTATTGTTGAAAAAAAAAAACCAACACAACAAAATAACAAAACCAACAACAACAAACCAACATAAAATCAGAAAATAACCAAAACACCACAATATTGTGAATACAAATACTTATGCAAAAGGGAACATAACTGCCCTTCATACCATGTTCATATGGTGAAAAGGTTCCAGCATCTATGTTTATGTAAGGATCAATTTTGATTGCAGTGACACGTAGACCACATGATTTCAGTATGGTGCCAATGCTGCTTGCAATGATCCCTTTTCCGATGCCTGAGATGACACCACCAGTCACCAGGATGTACTTCATTGGAAAATCAGCACAAGTACACAGATCTCAAGCTGGAAATCTAAAATTGCAAAGGTGTACATCTGATGAATGCAATTCATGTCAGGGAAGAACATAGCCTCAGTATGCAAAGAATGTGAGTTGAAATGACCTTCAGAAACAGTCAACAGAATGACCATTTTGGAATCTGGGAGCAGGATTCATCTTTCCCAGCTTATACACCAATACATAACCTAAACACCTAAATCCACTTTGAAGTCAGTGGAAAAACAGGTATAGTTTTTATTCACTGCCTTGTGGAGATGCCAAAGAGGCACAGTTCATCTGATACATTACTCTCTCATAACAGGAAAAGTCAGCTAACTTTTCAGAGCACAAGTTAGACAAGCTAAATCTCACCCTGGATTCCTTCTAAATTAAAATAGCTAATAATTTCACATCTGTTTTGAGAAGTTAACCTCAAAGATTGTTCATTGCTACATTAGCCAGAACACTCACATTCTCTACCCAGTAGGTTTACCTTCAAAAATATGTCCACTACTGAGTGGCAGATGTGGAGTTTAATCCCTGGAATAATTTGTTAACAATGACAGCACAGCTCACCATATATGGAATAATTTGTTAACAATGACAGCACAGCTCACCACATAGCAAAAATTCTAAGGTTGAGAAAATCTTTCCTTACTTAAGTACCTAATTCATCCAAAACAACATACAACAGCATATGATCTAATGACACTCGGTATAAATCAAAGCAGTACAGTTCTTCAAACACTGGTAGTAAGCAGCTAGTGAATGAACATCGTAACTCTTCCCCTTACTATACTGAAGTAACATAACTAAGGTCTAAACCTTCAGGAGACAGATCAAGAATGTAACAGTACTTGTTATCAGTGCTCTTATATGTCTCGATAATAGGGATTAATAACCCATTATTTTCCTTGTCAATATGGACAAAAGGAAGATGACAGCCATCAAAAGGGAGATTATGTGAGAAAAGGATGACCAGGAATTAACTTTTCCCTGTCATTTAATTTTAATGGGAGTTTTTGTTGTTTAGGTGATTTGTTTTTTTCAATAGCATAGATTTTAAGATTGGGAGCCTACCTCCTCCGTTTCAGACTCTTCTTTCACAAATCAGATAATGCAGTTGTCAACATCAACACTTTGTAATTACATAAGCCATTTTCAAAGCTACTTCCAGAACAAGGGGCAGGGGGGAGAAACTTACTCAACACGTATAAATCTTAACCACGTGCCCCTTCAAAACTCTTAAATCCTACCACCTTGCTTACAAGAAGCAAAATATGATTTTAGCTCGCTGTGATTTTAGCGGGAACACACATTTCCCCGCAGCTTAAGGAAACACAGTGATTAATTGCAATAGAAACGAAGAACTCCGGGTGGTTTGGGAAGTTACTCGTAAAAGACGGAAACAGAGTTCGGGGAGGGAAAGCAAAAAGATAACACTGGAAGCAAACATTTTGTTGGGAGCTGGAAAACAGCCCAAGCGGAGAGGAACACGAATCACGGCGTTTGTTCTTAGGCGCTCGCCGGCTACTCTAGGGCTCTCGGAGCGCTCCACCCCCAGCGTGCTGCAGCCGAGCCCAGGAGAGGGGCTTGCCCTGCCCTGCCCTGCCCCCGCAGCCGGGCGGCCGTCACCTGAGGGCAGCGGCCCAGGTGTGGAGCGGGAAGGGCCGTCTGAGGGAAGCCGGGCAGGACGGCGGAGCGGAGAAGCCCGGCGAAGGGTCGGGGAAGCTGCCCCACACCTTCCCCGAGCCACCGCAAGCCGCCGGCCTGTGACTTACCGCCCCGCGCCGCCTCCTTGTATTTCAAGGCGGACAGTCCGGCCAGCGCGCTGCCCGGGCACCGCTGCGGGGTCACCGCCGGGGACCGCCAGACTGACCCGCGCCTCCGGGGCGGGCAGGAAACGGCACCTGCCAGAGGAAGGCGAAGCCGCTCGGCAGAGCCCCGAGCAGCAGCTCGAAAGAGCACAAGCCCGGCCCGCCGCTTCCCCGTCACGGCGCAACTAACCTGGCGCCGGCGGCCAGCCGCCCTCCGCGCGCCCTCTCCCCGCGCGGGGCAGGGTTAGGGCGCGAGTGCCCGGCCGCGGGACAGGTGCCCCGGGGAGCCCCGCGCGCCTCCCGCCCCTTTCCGCCACCGGCGGCGGCGCTCTGCCCACCTCGCGCGCCAAGCTCCGCTGCTCCGCCTACCCCCCCCCCGCAAGCTGGAGCACCGGCCTTCCTCGCGACAGGCGGAAGTGGCGTATGCGGAAGGAGCGGGCCGCCCCAGCTTCCGCGTCCAGAGCCGCTCGTCTTTTGGCAGCAGCAGCAGCGCCCGTTAAGGGCCGAGCGCGGCCGCCGCCGCTCTCGCAGTATGTTGCGCGGCCTGGGCAGCTGGCTGGGGCTGGAGCGGGCGGGTGAGGAGAAGCTCTTGGCGGCGGAGGAGAGGAGCAACTCCGCGGAGGAAGAGGAGGAGGCGGTGGCAGCTGCAGGCGCGGAGCTGGCCGGGCAGAGCTCGGAGCAGGTGGAGCCGCAGGTGGACTCGGAGGCCCTGCTCAGCCAGGCCAAGGGACTCGGCAGTGAGTGTCTTGCCCTCGCGCGCCGGCGCTGGGGGGGAGAGCGGGGGGGAGGCTGCGCGGTCCGGTCCGGCCCGGCCCGACCCGGCCCGGCTCGGCTCAGCTCGGCCAGCCCCGGGGCGCAGCCGCCCAGAAAGCGCATCTCGTGCTGACTCTGCGATTCCCCGCGGCTGAAGCGTCCCTGCCGCCTCCTCTCCGCTCTCTTGGGGTACTCTGGGTCTCAGTAGAGAGGTGTGGGGCTCCTTCTCCTCACACACGCGTCACTACTGAGGGCCTTAATGCAAAGAGAAAGCTTGAGTAAAGTAATAGGTTTACGTGCTGGAGAGGTGTGTCATGTCCAGGCATCTTCAGGAAGGGAGTGCTGCTATAGGTCTGTATGGTGAGAGTAGCACCGGGTAGCAACTGGAGGAGGAAAGATAGACCAGATTAACGCTCATTTCAAGGTTATAGAAGCTCCTGGTGCTTATCATTGCATCTAAACCAAAGCTTTAGTTGAGCTAAACAATTACAGGTAGATTTTAAGATGAATTAAACGTATTTATTCTCAATTCAACAAATAGAAAAGTCACTTCTCTGTTAGCAACAACTCCAGTGTGCCTTGCACAGTGATGCAGAATGAGGAACACAAATTTGCTAGCTGACCTGAAGACTTCTAAAGACAAACACCAAAAAAAAAAAAAAAAAAAACAACCCAAACCAAAATCCTCAAAAACAACTGAAGCATATCTTTTCATTTGTAAATGATAATTCAGGTCAGGGTAGCTAGTATGGAAAATTTTCTTTGTGAAAAGTTTTAAAAGTAATTTTTCCTACCCTTATGTATTTTATGTTTATATAGCTTTGGTTTGCATCTCATTTAAATGACATCTCTTAACTGCAGTATTTGGCATGTATTACTACCACATATTTCACAAGATGGAGAGTTTTCATGCAGCTTGTCCACTCACTTCCACGGTTAAACAGGCCTGTTCAATTGATAAAGCTGGAAGTTTGGAAGTGACTAAATTCTCCTAATTTAATTTTTTTTTTCCTTTTTTTTTTTTTTTTTTGCATTTCAGAGATTAGTTTTTAATAGCAGTTACTTGCAATGAGGAATATTTGATTGAATTGCTAACAGTTATGTGCATGGTGAAAGGATATTACTTCACTGGAAATAAAAAACGTTTAAAAAAAAAAAGATGCTTAAAACACGAACCAAGCAAATGGCTGAAAACGTTCCTTTCAGAATTGTTACTGAATGAACTTTTCTGTTAAGTATCTGTTCTGTTATCACTGTGGGAGAAGTGATGTGTACATATAGAATAATGTGCTTCATGAATTGGTGTGGGGCTTCTGTGATTTTTCATAGGAAAATAATGAGGTTTGATGGTTTTACTGAATTCATATGTAACGAGGCAAAGCTGTAATTCGTCATAGGTAAGAACTTTGCTTTACTATAGTAGATTCTTAGATAAAATTAATTCAAAGTACAGCTTCTTACTCCTTGCTAAAGTGATTGGGGTTTTTTTTTGCTGGTGCTTTGATCGATATAATCTGAAGTGTTAGCCTGAGATGGTTCTTTACTGTTCTTTGCCTTGGGCTGCCTGAGCTGCAGCAGCTTATGTGTAGTTTGGTCAAATACATGTCTGGTTGTTGTAAATCAATCCTAATCTGGTAGTCACTCTGATTGTCCAGGAAAGAAAAAAGACTTGAATTTCAGGGGAAGGATAAGTATTGACTGTTACAGATATAGAGCTCCATCTGATAATTTGCTCTGGAAGTGAAAATTTGGTTTAATGATCCATGGATTTATTGTCTGTGACACCAGAGAAGATTGTGGTAAAGAAGCTTTTTTATAAGGATTTGTACATCCCTGCTTTAACACATAGTAATTCTAGAAACATCTGCCAGGATAGCTGTGTAGAAGGACTCCCCTAGCACGTGAAGAATTTTACTGGTAAAACTTAAGCCTTAAATACAGTATTTTTTGCTCATTATCTATCACATCATTACAAAGGTTAGGGGAGTTTGTCAGTGTGAGCCAAGAGAAACATTGATGATGCCTGTATTAAGAATATGCATCCGATTTGTAAGACGGAGGAAAAGTTTCTTTGTCACTTGAAAGTGGAAGTGTTGTTTTCCACCACTAATTCTACTTTTCTAAGGCTATTCACCACCTGTAATTGACATTTTATAAGTACCTTACATTTTGTAAGTACCTTACTTCAGAATAATATTTGCTGTTAACTGAAACTAGAAGCATTTTACTCTTCAGACTGGCTTCAGGGCTGACCAAAACCACTTAGCCCAACAATACCAAAACATTGCTGGACAGCAAAAGTTTCAGCACCTTTTTCATCTGAAACAATTACATTTGAAAGAGCTTCCAGAGATACATTAAAAAAAAAAAAAAAAAGCAATAAAAACTGTTTAGGGAGGAAGCAATCCAGTACACTGCTGCTTCCTTTTCTGTCACAAGGGGGATAGCATATGTGTATATATCTAAAGCATAGACAGGCTTTTGTTTTTGTACAATGTGAAGCATGTGATGAGTTGTAAAACCTGATAGCAGATATGAAAGATGCTCGCAAGTACTTGGAGGAAGTTCAGTTGCCACCATTCTGTGGCTTATGATTGAAGTTACATATAAAAAAACTGGCTTGCTTAAGGGCTTGCTAGGCCTCTGCATATTTTGGTATTGATTTGTTGATACCATAAACACAATCTTTCTGTATTCCACAAAGAACTTGTCAGCTTTCCAAAAGGTAATACAAATGTTCCAAAGTTACTCATTCTACCGGTGACTAATAATTGTATGTTAAAACAGACTTCTTTTTTTTCTTTTTTCTTTTTTTTTTTTAATTTTTTTTTGCATAGTAAGGTTATTTCTAACCCACTTTTGTGACATCTTGAGGAGAAAGGTGGCTTTTTGTTTGAAACAGAACTGTGGGTTGGTTCTCTTTTTTTTTTTTTTTTTTTGTTGGTTTGGTTTTTTTTAAGTTCCCTGTGTTCAAGTTTATTTTCTGGAATATCTAAAATATTTTTACTATCCCACATGATTTGCATTCTTACTAATGCCTCAAATATATCTTTGATAGTTACTAGGCAGTTTAGATCCACCATTACTAATTCTAACCCTAGAATTAGAATAGACTATTTCAGTTGGAAGGGATCTATAATGATCATCTAATCCAACTGCCTGACGGCTTCAGGGCTGACCAAAAGTTGAATACATTGTTAAGGATGTTGTCCAAATGCCTCCTAAACACTGAAAGGCTTGGGGCAGCAACCACCTCTCTAGGAAGCCTTTTCCAGTGTTTGACCGTGCTCTCAGTAAAGAAATGCTTCCTAATGTCCAGTCTAAACCTCCCCAGATGAAGATTTGAGCCATTCCCATGTGTCCTATCACAGGATCTCAGGAAGAAGAGCTCAACACCTCCCTCCACTTTCCTGTCTCAGGAAGCTGTAGAGAGCAGTGAGGTCAAACCTCAGCATCCTTTTCTCCAGACCAGACAAGCCCAAAGTCCCTGGCTTCTCCTCACAGGACATTCCTTTCAGCCCTTTCACCAGTTTTATTGCTCTCCTCTGGACACCTTTGAGTACCTTCACATCCTTCTTAAATGGTGAGGCTGGAACTGCACACAGGACTCAAGGTGGGACTGCACCAACACTGAATAGAGAGGGATAATCGCCTTGTCTGAGTGGCTGGTTGTACTGTGTTTGACACACCCCAGGGTGCAGCTTGGCCTCTTGGCTACCAGGGCACACTGGTGACTCCTATTGAGCCTGCTGTTGACCAGCACCCCTAGATCCCTTTCTTCAGGGCTGCTCTCCAGCCACTCCTCTCCCTTTTTCACTTGTGACCAGCATGACTTGATTCCAGGTTCAGAATCCAGAATTTATTGTTAAATTTCATGCCATTGATGATTTCCCACTACTCCAATACATCTAGATCCCTCTGCAATTATTATATTTACTATGGCACTGATGTTTTATCATTGTATATACTGATACTGCAATCATAATACAACTGTTCAAATGTAATAAAGTGCTTGTGACTTAATGCCATTATCTGAGAAATAAACAATACTGATACTATTTTAAGATCTTGTGTCAATAAAATAATATTTATGTTTCTAAAGGTTTGTGATAGTTAATTAAAAGCGGACAGTACAATGCAACTGCCCATGCTACATAGTTCTTTCCCTGCCACCTTTCTTCACTCTAGCACTGCTAATATAAAAAATGCTAATTAGTCTTTGGAAATATTTGTTACCGCTGTTCTGGCACCAAACGTATTCATAAAACTAAGCAAACAGGGCTACAGTGCTTCTCATGGAGCGAGAAAGAGGAAGACTGCAAAATAGAAAAGCGCAAACATTGAGAGCAAGCTTCTATCTTAAGACTTTTGAAGGAATTTCTGGTGTTACTTGCTTGAAATTTTTCATGCGTGTGCTACCTTGCTTCATGAAATTTAATTGTGCCTGTTGATTTTCTTAAATACCTGAATGAAATTAAAAAAAGACACATTGCTGTAGAAAATTAATTGGAAAGCAATATTTCAAGGACCATTTGTAATGTTGGATTTAGTAAACAAGTTTTATGTATAAAAGTTTGATTTACAGACAGTTGTAATCAAACATACAGTTTGATCATCATTAAAGAGTATGAACTGGGCAAGGATAAATATAATTTTAGGTGTTCTTTGTAGGCTGTAAGGTGGGTTAAATGATTTTGAAAGAAGATTTCAAGTAGGTATCCAAATGTCTAGAGAAAGGAAAATAAATCTAGTTAGAGAACTGGATGTAAAGGGATCTTTTTAAGGTCTTTCTTTTCTTATCTGTGAAAGGTTACCTCTTCAATTTTGCCACTGCTGCTACAAAAAAGATATCTGAATCCGTTGCTGAAACAGCACAGACAATAAAGAAGTCTGTAGAAGAAGGAAAAATCGACAGTATCATTGATAAGGTATTCGATTCTAGCTACTTGATCTGGAAGATCTGTTTGCTTACTGTTCTTACAATGCATCAAATATGGCATGTGAGAACATTTCTTTAAGCTGGCTTTAGCAATTACGTATTTTGAGAGCAGATACCTCCTGTCACGATAAATGATGCAACTGAAAAGTTTATTCAGGATAGGCATGCAAAAAAAGTGGTCACGCTGCTTTACTCAGCACTACACCTGGGTTCTGTTCCTTCAGGATGTAGATATGCTGGAGAAAAAAAACACAAGAAAATATAAGTTTCGTGTGGTTTTGCCTCTGCTTTAAACTACAGAACAATAATTAATTGTTTCTTCTAGATTATGCCATACTGACTTGTGAAACTATTGTCCCTTTTTAAATTCTAAATTCAATATAGGTTACTTCTGAACATAATTTTGTGATGAAAATTTGTTTGCAACATAAATGGAAAAATTATTTCAGCTAGGCAGACATTCTGAAAATCATACTTGAACCATTTTACAAGTCTGATTTGTTGCAATGGATATATTTCTCAGGCATCTCTTGAAACTTAGATCTAAGTCCAAGAGTATCTAAGTGTTTAATGCTTTAAAAGTGTGTTTAAGTCTAAACGGTCTATGTTGTCTGTATTCAATGTGGTAAGACAGTATGTGTGTATGCATTGTATGCTGACATTCATATTAGAAGCTGTGATTTGTTTGGGGGTTTTTTGTCCCTTGAACTTGATAAAACTATAAATGTAATTTTGAAAGCATACAGAATAATTTAAACTTTTGAAGGCAAAATTGAATGTTTTTTTAAAGGAGAAAGTATGATTTATATGAAACACCTTTAATTAACTTAGAAAAAGGGCCACCATGGATATAAGAATTTGATCCTGTAGTATATTTGAAATTGTTTTCTGAGTGAACATGAAATAAGAGGAGTGAATATTTTGTTTCATTGTGGTTCCCTAATTTTTATTTTAGACAATTATTGGAGATTTCCAGAAGGAACAGAAAAAATTTGTCCAAGAGCAGCAAACAAAAAAATCAGGTAACGTAGGCTTTTTATGATAATGCATAACATTGCATAAGGTAAAACTTGCTGGAAGCTGGATAATTGAGGGTATAGCTAAACCTAATCTATCAAAACTCTGTTTAAAGACACACATTATGGCAGAACTTAACATATATTGCAGAATAAGATGATGACGTTTTTAAGTGAGGTTAGCTTTACATTATCCACTTGGTTTAGATTTGCTTTTTTAATCAAATTCAGCTTTATGAAATTAACACAAAGATCCCTGCTAGCAAAGCTGATCTCTCATTTTAAATCTTAAGTCTGTATTTATTGAAAACAGGCATGCTGATTTCTTTTAAGCTTTAGCAATCATGTCACATTTATGTAATGAAAAACACTGCTTAGGGTTTGCATTAGAGTATTTAATTAGTTTTGCTCTAGAAGTTCTGTTTACGTGAAAGGCATCATTACTCTTTTGCTTGCCTATAAATTATTTGCTTTATAGTTACCTGTGATCTGAATCCTTTGAGTTATCCACCTATGTACTGTTGACATCAGTGGGTCTATCTGAGACTTTAAAATAAGCACTTCTCCTTTTTTTATGTTGTGTTTCATCATTGGCTTTTATTTCTTTTAATATGTTACCTGAATAATTAGTGGCTTTATTGTTAATCTTGAAAATATGCTAGTTTTAAATGTATTGTGCTAAATTTTTTCACATTGTACTTAGTATATTAGTCTGGTTTCTTCCTGCAAGGATACTTATGTGATTGCATTGTCTGTACTTCTACCTTTTTATTTCTGCTAGTAAACTTTAGTATCTGTTTATATATTTCCAAAAGTTTAATGAAAATTGGTAGCTATATAGGTGAAAGGAGTGACAGGTGGCCTAACCAAAAGAAGCATCAGATGTGAATTTACATCAGTAAAAGGTCTTGCACAGGCAAATGTGCACTTAAACTAAGAAAGCTTAAGAATTACTTGTTAACTCTTAACAGATGCATCATGTCTCTGTAGGCTGAATTTGCATTGACAGTGAAGAGATTAATAGATTTCTATTCATCTACAATAACTTATTTTCCTGTTTGTACAGCCTACAGAGCTATTTGGAAATGAGTAAACGTAAATTGGCTAAACTCAAGTGTGCTTATTCAGTGCATAACATGTTGTAATTTCTAACAAATTTATAACTTATTTTTCTCCATAGTTAAAGAATTGGTGTCTTCTGGGTGTTAGAAAATTAATACTAACTTCTTTGAAAACTTAATTTAGACAAAGTTTGCATGTTTAAAGTGAATCTAGAAACTTCTATATGTAGGAAGATTAACCAGTTATACAGCAGTAGTGCAGTAACTAAACTAAGGGGCACCAAGTTCTTACTGGTGCACATTGCAATGCAAATCCCCACAGTTTTAGTTTTATGATAACAGATATCAGCAACTATTTAATTTATTTTGTTTTACCTTTGATATGCAAAGATCCATTCCTTGAGTTTCTTTCTTATGCATTGAGCTTAGTTTAGGAAAAAGGAACAATGAATTTGCTTACTGTTATAAGTCTGTTTATTTTTGTGACATTATGTATTACTTTATGTAATGTATTTTGTTTTGGTTTTTTTTTAAAGTAATACACATGCAATTATTTTCCTCTTTTCAATAACAGAAGCAGCAGTGCCTCCCTGGGTAGACAGCAATGAAGAAGAGACAATTCAACAGCAAATACTGGCCTTATCAGCAGTAAGTATTTAATTTCCTGCAAGATTTGAAATTCCTCTGTTGGAGAGGTTAAAACTTCCTTGGTTTTTTGTTGCTTTTTTGTTTTATTTTGGGGTTTGTTTTTTTTTTGTTTTGGTTTGGTTTCAAATTAAGTATGTCTGGCAATGTTAAATTATGTATTTTCAATATACTACTTTTAACGTGTCTGTCACTACACTGATCATGTGCCAGAGTAAATGGTTCTTTTCGTATCAACTTGAGCCAAAGTAGATCCTCGATATAATTTTTTATTTTTATAATGGCTTTGCAGCTTTGTAAATATAGAATTATTTGTAAAAATATTATGTACAAATAATTATGTCCAATTTTTATTAATTATTTATAAATATAGAATTATTTATAAAAATAGAATTATGTGGGAAGTGGGATTGCTTTACTGCTCTTGAATGTGAAATATATGTTCTTTCTGATACCAGTTAGTAACCATAAATATGTTCTTCAAAGGATAAACGAAATTTTCTGCGGGATCCTCCAGCAGGTGTGCAGTTCAATTTTGACTTTGATCAAATGTACCCTGTTGCAATGGTGATGTTACAAGAAGACGAACTTCTCAACAGGATGAGGTTTGATCTCGTTCCCAAACAGTAAGTAATTTCTGCTGGTACCTATGTATCATTGTACTTCAAATTTGTCTGTAAATATTTGTAAATTACTCCTTTTTCTTTTCACTTCCTTCAGTTCTTTCTTTATATACTTCCTCTGTGTGTATTTTATATCTGCTAATTTTAAATGCATGGAATATTGCATGTGTGTTGCAGTTTAGCAATTGGAGGGAAGAATGGAAGTAGATCTCATAGACATTCAGAACTAAAAAGGACTTGTTGACTTAAGTATGGAAGAGGATTTAAATTTTTTCATGCCCAGTGTGCTAAAGTAATTGAAAATCTTTTTCCCAAACAAAGGTAAACGCAGCAACAAAAATGTTCTGATCTGTTGGCATTACTGACACCCCACAAATATTAAAGATAGTCAGAGGCCCCCTGGAGAAGTAGTAAAAGAATGCATCACAAAACAGGAGCAATGCAAGCAAGAAAAACTGGGTTTGAATAGGCAATGGGAAAAGCTCTCAGTTGCAACTGCCTTCCTTTTAGTGGACCTATCTCAAAGATCCATAAGGTTTTTGTCACAGCAGTTATGGCCTATTCCAGTACGGCTTCTTGATCCCAGCTGTTTTCCAATGCTGTTCTCCTTCCTTGTCCAGTCCCAGACTCTGCTCCTAAAGCTTCTTTCACAGGTCAACATTCTTGTTAAGTAGGAGTTCCCAACATTAGTCTCCTTGTCTAAAGATGGAAACAGGAAAGAAAATATCTTTCTTTGTGAGCTTTTCTGTCTTAAATTGCCTTCTTTTATGAACCATTTGAGCTCCTCATTTAAGTTACCCCTTTCCTTCTGTCCATTGTTGCTGTCAGTCCTAAAGCTCTGCCCATATTCTAGGTCTTCAGATCTATCTGTGATGCTCTGTCTTCAGCCTCTGTTCATACTATCCTTGTCTATTCTATCACATTGCTTTATAGTTGTTTTTTTCCTGTTCTGAGTCTCAGTAGTCACTGTTGGGTGGAAAAGTAACTCCACTCTTTTTCTTTCTTTCTTGAGATAGATACTTTCCTCTCCATGGGTGTTGCTGTTATTGGCTTCTGTTCCCTCTGAGTTAAATGTGTGTGTTTTCTTGCTTGCTGGAGGATTATCAGAGGGAAATGTTACCTAAGAAATGGGATATTCTCTTACTTAGCCCAGCTGGTTGTTCCTGAGATGGCAGTTTCTCGTTACTGAAGGCCCTGTGGACATGCTGAAAGATGTGCAGATAGTGAAATAAATCTGCTGCAATCTAAGAATGGCTTCTGCCTATATATCAAAGATGTTCCAGTTCCCATCTAGGGAAGATGTAGATAGAGTTTTAGAGAGGAAGTGAAGAGAACAGGGTTATTTGGCATATTGGATTTGTTTACATAATTTGGCAAGAGATGGAACAGCCTATTTTTCCAAATTATGTATTGCTGCATGCTGATAAGCTTTTTTTAAAGACATAACATTATTATTATTACAAGTCCATTGTAACTGTCTTGTAAGAGATCAATAAATTCTACAATGATGGAATTTTTTTAAACTGTGTTAATATCACAAATTTGTTTTTAGGTTTTACGTGAACAGTAGCTATGTCTACTCCTTCCCTCTGCATATTTAATTGTATTTCATTGCTAGATGGTAAAAGGAACCCTATTTCAAATGTAATAATTAAAATCTGTTTATTCTTTCTAGCGTAAAGGAGGAGGTGTTCTGGAGAAATTATTTCTACAGAGTGTCCCTAATTAAACAGTCTGCACAACTCACCGCACTTGCAGCTCAACAGCAAGCAGCAGGAAAAGAAGAGAGCAAAGGCAGAGAAGAGGATAGTCAACTGAAAGGTACGGAAAGGATTTCCACAACTCATTAAGTTAGTGGTACACACACTGACTGTATACATCAGGTGACATTGAATTTTTATCCTGGAGTTCCTATTAAATCAGGGCTTCTCTCACCAAACACACACTTGGTGTGTTTGTCCAGATGGGGCAAAATTAGGCTCCTAGTGCTTTTCAGCCATTTTTCAGTTTCAGACAACTTTGTCAGAAGATTGGAAAACTCAAAAGACAAAATTTTGTACTTGACTGATAACAGCTCAAGACCACTAGTGGTCTCTGGTGTGCTTTTTTGAACTTGTCAAAAGTAGGAGGTACTTTTGGTTCACTTGATAAGACAACAGGTACTAGCCAACCCAGACAGCTGCCATGTGGTTTGCTCTTGGCTTTTGCTTAGGCCTCAGGCCAAGCAGGACTGAGTGATATGGGGGTAGAATTACTGTGGTGGTGGAGGCAGAGTCATGCAGGCTGTGGAAAGGCCCACAATTTATTATAGAAATGGAGGACGATGGGGGACCAGGAGTCTACCTGGGATTCAAGCTTGAGATGAAAAAGCCAATGCAACATAGGTGTCTTCAGTTACATTGATCAGTTTATAGAGATGATTGTTACTGACCCTTTTCTCTTGTAAACCACTGGAATATATGCATCTTAAAGAGTGTAAAGCAGTTACTGGCAAAGACACAAAACATAACAAGTAGCTCATTGAATCTTAGCTTACCCTATGTACGCTTACCACCCCCGGTAAAACATCTGAAGAATCTTAGCAGGATGAGTAGGCATTAAGCAGAAGGAGAAAGCCTTCCCAGCATCTTAGAATGGATTCTCATATCCCCAACATCAATAAATCGTCATCATCCATGAAATCCTTTAATGCTCATGTCCTTTTGATACTGCTGGTCTGACTGACAACCAACTGATCACTGACAATTTGACTTCTTTTTTCCCCCTTTTGAGTATAGTATCTTCACATACTGGTATTTTTCCTCTTGCCTCCTTGAACTGCTAATGAGCCCATATTTCTAATCCTACCTAAGTTTAATTTCACCTTTCTTACCTTTTTGCAGACTTTCTCATAGCTCTTTTGCACAACTTGGTAAATTCCTGCATGGTCTGAGCTAAGGTTACTGAACTGGGCCTTGGCTTCTTGGACACAGGCAGATGAACCTTGGGGTGAAGGGGAGATTACAAGAGGAATTTGAGAGCTAGGCTTTACATCTTGCATAGAAAATACCTATTCAGAAAGGACTGTGGTAGTTTGCTCAAGT
Organism: Todiramphus chloris collaris; assembly: GCA_025345505.1. NCBI lineage: Eukaryota > Metazoa > Chordata > Aves > Coraciiformes > Alcedinidae > Todiramphus > Todiramphus chloris. Next base: position 7,244,734 of record JANVCC010000067.1, read on the forward strand.
TTTGGGGTTTTTTTTGTGTGTGCACCTTTGCTGTCAGTTTGTCTCATTCTGTTTCTCACTGGTTCTGTTCAGAGTAAATCTGTGTTAGTATAGCCAAGGTTCCCATCTAGACTGAACAAAGCAGTTTGAGTTAAAATACAAGCAATGCTGACAGCACAGGTCACTCCAGAATATACTCCAGACTCAGGAGTCACCAATTCTGACTTCTTTTATCCAGGAAAGTTGTCTGCTCTCACAATGGTCTATGTACAGTCAAACATGGCAGCTTTGTAAGCTTAAAAAAAATAAACCATAGCCCCACTTCGCATATTACATGGAGCACAGAGGATATCTAGGCCAAATCTATGCAAAGTGACCACAGGCCTTGTGCCATCCAGAGCATGCTCTGTAACTACTGCCAGCATACAGCTGTGGGCACCAGAGTTCCCTCCCTGGGAAGATTGACAAAGACAGTATAGAAATAGGCCAACATGATTTATGTGTTTACTAAAAAAAAACCAAAAAAACCAAACCACAGAAACAAACAAAGAAAAAAAATAAACACACAACAAAAACCAAAATGAACAAACAAAAAAACCACCAAAAAAAACCCAAAAAGACACAAAAAAACCCAAAACAAACAAAGTACTGTCTTTTGGCCTGTTGCACATCTCATACAATTCAGAAGACCTGTATAGGATATGCAGATTGGTTTACTGTCCTAATAACTATATATTATGTAATGCCAAAGATACATTTATCAGACTGTAGTAAATGCATGTTTTGATTTGAAAATTGCAGAGATTTGGGAAGCTCTGTGTCATCTGTGTTAGTTTTGATTTAAATAACCTTTTCGAAGGTTGGATTCCCTAATTGGAGGCTAAAACTGGAAGTAATTGCCTGTTGGTAGCTCTTCGTAATGCTCAGAATTTTTTTCTTAAAGCTGACTGGTGTCTATAAAATAGAACTAATTGCCTTCCATTTATATCTCTGCCTGTTTCCTCATTACCTGCTGTTTTTACAAAGTTAAATTAGGATAGTTGATGTAAAGGGGTAAAATGGACAAATAGAAGATATGTCACATTCTAGTGTAGAAATAAGATCAAAACACCAAGTTCTAGTCCTTCTCCAGGTAGTAGTAACTATTTGCTTGGGAATAAAGTTACCTCGGAGAGGGAGGGAGGGCAAGTCAGCAGTGAAGGAGGTGATGCCAAGCCAGTAGATCCAGACAAGTGCTAATGGTACATTAGTCACATCAGACTGGTGCATGGCCCAGTGCAGAGTTGCTGTGCCGCTTCTGTGTGAGGGCAGCAGATGGAGCTTGAGGCACCTCTCTTGCTCGGTGCTATGGGCACTTGCTGCTGAACAGCAAAGTGTTAGTGCCATGTTAATGCTGGAGCCTCTTGGGCTGTGGTGTTGGGTGCAGTAACAGATCCTCTGAATGCTGAGAAGGGGAAGGAAGAGGGGCGATGGGACAGAGCAGCAGGTATTGAGTAGATGAGTAAACAATGACAGCTAACAATTAGGGAATTATTTTCATTGGAACTGATCTTAATTTTTAAAATCAACCCTCAAAACATTTTCTCTTCCGAAATTGCTGAGTAAGCAGGAAGGGTTCACCTGAGCACACTGCAGTAAGCAGAGCTGCAAGCTGAGACCTGCTTTCCATGTTTGAACAAATAGAACTGCCAAGCAAGCAACTCCATCGGTGCCACAGCCTGCTCTGTATGTTAATTGTTCTTGCAGCCACCAGACTCTATTTCGTGACTCCTTTACCCTGCTAGTTGCACAGGGGAAAAAAGTCAGGCTGTTCCTTTACCTGCCAAGGAAAAGATCTGTCCTTCCTTGTAAGCAATCATTGTCTTCCTAAATACAGAATGCACAATGAGTTTTCTTAGAAAATTGGGAACAGCTTCTAGGGTTGATGTTGTTCAGTGACTTCCTTTGCTTGGGCAAAAGAAGGTAAGGCTGCAGAGCACTCTTCTCATGTGCACTTAGGGGTGTGTGTACAGATGTAGTTTGATATCCTTAAGAGCTATCTAGCTCCCATGTCAGTGGCCATACCCAGTCTTCTGTGATAGGCAGTAACTGGATTTCTTTATCAAGTCTACATCTTTGTAACTTTAAAGATCTTGTGACACGTGGGGCAATCTGTAAGTGTTTTATAGAAGACATTATTTCAGATTCCCAAATCTTCCCATTTACATAGTTCTTTGGATCATTCTGAGGGGCAGAGGGATTCCTGTGATTTAACTTTGGAGTCATAATGAGGAAATGGTTTGCTAATTTTGCCTTAATTAAAAATAGAAAATTATTTCTCTTCCATTTTGTTGTTACAAATACTTCTCCTATGACTGAATTAAGCCTTTAACCATCAGGATTCCTTAAAATTTAAAATACAGTATTTATATATATATATATCCTTGTACATTTAATAGCTGTGCCGATTAAATGAGAAATTTATATATTTAAATGTAATCTACCTTATTTTTTTTCCTCTTGGCAGAAACAGTACGGCCAAAAACACCACCTGTTACAATAAAGCCTCAAATAAAATCTCAAGAGGTAAAAATACTTGATATTTTATCTGGTATTTAGTATGTGAAACTGTTACTTAATACATAATTATGCATCCTTTTAAGTAAGTTGTGCTATGAAACCATAATAGTATAATATCTGACAGTCCTAACCTGCTGCTGTTGTGCTGTGACATTAATTTTTAGTGCATATACTTGAAACTCATTTTGAGTAGAAGAAACAGTAGTTTATCTGAAGAATACTTTCATTAGTATCATGCACCTTATAATAAAACCTATTTTTACTCTGAAGAGTGACATTCCCAGAATGTTTAGAGTAGAAGGTTTGCGTTGTACTTAGACATGAGGAATACCTTCATGAAAATACATTCACGTGCCATGTTCTGTACAGCTCCCCAGCAGCTGTCAGTCTTCAGTACTTGGACACGTAATGACCCTTGTTCGTTTCTGGATTGTCAAATCATTGCCAGAGAACACTCTTGGCAGAAGCGGAGCTGTGCCTTCACTTGACAATAATAGGCAGTGGACTAAATTAAGCTAGAAAGATTCCCAAAGAACAGTCCTCTGTTAATGATATTTGTCTGTAGAAAACTGTTACTGAATTTTGTTCAAAATTTAATATTAGTCTTAGGTACTGTTCTAAACTACTGAAGAGCTTGTTATTGTTTCTGAGGATTACAAAAACAGAATTAAAGTTGTTAAGAGAACACAAAAAGAAGGTTAGGATGAAAAGCACATCATTTGCCATGCATCTAATATTTTTGTCTGCACAAAAATACTCTTGAAGAAAAATACCCTCAAAAGCAGTCAGTCATGAGTGGAAGTATATATAGGTGACATTTCTTCCCCTTTTTGGATAAGCTTTGTACAAAACTGTCTTACTGCAGGATGAGGAAGAGATTTCGACAAGTCCAGGTGTATCAGAATTTGTGAGTGATGCTTTTGATGCCTGTAATCTGAATCAGGAAGACCTACGAAAGGAAATGGAACAACTGGTGCTAGACAAAAAGAAAGAAGAGACTTCAGTAATAGAAGGTAAAGCTATTATTACCTTCTGTGTCTTAAATGCAGCAATTCTAAGATAGTTGGGGGGTTTTTTGTTTTTTTTTTTTAAATTGTATTTCAGTTTAGGAAAGTAGATTCATGCTCATTTTTTAAAGTGTTTGAAACATCCTGCAATAAAATGTTGCAGAAAGTAAGTGTAATTCTCACCACAGTCAAACCACATCTTAGACAGAATGTTAACTGTGATGAGTTTAAATGCAAAGAAACTAAAAATTTTTAGTGGCAATTTTTTTTTTTTGTCTACTTCCTCCTTTCCCTGTCTTCTCTTTCATCGGTTCTTGTGTGTATTAATTTTTCTTTCTTTACTGGCATCCTTGTAGATAAAGTACAGTATTTGGAAGTCAGGCTATGTTCTCTGCTTGCAACACCAGCTAAAAAGACAGTATTTGCACCACATGTGAGCTTGCAGATGCCTCTGCTGTAAAAGGTTGACATGCATTTGAAATAATTAAAAATTAATAAATAGGTTTGAGAATTATGAGAAGAAATAAAGTGAAGCTTGTACTTAAAATAATTCAGAAGAACTAGTGTTCTAGTGTAAAAAGCGTAACTACAATCTGTGATGACATGACTCTGGCCATACACAGTGAATAATTTACTACAAAGACACTTGCATGTGTAGATCCTTATCATAACACTATTTTCAGAATTTATTTTGCAGTGTATTTTGGATGTTGCTGAATCCTTGTTTTCTAAAATAGTTCTTTTTTTCAAACACATAGCCAAGCTTGAGGAATTAAGTCATATCGGTTCCTTGCATCTAGCTTTTTGATGGAAGTATTTCAATAAGTCATTAATGTGTACTTTGTTCAGAGAACTCTCACCTGGCCTTAGTGGCTTGGACTATGGAATTATGTACCTTCATATCTAGGCTGAAGTAGTAACCAACATGTAACACGTCGAACAACCATCTCCTCCCCCACACTCTTGCATATGATAGGTAGAGCTAATTAAATCAGAGACTGACAACACATGAATGCTTTCTGACTCAAGATTTTGCCCTGAAGTATAATATGATTACCTTTAACCCTGATGAAATGAGCTTGCCTACCTACATATATGAGTGAGGAAAATCCTGCTTCTTGTTTTAAATTAACCACAGTATGTGGTCTTGATTTTTTTTGTATTTGTTTATAAATTTTTTTCATAACAGTGTATCCAACAAACTTACGAAGTTCTTTTTCCTCCATCCCCCAGAGATTTAAAAGCACAAAGGGAGATTCAGTTGATAGTAGATGGAAAGACTGTAGGAAATGAGCTTGCAAAGGGCCACTTGTTCCAACTAAGCTGCATATTTGCTTTTTATACCCTTATTATAGTACACGCATTGTAGTATAGACTTGTATATTAATTAGTCCATATGTGTGGTCAATAAGAAGATGAAATTTCTTTAGTTTTTGTTCCTAAAATTTGGGGGATATAAGAGAGATTCAGTGAGATTTCACTTAGTTTTATATTAATAGTCAATAATCCATATTATCAAGTTAATTCTTACACATAATTTATCTCTTGTAGAAGAAACTGCTGATTGGGAAAAGGAATTACAACAAGAGCTTCAAGAGTATGAGGTGGTGACGGAATCAGAAAAGCGTGATGAAAACTGGGATAAAGAAATAGAAGAAATGCTGCAAGAAGAAAATTAAGTATTTTCTCAAAAACCATACACTATGAAGACTGACATGGATTTTTTGCTTTTGTAAGACCTTCAAAAGACATAAAATAATAGTTAAAATTCCATATCGGGATACAACCAATATTTCTGTTCTTTATATGAGCAGCTTCTGAACTTTTACATTCTTCAAAAGGAAAAAAAAAAAAAAGACAGACACTGCAGGTTATATGTCATAATCAACAGCGATAACGTTGTTACATGAAGCAACAGTTTAGGTTGAGGCATTTTTAGGTGGTCAAGAAGCTCTGCAGAGATTTCTAAATCTAAAAATCTAAATTTTTTTGTCTTCGGCCTTCTGTTCGGGATGTAAAAGTGGATGTTGCAAGTAACTTAGTCCTTGAAAAAGCTCTCTTGTCACATTTGCACTCTGATGCCTGTATAATCTGTAAATGTGTACTATTTTTAAGTTAGTTGTAGCTAGGAGTTTTCCTGTGTATTTAACTTCCTTACTGTGTGTAGCCAAAGAATTTATAGAAAACCCTAACGAATAACTTCCGATAATTTGTTAAAAGAATATTAATTCAAACTCCAAAGAAGTACTGATTAATTATGGATCTGGTATGATTATTTGGGAAATATTTAAGCATTTAAATAAGAACAGAATTAGTAGCTGCTTGAATTAAACTGTTGTTTTTGTTAAATCATCATATTAAGATATTGCCTTTCCCCACAGACAGAAATGATTTAATGCATTCTTTCTTCAGAAGACTGTTACGTTTTCATTTAATTTTGCTGTCTGAGTGGGAGCAAATTAAATGTTTCTCTTTATTTTATTTGCTGAAACATTTATGTAAAAACTTTGGCTGTTTTGGACATCTTTATTAAATACTGTAGATATGTATAAAATTGGCTCATTTATTTGGAGGGAGGGCAGAGTGAGGGGCAAACATACTTCAGACTTATACAGATTTCAAAATTATACTTTGTCACAGTGCTTTAGACATGGAATTTAAATAAAAAATAGTTTTCTGTAAAAGATTTTTTTTTAATTCTTCTTAGGCACCTGGATGTTTCCTGTAATTTTATCATTAAGTTGGTATCTTTAGGGAAATTTAATGTTCTATTTGTCATCTATTTCATAAACTTCTGTGACAAAACATTCATGAAATTCCATATACAAAGGAAAATGGGTAAAATTAAGTAGTTAGAAGCCATTAAGCACAATTGAATTATAGGCATGTTACATACAGTAAGCTCTGTCTTAATGACATAATTCTGCAGAAAATTTTTGTAAAGAGACTAAAAAGATTATAGCTGTAATTATTCAGTCAGTATTCATCCCGTGGGAATTGAAAAGACCTAAGTAGTTTTCACTGCTGTTACTTTAAGAAAGGACTATTTAAAATCATCTCTATTAGCAACTTGGACAGAAAGCCCTTCTGTATTTCTCATTATGGAAAACTCATTTGTTTAAACCTGCATACATAGGGCTTCTTGAATTAGTTTCTTTATTACCATACACTTTCTCATCTATAAATCATCTTAAGCATGATTAGTATTTTTATAGTGCTTTTCAGTTAACAGATGCAAGTGGTAAATAAGAGGTACTTCGGGAGCTTTTTATATCTGGGATTAATTAAAAGACACAAGTTAAAATGGTTATGATCATAAAAATCAGACTACTCAAAGCTTAATGCTCACTCTTAACAAATATAACTGCTTGTAGATTTAAGATGGAGACCTTAGGATCTTTCTAATGTACAATCTGACATGACACCTAGGAAAAAAAAAAAAAATAGTTCTGTTCTGAAAGTGGCAAATCTTTCCTGGATGACTAGGAGCTCAAAATCAACACTCCAAATGTCTGCTTTCTTAAAAAACAGCCTGATCATTCCTAGTGTTTTCAGATATAAGACAGGCTTATTTCTTTGCATCAGGTTTATACATCAAGCCTCATCTTTCTTTTCATGTAAGCCTATATAATATAGATATTAAACTCCATCTCTCATAAAAGATGGCTTCTATGTATAAAACACTAGAGCTCCAAGTCTTCACAAAAAGCAAGTATGTCTAAACAAAACCCAAAAAACCCCCACAATTTAAATTTGCATTTAAAGAGGCAATAATGTAGCAAGGATGAATCTGACTTGAGTTCTGATTTTAAAAGTCTCTTATCAAAAGTCATGTTCGTATTTTCAAACCTGCATATCTGCTTTTAACCTGGAAAGCTGAAATAAGTTCTGTGTAATCCTGCAATTTCCAGGACTGGCCCATGCCTTTCATTTAGGTTAGTGCCACAAGCACCTAGCTGTTTTTGTTGTGCATGATGAGAGGGAAAGTGTCCAAGTTCCACTTGTCACACAAGATGAACACAAGTAGACCTTTTCACATTCATAGTGAATTTTGTAGGCCTTTGCAGCCCAGATGTCTCATATATTTCATAAGTAACTATATTGGTGTTATCTTAACAACGTCATTCCAAGCACTGGGATGGTGCAGATGCAAAAAAAAGCAGCAAAGCAAGAGTACCAAATCAAAGACAAAACCAAAAGAAAGCAAGAGTGGAGGTAAATAATGCAAACCTGTGGAGACAATGTAACAGAAAATGCAGTTGTTTAAAACGTTGAGGAAAAGCAAACAAATGAAATTTGTTAACAAGTATTCTTAGAAGAAGCTTAATTTCACAGATTTTGAAAGTAACCTTTGAGGAACAGGAAAAAGTTGCCCAGGAATTCTTTAGGTTAGTTTAGAACAGCTTTCTTCTGAAATACCAACATCTCCAGTTATTCTGTGCACCAAGGGATCCTCTTCAACTATTAGTTTACTAGTCCAGTTGGTATTACTTAATGTATCTATGGAATTTTTTGATTCAATAATTTGTTTGGATAGGGAGGAGGAAGAAGAAAAATTGTAAAATCCTGAAATAATTAAAAAAAAGTGTAGTAATGTGTTCCACTGTATTTTAATTTGATCATTTACAGCTGTTCTGTAAACAAAGCTAACCAAAGCTTTCCATTTTCTCAATAGCTGTGGTAAACTGTGAATTTCCTTAGTTTGGCAGTTTGGTTGGGTCATAAAAGTTTGGGGTTTTTTTTCTACTTCCTGTCTGGTGGGGTTAGATATGTAGTACCTAAGCACAGGATGTCAATTTTAACCTCCTGCATTTAAAGAATAACCTTACATCCAGCAGTGTATCACCTGACCATGAAATGCATCCTTGAACTGTTTGCCACTCACATATTATTGACTTTTACTTTGCAATAGCTATTACATAAAAGGGAATGAAGTGTGTCTGGTTACTTCTGGGTGTGCTGCCAAGCAATAGCAGCCACATCAGGCCCTCGGTCCATGTGCTGTATCTAGTTCAGTTGTACGGTTACGATGTCGAGAGCAACACTGCTAATGGTCTGGGTTTTAATTCAGCAGAAGCTTAGAAGATGCATTGTCTGGCCTGATGCTATGTCACAGTAAGTCCTGACTGATGTAACAACAGTACAGTAGCCTAGCCTTAAATACTGATATCCATTAGTGATTTTTGTTCCAAATTAGTTATTCTCAATTTTTTTTCCTTTGTTTTAGGGGAGTTTGAGATTTTTTTCAGAGCAGTGTTGCAATATCTTTAAATGAAATTTCAAGTAACAGCAAATTAATTTATTGTGGTATTTTCTTTGTATTATATTGAGGTTATTCATTTCAGAAAACAGTAATTCCTACAAAAACATCAGAAGACATGCATGGCTTCATTTTCTTCTCAGTGTAGCTCAGTACTGGCTCTCTATATATACATATGAAGACCTTGCATATATATAGATACAAAATCTCATGTATTAGTGTGTCTAAATATATTCAGAGAATCATAATGTACTTTTCAGCTGTTACTTTTAACTAGATACCATTGCGAGAGGAACAAAAATAATTATCATTAGTTTGTCATTCCATCATTTTTCATGAAGCAGCGCTCTGTAGAAATTATCTTGAAGAATGAATCACTTGCTTCATTTCTTAAAAGCCTGGTTTTCATTGTGGCACAGGTTGGGAACGTGCTAATTTAGGGATTCATGAAGCTCTGACAAACCTCTACAGATATACTTGGGGGGTATGCTTAATCCAAAACTGCATGGGCAGGAAGGTTATTTTATCTCAGTGTGATTCTGACAAAGTAGGGAAAGACAGAAAAAAAATGCAGTTAGCTAAGGGTTATCTATAAAATCAGAAGGATAAAGATTTGATGCCCGCTTTGACATATGATACTTTAAAGAAAAGCGTGTTCAGTGTGGGGTTTTTTAATTGTTTGCATGAACAAAACTTTAAATCTGCAGTTTATTTATTTGTTCTCTAGCTACAGTTTCCATACTCTAACGTGAAGGTTTCAGAGCCAGATAAAGCTGCTGCTTCTGTACATTTCCTATCCTTCCCAAGGAGAAATGAGCCCCATTTACTTTACTGTCAAATAATGGCCAGCAAATAGATTGATTACACCCAGCTTCTTGTCCCACTTATTTTAGAAATGTTTTAATGCTGGCCATGTGCCCTTCCATGACTTTGATGCCTGCAATTTAAACATCAAACAGTTTTGCTTTTGCTGTATCATCACCACCTTGTACCTTGTATCGTGTAACAAGACTTTCAAGCCCATCATGTGATGGGTGGATGAAAAGTGCTGCTGTAAGAGCATCACTGGGGTGGAGAGGAGCCTCCGCAGACATTTAGTGTAAATACAGAAACAACAATCTCTCTCAGTGGGATGTGGTGTCAAAGAATTAGTGGGCATGTGAATGAAAGAGCTGAAACCATTCCCTAAGCAGGCAAAAACCCTGGTGCAGAGGGTCTTTCAGGTGGAGGAACGTTGTTATCAGACACACTCCATCTCTCTCTGGCTGTGGATATACTCTGACGTGTCTAAGCACGTGATGAAAACTGAATGCCTATATAGACACCTAAAAGTGTTTGCCCTGAGCCAGCTAGGAATGTCTCCATCAGCTCCTGGTCACTGAGTTGTTCCCAGCGGAGCTAGTGAGCAACCCATCTTTGAAGGCTGAGTACCAAAAGGTACAGTAGGAAATGGTCTGTATCCCCTTGGTCTGGGTGCCAAAGGACAATCACCAGCAGATTTAACCCACAACCACAAGCATAGTCTCCTGTTTGGGTGTCCTGCCCTGGCTGTTGTAAACAAGGTCTCAAGCAGCATTAGGGTAAGCAGCACTGGGTTCATTGGATCTCCACACTGATCATCTGCCTCATCACAGTGAGCCAAGACTCATCTTCAGACCCTGGTGGCTGGCTTCCAAATCCTCCTTTGAAGTACATTTGCATGAACCTGTAACCAGCTCTCATTCTTATCCATACAAATGTCCAGTTCCTTTTTTTAATCTAGTTCATTATTTCAATGGCATTGTGGAATAATTAATTTCTTAATGTGTGAAGGGGGAAAACCTTTTTATTGGTTTCAAATGTGCTGCTTTGTAATTTAGCTGAACAGTGTCTGACACAGAAGAGAAGAACCTGACTTTTCTGCCTTTTCATCACGTCCCACATTACCTCCCTGAGCCAAGCAAGTAATTTAAGACTTCATTCTTGTCATAATTTAATGGGAGCATTTCTTCATATACCCAGTAATTTGTGATAGCTTTCCTTACAGGTCATTTACCTTTGGAGTTCATTTTCTAGGAAGGAGGTGTGACAAGCACAAGAAGAATGTAGAACGCACTGCCCAGCTGGCACATGCTGTTTTCATTTTCTGTATTACTCCTCATCCCGTTCCACATGTGCCATGACATCTTCTTTGTTTTTATTTATGGCTGTATGCTCAGCCAGTACATGTTTGCAATATCGTCCACGTTGGGCCCTAGGCAATTTCCCTGGTAGCTGTCATCAGATTTTAGGATCCTGTGAAGTAGAAGAGTGAGGTCTTTTTTTTTTTTTGTGGGTTTTTTTTGTTCTTGTTGCTTGTTTGTTTGTATTTTTCTGTTTCCCTCATGCCTCTATTTTCATTTTTGATTGGTCATTCTGTGAAAAATAACACTGAAAGAATTACAGTTCCTACTCAGTACCAGGGGAAAAGGGTTCCAAGAACAATTCTGGTAGTCCAGAGCTTCTTGAATCAATGAAAACAATTACCATAGTAATCATGAGAAAAGGACAAAATTAAATTTGGTGGGGCATTTCAATAGTTTCGTGACTGCACTGCACATTGTAACAATGCTGTGAGAAATACTATCCATATTTCACAGTTTCTCAATTACCATTGTGTAGAGTTTTAAACATCTTGTTCTAATTGTCACCCTACTGACGTGTTTAAAAAAAATAATGAAGCAATTCATTTTTCACCAAGTTGCTTAGGAGTCCCCACCCTAGAGAGGGCAATGAAGTACTTGAGAGAGGTGTCAAATTGACTGGTTTTGTGTACAGTGTTCATGAAGTTAGACTGCTCTTAAGTATGGTAATAACCACAGAACTTGCATGTAGTTCATAAAAATAGATTACCCTGAAAATGTATAAAAAGTTGAGAACAAAAGGCTTTCACTAATGAATGCTTAGCTATACCCGAAATAAGAATAATAAAAAAGGAACTGATTTTCCTAAAATTTCAGCTTCTTGGCAATGGCCATTTGGGTGGAAAATCTACTTGGCTGCTCATAGCGTGTAAGCCACGATTGTTCCTCCCTCGCAGGAGCAAACTCCAGCAAGGTCATTAACAGGGCACAGCTGCAAATATGTTCTCCTCCTCCTGCCAGTACTTGTATTTACTTGCAGGAGTGGAATATGAATTTCCAGTACTGTTGACATGCACTTTGCTGGTAAGTGCATTTTTGAGGGAAAAGAAGTTCACAAAAAAACACACGAAAAGAAACAGGGAGAGAACCATAAATCTAATTGAAAATGCTAAAAGTTTTTTTTTTTTTCATTCAATTTCACATTTGTGTTCTTCAGAGAACAACAGCACAGCAAGCAATCAGTGCACCGGACAGAGATCCATGACCAAGTTTGGAAGCTATGGTGCCTCTCTCACTATGCCTGCATCAGCTATCCTCAAAAAGTGACTATCAGGGGGAAGGGGAGGAGGGCACAAGAGTCATTTATGTTTTGCTACATATATATACTTTGAAATAATGCTTGGGAGGAATTAAAAAGTAATCATAAAGCCCTCTTTAAGGACTGCATGAGCCATCAGGGATCAAATGGACCATATTTGCACAGATCTCTCGCTACTCTCAAATGGAAGGGACGCGTGGGAAAAAGCCTAAAGCATCAAAATTCTGCTGGGGCTCTTTTTTCTTTTTCCAGGAATTGTACCAGTATTATGCAGGTCTGTAAAAGAACAAGTATTATTTTGGGAGAGAAAAACTTCATCTAAAGATCAGGTAACCATAAAGGAACATATTATGAAGAGGTTAAGCCTATTTCCCTGGAAAGCAGTAGTGTTTGCTTGCTATGAAATTTAAGTTATTCTACAGCAGTCCTCCAGAAGACCAAGGCTCAGAGGCAGGCACAAAACTGATGGCGGGTTAAAAGGATGCATGTGCACCTCTGCAGCTTCATTCTCTCCTTCAGCACGCGTCGGACCCCTTTCTCTCACAGCAGCAATCCTGAACCCACAGCAGCCTTCCCACTAGCAGAAGCCACGTGGAGAGGAGAAGGGCACGGCCAAGGCAAGGAGGGCTTGTGACCCAAAGCTCTTTCTCCACGTGTGCCGGCCTAAGAAGATGCTCTCTCTGCAGTCCCGGCCTCGGCTACACACGCAAAGCAGTTTCTGGCAAAACTTCCTTGCTCAACTCGGGTCCCCGACAGCCGCCCTGCTTTTCCTTCAGGAGACGCAGCTCCACTGACCGCAGCCGCCACCCAAGGCTGGCCCGCGGGAGCCACCCTACGCTCCGCTCCCCGTCACGCTTTCAAAGCCGTGACAAACGCGGTAATAGCGACAAGGAAGCCAGAATAACAGCTTTGATCCGTGACGGGACGTTAACAACGCTGTACGCCCGTGGCCGCTGCCGCGCCCCGCACCGTCCCGAGGCGGCGGGACTACACCTCCCGGCACACACCGCGGCAGGCCGGACTACCGCTCCCGGCAGGCCCTGCTAAGGCCCAGGCGCCGAGGGAGCCGCGCCGCGCATGCTGGGGCTGGGCGCGGAGCACGCTGGGCAGTGCAGTCCGCCTGCCTCCGCGGAGCCCTCTAGCCGCTCCGCCGCCCCGGCAGCGTCCGGGGGAACGGCGGCCAGGGAGGGCACACGTGGTGTTAGAGGGCTGCGCGGCGATTGGCTGCTATCGGGAGAAGGGGCGGACCCGCGGGGAGAGCTTCCGGTGTCCCTCGGTTCGGCAGCTTGTTTGGATGCTGCCGTCACATCATGGCGACGCGCGGAGCGGAGGCAGCTCGCGGAGGAGGCAGCAGCAGCAGCAGCGCGGTTGCGGGACGGAGCCGGTGCCAGAACCAGAGCGGCGAGGAGGAGGAGGAGGTGGTGGCGGCGGCGGTCCCGAGCGGCAGCCCGGAGGTGAGGGCGGCGCGCAGACGGGCCCGGGGGGAGGGCGCTCTCCTTCCCCGCCCCGCCGGCTTGTGGAGCCTCGTTCCCCGCCTCCCCCGTCCCCACGCGGCCTCCGTGCTCCGCAGCCGGCCAGGCTGGGCGCTCGGGGCTGGGGCACGCAGTTCCCCCGCCGCCTTCCCCGCTTTCGGGAGCCTGCGCCGGACAGCTCAGGCTCCGCTCCGCTTCCCCCGGGACCGGACCCGTCGCTGCGGTCGCGGGTGTGTGTTGGGTAAAGGACGGAGGCGGCGGGGGGGGGGGGGGGCCCCGGCGCGGCGGGGGGGGGGCCGCGCTCGCTTGGCAGGGACCAGGGACCGGGGGTGGCTCCCCCTCCCCCCAGCGAGGGTCGAGGGGCGGTCCCTGCCTGGCGCGCGCGGCCAGCCGTTGGCGGCGGCGGCACGTGGCGGGGCCTGGGGGGGCGGGGGGGCCGCCGTCCCTCTGCGCGGGCCGGGGTCTGGGGAGCCCTAGGGGCCCTTTGCCCGGCGGCCTCCCGCGTTCCCCGCTCGGCGGAGGGGGCCGCGGCCCGGCGGGTGTCGGGCGGCCCCGGCGCCGCTGCCGGCACTTGTCGCTGGCCGGTGTGGCTGAGGTGCGAGGCGCGCGTGGCGGGAGCGGAGGCTTCGCTTGCTGCGCGGTGTGGGTGCGGGGGCGGCGGGAGTGTTTCCTTATTCTCCGGAATAGGTACAAAAAAATGACCTTTTTCTCGCTTTTCCCTTTCTCCGCTGAAACGGCGCTGAAAGAAACCGTGTCCTCGGTGACTTTTACAGTCATTTCTGTTTGGATATTCGCGTGGGAAGAACCTGAAATACGTGTACTTAGGCACCAGAGACTTAAAATGTGCAGTATTTCAGCTACTGTACGTAATATCACCAACGCAGTGTTTTACGTGGTGCAGCTGCCTTGGTTGTCTCCTGTGCCAGTGTCTTTACATAAATTTAGGTGGCTTTTTTTTTTTTTTGTGGGAACTTTCTGTGGCAAAAGGATAATTGAATCTAGAATTGGTAACTTGGTGGTGGTGGGTGTTTATTATGCCTGTTGGAGAGAGATTGAGGAGGTTATGGAGCTAGTTTTCCTCAGTGAAAAAAGCACATCTTCTATTGTGTGTTTGCTCAAGTTTTTTTTTACTAGGAAGTGGCTCGTAAGGGACTCCAGTGTCTGCTATGAAAGCAGATGATGGTGGTGGTGGTTGTTTTCAAACATCATCAACAATACTAAAAAAACCTACCAAAAATCTCCATACAAACCAGTATCTTCTTGTTATTTCACATACCAAAATAAAATAGAGTTTAATTTTTTTAAAAAGTGAAACATGTCAGGGAATATTAAGCAAATTCTTTTTTTGTGAATTAAGAATCCTTCATCAGTCTCTTGCAGATTTCCCTCCCCCTGTCTTCGTACATAGGAGCTTCTTTATTTTTAGGTGCCTTGTGACCTGTTTACATTGAGAATTCAGAACTTGTCTACCCTGCCTTTTCCAGAAACGTACTGTGGATGACTAGAAAACTATTTATTTTAGCGTAAAGAGGAAGTGAAACGTCATTGGCAGACGTGATTCATGCTATATTAAATGTTGTCTTAATTAGCACCTGTCTTGGATGCTTGCTTTAAAAAAAAGTGCTGGTGAAGTGTGCAGCCCTTTGGCCTGTATGTAGATGTACTGAAAGTTTCCATTTAAGCTTTGGGTTCCTCCAGTGAAATTTTTTGGTAGCATTACAAGGAAGTGTTTTCAATGTCTTAAAAAAAAGCAGGGAAGAGATCTTTCTAATCTCTGGAAGCACAGAGAAGAAAAACAAACATATACCAAAACAACCACTGTTGTTGTTCTTTGAGATTATGCTGGTGGTAAATAAAAAAGAGCTATTTTTAAAAGCAGCAGCATCCTCTGTGTTATGAGGCTACTGAAAGACAGAGCAAGAAACATGCAAAGGGTGACTGGAAAAAGAAAGCACCATAAGTACAGGTCATTTGAGAATGCAAGTGCCTGAACTGGTATCATAGACCCCATCTTGAATGTAAGGCCAGCAGTATTAATAGTGGAATGCTATTAACTTTGACTGTTTGCTGACTTTTGTAAAGCTAAAACACAGATTTCCAAAGCAGATATTTCTTAATTGTCCTCCTGCTTTGCTGGGACTTCTTACCTTGCAATGCTTTGAAGCTTAATGATGAGCAATACTGTAGGTGCCTCAGCCAGTATTTTGAAAGTAGATAAATGAGTGCATAGAATGTAATTTTTAATGTAATGACAGAACAGGGTGAAATGCCTGTTTGAAATTACTTTTCTGATCTTACAACTAAGATGTTAGTTGGGGAAGCCACCTCAGAGGCCATCACATTTTCAGAAAGGTGTAATTAGACTGCATGATCATTCAGGTCAGTGAGCACAGTGTAGAGAAATATTGCATGGAGAAATAGCTTCCGTACTCTTGTGGTCATAAGCGTCTGAATTATTGTGTCTCAACCAGTGGATGAAGGTGCACCTGCCATAAAATTCAAACTCAAATATTGTGACATCCTAAAATGCTACTTTTTATAGAGAAGTCATGAATAAAATTGCTACCAAGAATGACGGATTTTTCAGCACAATACAGTAATGTTAACTGAAGTTGTCTAAAGTATCTGTGCTGAGTAAAAGTATATTACACACGTTTTCAAAGTAAGTTTTCCTATGTTAGCAGGCAAAAGTAAGTTGCTGATACACAGGAAGCCTAAAATTTGTTACAAACGTAAACTTTTATGATAAATGACATTTTGTCATGAGGTTTTTTTGTGTGATAGGTCAGAATAAGGGGTGTAAGATTTATGTCTGATAAGTTTGAAAATGTAGTCTGCTGAACAGTGTTATTCAAATGGTCTTTTCTGGAGTTTGATGCTGAGCAAATGCTTACGTATTTGTTGTATATTTTGGTTATCTCAGTTGTGAAAAATCTATATTATGTACCTGTGTTTTTTGTAAAGCCTCCAGATTTTTTTTTT